>JAMAMB010000008.1:794728-1115077 GCA_023629975.1 Cutaneotrichosporon sp. PL3408A
CACCTTGGCATAGAGCTCCTCCTTCTGAGTGATGATGGTCGGCACAAGGGCCGTAGTACCAGTTTCCACGATTCGCTCAGCCACGCGGTCCAGGCCGGCGAGGTACTTGTCGTCGCCACCTGGTCCGAGGTCGACGTCCGAGAAGTCGATGCCGTAGGCGCCGTTGATCTGGACATCGATGAGGCCAGGAGACAAAATGCCGCCATCGAGATCGACGACCCGTGATGGCCTAAGGCCCGTGGAGAAGAAGTTGTCCTGGCCAGCGATGATGCGACCAGTCGACTCGTTGACGTACAAGTCGCCCTTGAGAGCGCTGCCATCGGGCATGGCAAGGTAGCCGTTGGTGAAGCGAACGATATCGGTCATCTTGGATTGAGTAGGGGGGCGGGGGGATAGCTGGCGGCTGACAGTGGACGTGGGCTTCCTTATGAGTCTCGGGGCTGCTCATAAACCTCCCACGCCTACGGAGCTGGGGGTTTGGTTTCGGCGACGGCACCAGGAGCTGCTGTGGTGGGGCACCCGGGGTTTCACGTTATCTCTGGTCAAAAAGCGGCGAGTCAGCCGGCCCAGCGCCTCACAATTCAGGCGGAGAGAGTTCGAACGTCCGTCTCAGCCGTGCTTCTAACCGGGCTTCTCGAGGCGCCTGCATAGTCAAAGCACGTTCACCCAGGCCACGTTCGCCGCCTTAGCGATCTCAGCGGCATTTAGCAGCAATTTTTTGATCTACGTCAAATGGAGCAGCTGACTTTTTACTGTGCAATTGAAAAGTCAACAATCGGCGACTTGACCGGTGGAACGGAACTGGCTCAGCTGGCTTGGATGTCGGAATGTGGCTCATAAATTTAGACGTTTCGGGAAACGCGCCGGATGGCGCCGGCTCAATTCAGTGTAGCCCCGGTGTGATGGCCATGTCCGGGGCACATGCCGACTTCGCCATCGCCGCACCGACCTTGGGCGTCAACTCGCCGTCTTCGGTGCAGTTCACCAGAGCTCAGCACCTCCATCTCACGCTGAGGATCTGGGCGGACGTGGTTCTTAAAAGATCATTAGCTGAGCGAAGCATCCCTCTCCCCATCGCCCTCGTCTACGCTCTCCACCGAACACAGCAACAACTTCTTCACTTCAACAACATGCGTCTCACTATCCGCGACACCAAGCAGGAGGCTGGCGCCTACATTGCCGAGTACATCGCCAAGCGGATTAACGGGTTCAAGCCCAAGCCCGGCCACCCCAACTTCGTCCTCGGCTGCCCCACTGGTGGAACTCCCCTGCCCGTCTACCAGCGCCTTGTTGAGCTGTACAACGAACGCAAGGTCTCCTTCAAGGATGTCATCACCTGTGAGGTTACACGTGGTGTGCGACGCTGACAGAAGTCAACATGGACGAGTACGTTGGCATCCCCCGCGACCACCCCGAGTCGTACCACTCCTTCATGTTCAAGAACTTCTTCTCCCTTGTTGACATCGAGTAAGTCTTTCCAGTCGAGTTGCAGATGGGGCATCCCATCGAGATCTGCACATAGTGGCGACGCAACATTGGGCCATTCGCAAGATATACGGGGTGCCCTGGGCTGTTCGTCGTCGCCGATGTTCTATTCCTTGTCCAGCCTCTTCCTTTCATATGGCTTCCGTATTCTAGAGCTGACAGCTAGCCCCAAGAACACCAACATCCTTGACGGCAACGCCGCGGACCTGCACGGCGAGTGCGAAGCGTACGAGGCCAAGATCAAGGCCGTGGGCGGCATCGACCTCTTCCTTGGTGGCATCGGCTCTGACGGGCACATCGCCTTCAACGAGCCGGGCTCCTCGCTCAAGTCCCGCACGCGTATTAAGACTCTGGCTTACGACACCATTGTCGCCAACGCCCGCTTCTTCGACAACGACCTCGCCAAGGTCCCCCGCATGGCCTTGACTGTCGGCGTGGCTACTGTCATGGACGCATGCGAAGTCGTGCTCCTCGCAACTGGCCAGAACAAGTCCCCCGCGATCGCCGCCATGATCGAGGGCGGCATCAACCACATGGTCACCGCCTCCGCCCTCCAGATGCACCCATGGGCACTTGTCGTCTGTGACGAGGACGCCACCGCCGACCTCCGCGTCAAGACCGTCAAGTACTTCAAGAGCATTGAGAAGGTCCAGGACGAGGTCGATGCCAAGTACGGCCAGGCAACGCTCATGATCAACCACCCCACCGCTGTTTAGCCATCGACGCAGGGTGGGAAGGAGAGGGTCCTGAGACAGGCTTAGGTTTTATATAGGAGAAAAGAGTCGGCGCGCATGGGCACCACTCGTATTAGTGTATATAAGCAGGCGTTCTACACGTCTGTTATCTTCTCGATGGATGTTGTGATGGCTACAAGGGGCAGGAGAAACTGGAAGTTGGAGAGCGGATGTCGGATATCTTACGGCCGGTAATGAACGGATTGATCCGTGACGATTTCGTGTGGGCGGTGACTTCCTGACATTAATCAGCGGTCCCACACTTTTAGCAATCACCATCCAAGCATGCAGATTCCACAATTTCTGTACTTCAAAAAACGTGGGCGAGCATCGGGCGCTGTTACGGCTCGCAAAGCCGATGGGCGATCCGTACGGCACTCCAGTCGGTATGGTGAGGATTCCGGACATGGTGGTCGGGTGTTCCGACCGGGGCCATCGGCACCGAGGCCGCTGATAGTCACCGCACATGTCTGGCCAGTATATCTGAGTTGGGAGACGTCCTGCACATAACTGTGTAAATTGATCTTCGTTTCTTTCTGTTCTTCACGATCGCCATCATGCTCCGCTCAGGCGCTCCTCTCCGTTCTCTGCGCTTTACCGTTCAACGCCGTGGCATGGCGTCTGCCGCGCGCGAGGCTCTGCTCAAGGAGAGCCCTGACGATGTGGTCATTACGGTGAGTTGAGCCGTGGTAATGTCCGAATCATAGCCATTTCAGCAAGTGGGCTGGGTGGATCGGATGAGTGCACGCCTGGACCTGGCATGAGCGGTTGGGCGATCGTCCAAGGCTCCGCGCTTCGCTGTGATGAGGATCAAGTTACTGACTGGTCATAGTATGCCCGCCGCACTCCCCTCACCCGCGCGAAGAAGGGCGGCCTCCGTGACACGTCAGCCGACGGACTGCTTTACAAGATGCTCAAGGCCGGCATGGCCGAGTCGGGTGTCAAGCCCGAGCAGGTGCAGGACATTGTCGCTGGTACCTGCCACGCACCGTCGCCATGCTACGAGGTGCGCGCGGCGTCCATCGCCGCCGGCTTCCCGGAGTACGTCCCAGCCGAGGCTGTCAACCGTCTCTGTGGTTCTGGTCTCATGGCCATCCGTCACATCTCGGACTCGATTCGCGCCGGAGACATCGACATTGGCCTTGCGGTCGGCTACGAGTCCATGTCTTCCAAGTAAGTCGAGAAATGCTGGGCGGCGCCAGAAACTGACCTCAGCCCCCGCCCTACGCCCGTGTTCAAGGAGCAGGCCATCCTCGACAACACCCAGTCTGTTGACTGCGCAAAGCCCATGGGATGGACCTCGGAGATGCTCGCTCTCGATTATGACGTCTCGCGCGAGAAGCAGGACGAGTACGGCCTCATGTCGCACAACCGTGCCGAGGCGGCTCAGAAGTCGGGCCGCTTCGACGACGAGATCCTCCCAATTGAGACCACCGTCCTCGCCGACCCTGAGAAGCCCGATGGAGAGCGCACCCCGATCACACTCGACAAGGACGACGGTATTCGCAAGGGCCTGACAATGGAGAAGATGAAGAGCGCCAAGCCCGCGTTCAAGGGGATGGGTGACGAGCGGTCGACGGGCCCCAACTCGTCGCAGATGACCGACGGTGGTGCGATGGCCATCCTCATGCGCCGCTCGAAGGCTGAGGAGCTTGGTCTCCCCGTCCTCGCCACTCACAAGGGCACCTCGGTTGTTGGTGTCGAACCCCGTGTCATGGGTATCGGACCCGTCGAGGCCATCCCTGCCGTTCTCAAGCGTGCCGGCCTCAGCACCGACGACGTCGACTTGTACGAGATCAACGAAGCTTTCGGATCCATGTACGCGTACTGCGTGGAGAAGCTCGGTCTGGACATTGCCAAGGTCAACCCCAACGGTGGTGGCATGTGAGTGTTTCTTCGGCTGCGCAGGGTTTAAGTGCTGACTGGCAGTGCTCTTGGCCACCCCCTCGGCGCGACCGGTGTCCGCCAGGTCGTCACTGGTGTGTCTGAGCTCCGTCGCCGAGAGAAGGAGGGGACTGCCAAGGGTAAGCAGGTGCTCGTCACCAGCATGTGCATTGGCTCTGGAATGGGCGCTGCTGGCATCTTCGTTGTGTAAACTAGCCATGTATCAATTTCGCTCCCACTATCTCATGGCGTAATGGCGTACAGTTCGTCGTAATGGCCGTACAGGTCGTCGTGGGGAGCATGGAGTGTCAGTTTGGTACAGAGCGTGAAATCTGCCCGTTTCTCACGAACAACAACATAGTCGCCGGACATCTCCGAGCACTCCGTTCGGTCCCGCATCTCGGTGACGGGTCACCCGTCGTCATTTCTCGCCGTCATCGGCCGGGGTTGCTTTCCGGTCCTCTCTCCACTCCACCGTCAACCAGCATGGAAGGACTTCCCGCCGGGTACTCGCAGAGCGATATCATGGCCGCGCTGGCCGCGGCCGCACAAAGGCCAAAGGCGCCCACAACAGCCTTCGCCGACCTTACGAAGGACGACCTCGTCACAGCTGGCAGCTTCGACGGCGTGCCCATCAACACGCGCAAACTCATCTGCCCGCGCGAGGGATGTGGATGTGTCATCATCGGCGCCAAGAAAGCCTCCTGGGAAGAGTGTCCGGGCGAGATTGTAGGTGGTGTGGTCTTCAAACGGCGTAGTATCCTTGCTGACGCCAGCTCCCTAATGACCCAACCTCGCCGTTCCCTCCACCGGGGAATACGGCGTACTGGCGCGTCGACGGGGGGCCTTACGCGTTCGACAACATTGGCTACTCGCGTGTTGTGGATGCTACGTTGCCCGAAGGCGCGCCGGGTTCCGACAAGGGCAAGGTCAAGTGGTTGATCTGCGCCGAATGCGACGTCGGACCGATTGGGTGGAGCACTGAGGGAGGGGACAGCAGCTGGGTTGCGGTGGACAGGGTGCGGTATAGTGAAGCTCCCAAGTAGGCGGGTAGCTTGCAGGTCATAGGATGAGGTATGAGTTCTGCATCTAGGGGCTATGAACGGGGGGTGGGAGGCTGGATTCCGAGGTTGCAGTAATGTACGCGAGCCACTGAGCGCTAAATGATGCCTGACATTGGACACTTCGGGCTTTCGCTCACACACGACAACACCGGGGCGCGCACCACCGCTCGGATCTTCCACCGTAGTCGAATGGTTTTGTTGACTGCATGAGCACTCTGACATTCATTCTGATCTGACTGACTGCTCGTCTGGTGCTGATTGAGTGTTTGACAGGCCATCTCGTTATCCGAGATGCCGTCATGCTCGAGGTCAATGCGTGTGACTGTCCCGTCAAACCTCGCTTCTTACCACCCTTAACCCTGTTAAACTCCTTACTTCAACGGCTTCATTCACTGCCGCAATGATCTCCCGTCGTCATGTCAAAGGGGCTGTTAATATCTGATGGGAGCCCTCTGAGGATCTTGGCGGCACAGGGGGCAGGTGTCGAGACGCGTCGGAGGTTGGCCACCTGTCCAGCGAGTTTGAATGTCGGAAAGGGGGCAAGCCGATGATTGCCTGCGAGACCAAGGGAGCAGATGCAATACGAGGCGATGTCCTGGGCGATAGCTATGGGCCTGCCGCCAGCATTTGGCTCGATTCTGACGAGTGACGGACTCTTGTGAGTGTGAGAAGCTGAAGTTGGCATCCACATACCCGACGTCGAGGACACTGACCTGAATTGCTGGATCAAGGAGGTTCACTAGCATACTCTACCTCACCCACAGTGTTATCGATGCCCTCCTTGATCCTTGAACAACCTACGTGACCTACATACCTGGCCCACACAACAGGGGGACGAGGTGGGTGGAGGCCTCGCAACCTTGTCCGACTAGGGTACCCTTCCCCACGCTAGTCCGGTTGCGTCCACTCTTTGGGGCTCCATGGTCCTCCCCAGGTAATCTCGGACTGTCTCCCCCCTCCGCGGTGCATCGTGCTGCAGAGAGTTGGAGCCTGTTGGCAGCCAGATTAACTGCGGCGCACTGGCCACCGGTGGTTGTGCCGTGAGATCCGCGCTGCCCGGTAATGAGAGGAGCACTCAAAGGAACTCTGAGGGGCCTGGAGATAGGACGGTGCTCTCTTGCGCGAGCAGGCGAAGGTTCCCGCCTACAGCTCTAACCTCCGTCCGAGTCCGGTGTCACAAGCCGCCGCTTGGCAAAGACGCATCCTATCAGGGTAAACAGAGGATGTACTGTGCGTCTTGAAAGCTCTTTGAGAACGCCCCACTTACTCGTGGCCTCATCTGCCTCCAGTGTGGTCGCATCACACAGGACTAATTCAGAATAGTTGTTGGTGATGCCTCCTGGAAGTCTTGGGCGTTCCAAGAGGCAACTCATGTGAGCTTGTTTGCTTCCATGGATTTGCAGAAAGGACCACTTTGGTGTAGGTCTGCTGAGGATGGGGTTCACGCAGCGCCCTTACCCGTCTTGTGCAGAAGGCTTGCTTGTTGTGTGCTGTTCGCAGTCGACCCGAGAGCCTGTGCTGTCGACGTTGCTAAGTTAGGACATAAGGCTTGCACGCGGCCAGACCTCCACTTTCCCATTGTTGACCCACGCCACCAAATGCCCCCTCAACGCCACCACCTAGGACATCAGAAACATCATCTAACTGAAGTTCTTTGCCACTTCCATTGTTACGCTCCCACCTTTTATGCAGACACCAGGCACTGAGGCGGGCCCGTCAAGCGCGGCGATGCCTCCTAAGCCTTGCCACCGTCTGCCCTCGCTCTCCGTGCTTCCAACCCCCCCACGCTCCGGTACAACGACACCGAGCCCGGTCCCCTGTCAGCCCGTGAATGATTCATCGGGGAGCTCGCCGGCCCGTTTTCGTCGCCCTCACCGAGAGGCTCCTCAGAAGAGGGGTCTTCTGGATCTACCGACGGAGGTGAGTCTGCTGCCCTGCCAACGCCCGGGCGGCAGGGTTGACGATCAGATTCTCACCTACATATTTGCCTTGGCTGGCATTAGGAATCCGTCAGTGCTTGCTGTATTGTCGCTCGTTGCGCCCCGCTTCAACGATTTGCTCAAAGATGTGCGTCAGGCCGGCTCATATTTGAGCGGGGTTACGTTGCTCCGAGACGGTCCACTCCCGGGAGCATGCCAGTAAAGCACATGCTGACAATCAGGACGACGTGGCGTGGCGTGATATCGTTTTGGCACTGTACGATGATCCCCGGTGTGCGGCTGCATACCCCCGTCCGCGGGTTGTAGACTGGCGGCGCACGCTGAAGGAGCGCACATGGGCGGAGAGGGTGATGTGGAGGAGAGCTTTCGACCTCAAAGACGCCGACCGCCTGGCTGATACTCTCCTTTCACTGGTGCTTGACCTCCCACCACGCCCTGTACGGGACGGCGATGAAGACGAGGTCAGAGATGCATCAGCCCCGCCAGTGCCTTTTCGCATACCCAACCTCCTTCGACTGGACTTCCTTTTGGGCACACCAGTATTCAGCGACCTGTACCTGCACGCCGCGACCCGTCAGCCATACCGCTTTTCCGATAAGCCTATCTCGAGCGGAGGAGTTGACTGGTTTCCAACCCCAAAACGCGAGATCGCAAATCCAGTCATCAGCCGACTCCACGTACTGGTGCCGCTCGACTTGCCCATTGAGGACGAGATGCGCCTCGGGCACCTCCGCGCGCTCATCTACGGCAGTTCCGAATCCGACTTGAAACAGTGGGGCCCGTTTTATCCCGATGGCACCGTTCATTGGGCGGTGGTTGATGCCGCTGCAACACTTATGAGTTAGTCACCCCAGCCCAGAGTAAGCGTGACCCGCTCCGATAGGGTTGATTAGCCCCGATCGTCCGGAGTACCCGGGATGAGCTTGAAGCGTTTCGGCAGGAGATGTCGTATCGTGTTCAGGGGGTTCCCGTCGACGTCATTTGCATGTGATTTTAATGCTTACGGTATAGAGTTCAACATCCTGGAACTGAGGGAGAGCGATATGAACGATGAACAGTGGACCCCGGCCATGTCGCCTCTGCTTGGTTTGCAGACTATCCAGCCCTTGCCTTTCCCTTGCCGACCCTCGGACGGCGTCTGGGACTGGGCTGACGTCGGTGGGTGCTGGCACGGCAGCTACGCCTTCATGGAGTAAGTACGGCATCTCAAGGTGATGCACAGGCACCTCTCGGGGTCGACCTTGCTCGGGCTCGACCTTGCTCGGGCTCGACCTTGCTCGGGCTCGACCTTGGACCGCTCAATCACCATCGTGAATTAAACGAACAGATCGTCCCGCATTGAGCAGCGCTAATTGAAGCTACCGCGACTGGGTGAACCTGAATGATCCTGACTTGATGGGCTTAACACCGTTCGACCTTGCCATGTACAAGGAAGCAGTGGGCGACCGTATAGTGCTGCGACTCACCGCAGTACAGAGTGAGGAGGATATCCGCGCGGCGTACGCTGCCGCATTCAATGGCAGCGCTGAGTTTACCCAACTGAGGTCGCTGGACACGAGCCTGCCTACGTCCGATATTCTGCCGCCAGTGTTCTTCCACGGCGCTGGAGCAGCCTTTACAGACAACCTGGAACCTGTAGCCGGGCCAGGGAAGGGCACGACTGGTTCATTCGTCTACGGCGTAGTGCGTCTCATTCCCGACACTCCGCCGCAGGCCCGATGGACTCTCTTGATCCACTACGACGGCATGGATAAGTGGCTCAAGCGGGGGGTGCATATCGGTGGGATCGGAGCAGAACGGGGTTGGGCAGGGGTGAGTCAAGGCGTTAGAGCATGTGAGCTTATCGTTTAGCTGTGGACTGAGGCAAGTAATGAGCCGTCGTCTCCCCACGGGCCTGTGTGGTATTGGAAGGCCAAGGAGCACGAGGTAATATGGCGAACGGGGGCGTAGTCGCTTTTACGAATGCATTCAAGTATTCTGATTGTGAGCTGCGACAACATGCAATTCGACCGTGTATGGGCAGTCCAGCTACAGAGCTTGCAATACACTTTCAGCCATTTAATGGCTATTGTGTAGCCACGTACTGTCGCAGGTATTGTCTTGCTATTCGCTTCTCGTCGATCATTAACGATGTCAACAGTAGCGGAACACCTAAACCTGAGTTGGATCCCGTCGGTTGTAGATGTCAGAGATATAGTGTGTATGACTTGAAGGCCAAAGTGTACAACACAAGCTGCTTGAACGAGGTCCAGTGATTGCTACAGTCAGGAGAGGCAGTTAAATGCTGAAATGCTGTCGGCAGGGAGTTCCCTACTGCGCGCCGCGGAGAAGAGTGGGGGATCACTATCCATATCGCGCTCCGGCATTCCTCGTTTCGCGTCGCGTCGTGATATTCCTCGACATGAATTCTCATACCAGACCATCACACCCTATGCAACGAAGACACTCCGAAGGAGAGCAAGACGGCGTTTGGGACTTACCTTATGTCCGAAGCGATCGGGGGGTTTCAGGCCTACTTGTAGAATAGAAGGTGGCACAAATGAGCGTTTGATGCGCGTTACAAATGAGTCGGATGATGAACAGTAACGTCCTTGTCTCATAATTGCCATAATCATAACTTGCCGGCAGTGGCCGCAGTAAGCATCCCCGCTCCTGCTGATCATTCCGGGTAGCCAGCTCCACTCACTGCTCCATCTGTTCCTCGGCAACCTCTCGACAATCGCAAGCCGTAAACGAGAGCCGGGTTTGCTTAACTTTGGTTAAACCGACGGCAGTTAAACCGACGGCAGGTCGGACCCTCTGTCTCCACAAACTTCAGTGGTTAGCCCGACAATATGTGTTATCGTTGTCAGCGGACCAGTTGAGGTACAATATTGAAGCAGACGAACGTGACATGGGATGACCTCACGCCGAGAACAGATTGTTGTCTTGAATGTTACGCCAGGACGGTCCTTACTGTGAATGATATCGCGAGCAATGCTTGGCGACTGATCGAGTCTCAAACGCCGAGAACCAACAGCCGCAGTAGTTCACTCAGCGACCATTCTGTTTGTAAGAGACGTGGGTTTGGTGATCGTTGCAGAAACGCGTCGACTTGAACGGAGTTGTGCACATTTCGGACACGACGCGCTCTGTAGCTACGACCCCATCGCCCCCCCAAAAAGGGCTCCTTCCCAAATCCGCTCTTCGTAGCCCTGCTCGCATTCCACGCAGTGCCCCGCCAGCATTCCACGCAGTGCCCCGCCACGGTGGATGATTAGCGCACGTGCTGTGCCAGCGCCGCACCGCCGTTGACCACAAAACTCCCTCACAGTCCCAGCATGCCGAAGGTGGGAGGCTGCCGCCCCTGGCTCAAAATCACCACCTGCCAAGTCAAGGAGGAAATATCGGGTTGGGCCGCTTCGCGCTGGCCCCTCGGGCATGCCATCCCGCGTTGAGGAATGGCGTGCTGCCTGAAACATGATAGAAGACGTGTGCTGTACGGGCTCCTCTTACATTTTCGGAGGAACAATTGGGGATCCTTGTATGCGTTGGGTAGTGAGCAGTTTAGCAGAGCCGAGGGTCAAACACGTCTGAGACACTCGTCAATGGGTGCTGTCAACCAGTCGATTAGAAAATGTTCATCCGCCCCGGGAGTATTCTGATACGGCAGACTAGAGGCCGTAGCTCAAACCGTTGCGGCACGTTAAGGACATGCCCTTGCCGAGCGTGTTCTGTTGAACGTGCACAAAAGACTCGAGGCAGAACGCCGGATACCGGGGTTTGCCCAGCTGATGTTTCACTCGTTATCGGTCACTAACCCGACAGGACTGCTTGAGAGCCCTGTCGCATACCCCACATCCGCTCCCCGCTTGCGGCGCCAAGGCCCCCCCGGGCGCCACCGGACACGCTCGGGGGGACACTGCGGACTGCAGGGGACGGGTTGCTCCGCCGCAGGACCGAGTGTGCAGGGTGATCCCAACGCGCCGAACGAGGGTTTGAGACATACAACGTACAGTCTGGGGCGGCTAAGACAGATTGAGGTGTTTGGCCGGGGCAACACTCCGCCGTGCACGACATGGTCCCTTCTGCACATCTCCTGTGAGGTTTAGTTTGTGGCCTGAACCGTTGCCCACATGCTTTACAGGGACCTATGTATGCATGCCCCACCACGGCATGCTTCGAGTTGCACAGCCCCAAAGAGGAGGAGAGTCTCCAATTGTGACTCACTGACTTCTGACCGTCCTTTCGGGCAGAACCACGTCATGCAGACCCTCGGCGTCTGGCCGGTTGGTGACACAGGGCGGTAAAGTCTTGTGTCGCACCACATTGTGCGAAACCCCTTCGCGGAATGTGTATGGCGAGAGTTGCACATGGCGGTCATCGTTTTGACGGCATCCGCATTACCATCCCTCACCGTGTGTGCGCCAAGTAGCGAGCAAAAGTCCACAATCATGTCTGCGGGCAGGGCCAAGATGTCCGTTTTCAATGTGTAACCGTCCCCTTGAATGCCCGGTCCACCTGAGGCGCATGCTCAAGGTCAGGTTGGGTCGGGCAACGTTATTTACGATAGTCAACAATTTTTAAATGGTTGCGGTAATAGTGACATCTGGCCCTCTGTTGCCATTGTTGGCCATGCTTCTTTTCACCCTTGGAGTTACGCGTCGCGCCACAGAACGATTCAAGTCTTGTGTCCCCTAATACCGCGAAGACGCGGAAGGCTTCTAATGTAGCTTCTAAATGCACAATGGTGAAGGCACGCCAGACCGATCGATCGCTCCGTTTCGCGTCTTTGAAGGCAATCAGGAGGTGACTTCCCCCAGGATTCACTGGATGCCTGGAGGAGAACCGAGAACCGCCGGCAGCGAGAGGGCAGGAGGTTCTGTGGCGTCGTGGCGTCGGTTTCCGGGGTATCTTCGGAGGAGAATTCTGCAGAATGTCTGAGTGACAGTCTGCACCATGCCCTCATACCCTGTGCATCAATGGCCACATCGGCGGCCAAACCCGAGCAGCCTTGGCAAAGTGGAATGACGTTGTCGGACACCTGACTGCAGGGTTGAGTTGCGGATGGCATGGAAGCATGGCGAAGTTACGCGGGCATTTGAACCTACTTGGATTGCATAAGTTGCAGGGAGTTGAGCTGCCGAGGATGATCCATGTGGCCAAGGGCGACGGCAATGCGAATGGACGGGAAGGGGGGAGTGGACGGGAGGAAGAGAAAGTTCGGCATGTCGGCAGAGGGGCAGATTGCGTGCGACCACTTGTTCCGAGTGGCCAAGTAGCAACTCGTGCATTCCGGCCACATGCGCGCGGTGAACTTGAAAATGTTTATGCAAGGGGGCGGAACATGTGGGGTCCGCGCGGTACCGGGAACAAGCGGGTGGGTTCGCGGGGAGGGCACCGACGTCGCTTGCGTGCTGGATGGGATGGATGGGCTGCATGGGCTGCATGGGCTGCATGGCCTGTCCCATGCTGCGAGGGTACATGAGAAGTGAACAACAATGAGCAGTTGGATGGCTTTTCCGTCGACTTGGATGAATGGATGAATTCAGTTACGTGTTGGAGAGACAGTGAACGGAGTAACGGCGGTGTTAATGTGCGGAGATGGAGAGCGGGGTGGCGTCCGAGCGCGGGGGTGGCGGGGTAACAACAAACAACAGTGTGCACGTGCATTGCCCTCTCCCTCTCCCTCTCCCTCTCCCTCGCCCTCCCGCCTCACACAATGTTGGGACCCCTAGTCCCCTAACCAAAAGCCAGTTGGAATCCTTGTGCACCACTCTCTCTCCCTCATCTCCATCTTTGGAAAGTTTGCACAGCTATTGAGTCTTGAGTTTACATGTGGGGTTTGCATGTTGCGCAGTTCAAATCTGTAACTGATGGGCTTCGGAAAAGCAGCGCGAGCAGCGCGAGCAGCAGTCATCCGATCAAAATCCACCGCACACCATCTGACCTCGCTCTGAAGTGAAACAAAAATTGGCCAACTCCAACCAAAAATAATATGTCAACATCCCGAAAGTCCCACGCCGATAACCCGGGCAGGATCGCGTTGCCACAGATCGGAGAGCTCAGAGGGAGCGAACATGCATGCAGCCATGCGCCGTCCCCACAACATAAGAGTTTTCAATCTAACTTGAAGTAGCAACTCGAAGTCTATCGCCTCCAAGTTCCCAGGAACCAGGAGTGGCCAACGAGGCCTCCTTATCGCAGAAGTGAGATTTTCTGATGAAACCCTTGAGCGGTCCGATGACCAAAGTTGGAGGTGGTTCTTGGTGGAGGACTTGGTTCCATGGTGCGAGCCAGGTGCCGAAGTGGTGCCCAGTCGCCCTAGTTGCCCAGCCAAGTCCGCACAGCCGCACAATCGCACAGTCGCCACCTTGTGACATTGCCAAGATTTGCCCAGTATGTCAGATTGGGTGGGCAAGCAAGATGGCCATACTTCGGTCGGCGGACGGTGGCTTGGTCGAGAGAGGAATGTCAACCTGAGGGGCTGAGAGAGAGGCGTCACGTTCCTGAGCTCCCAAATCCTCAATGTCCTCAATGCCCTCAATGCCCTCAATGTCCTCAATATGATCAAATGTCCTCAGCTCCTCACCAGTGTCTTTCAACCCTTACAATGCATCGGCAGCATGCCAGTCTCATAACATCACCAACCCCGGCAGAACCTTAAGTCACTTGACGCTGGACTCCCGTCATTTGCCACTCACACTCTGGTCGCGCGATATCCATCGCCACAAAGATTTGTATCTTTGACGCCATGGTGGCACGCAAAAACGATATGGAATACCTCTCTCAATGCTATTCTGGAGCGTTTGAGTAGGATGCCAGCTGGCTGGCAAGCAAGAGCATACACAGGACTCTTGTCCTCCACAGTTGCCACAGTGCGACGCTGCAGATGACAGATGGGATATGCATGGATTGGAGGCATGATAGCCCAATGACGTTGTTCAGCATGAAAGGAAAGAGGGAGAGGTAGGAGGCAGAAGCGAGAGGAGCCGGAGCCGCCGCCGAACACCGGCAGGTAAGAAGAGATGGACCTCTCTCTGCTGTACCTCTCCGACTCTCCGACTCTCCGACTCTGCCTCTCTGCTCCCTCCGATCTCTCTCTCTCCCCCGTCTCCCCCCCGTCTCCCCCCTCCCCCTCCCCCCGTCCCTCTCTTCCTGCAACCTTGTACGGAACCCACGATGCACGATGCCCGAGCAACTTGACCAACCAACCAGACGGCTCTGATCGACACCCTGTATCAGAGCTCTCCTGCGCCTCTCCTGCAGTTGCCTGTAGCTAGCTATCCGTCCGTTCCTGCAACATCCTGCAACATCCTGCAATCCTCGATCCTGCGCTATGTTCCAACGCGGTGGCGCGCAGCGGCAGGAACCGCCCCCCCCCCATTTCCACATGCCACCCACAACCTCTCCGTCCCCTCCCCTCTCACAAAGTCAGAGACACTGGCTCAGCGATCGTGATCGGAACACCGTCCAGCAGCATCTTGGACTTGACTCGGCTACCTCATGTTCCATTCAGCTGCTCCTCTTGTCGCACTGCTCGATTGTCCTTGACCCACCATACAAGTAGGCTCGTCGATCCCATCGCATCCCCAGCCTAGTTCATAACACGCTCCCTCCCCTCCACCCAGGCGTTCAAGATCTCGTTCCTCACTGTCTCGTTGTAAACAGCCCATCCTACCTCACCACTACCGCGACATCGTCCATCCTTTCAACAAAATCCACAGCGACTCACAGCGACTCACCTTGTCGCGTCGCCTCCTCTTCGCTGTAGTATACGCGACACACGCTACACCTCACCATACCCCGATCTACTCACCTGCACTCGCTGCTCCAAAAACGCCACGGCGTCACGATCACTGTTCACTCACAAGAGTGTTAGTGAGCTTGACCCCGACATAAGGCAGCGCACGAGCAAGGCGGTTGTCGTCATCATTCCGAGATACTCTCTAGGCGTCACCACCACCCCTCCTGGGCGGCGAGCTGCCTGACCGAGTGACCTAGTCACCGAATCAGCCCGTAGCCATCACTGCACCTCGTTCCTGTAACAAACGTGGACCGCGACGGGGTACCCGCGGTCCGGGGTTGACAAAGTTTGTTTGAATCACAGAGACGACAATCAGAGTTGAGGTATCCCCTGCCCCCTCCCCCCCATTCCCTCGTTCCTAGACACCAATCTCCTTTCTCCTGTCCTGTACCCCTTGCCCTCTCCGCACTGCTCTCCGCAGCCAGGCCCACACCACCTCTCTCACCTCGACATCGGTCCATCGTCCGTCCGGCTTCCTCTCCCGGCCAGCGCCCAGCTCGTACCTCACATCACCTCACCTGTACATCCCCTTCTTGTCGGCCTCCGCAAGGTTTCGCTCGATCGAATCGAACGCCGTTATCCATCAATCCAAGCCGATCCCCCTACATCCTTGTCCCTTCTCAATCTCTCTCGCCCCATACTTGACTCGCCCGGCCCCTTTCCAACCTCCCGCTACCTCCCCCGACCGATTTAGTTTGACATCAGACTGTCGCCGCTCAAATCCAAAACGCCACCCCAAAGACCTCGGTCACCTTCAACACACATCCAGCTGGTGCCTCCCATCCATCCCAACTACACCATCCTCTGTGCTTGGATTTCTCGTGTAAGTTGGCAGCCTCGCTCTCGCCATTCAATTCGTCTTTGTCTTCATCCTTTTCACGTCCATTTCGCTATCAATTCCTATCCGTTACTCCAAACAATCACTTGTTTGCTTGTCGGTTATCATCTCTGCTTCTGTCTCGCCACACACTCCACTCTACAATAAAATAAACAATTTATCACCACCATTCACCTAAGACCAACAAGCGTACTTTTACCTGAAAGCCACTTGGTGCGTTTAGCTGGGTGTCTTACCTATCAATCGCACAAGATCGATCTCAAGGGGAGGAGGGGGAAAGAGGGTGGAGGGGGTGTAGGGGGTCTCGGTGCTGGGGGTTGGGGTGCTGCACGCATCCCGCCTATGGAATTCCGAAGCTGTACCAACTACCCACGCGGTGCGCCTCCCAGCGCTCGTCATCCTCTTTACGTCCTTCCATATTGTCTCTCTCTTCGGCCCTCCCATGCCTCTCTTGCCTCCCACATCTCGGCACCTGTTCCTTTCCATCGTCCCGGCTGCGCCGGCTCGGCGCCCAGACCATTCTGTGGATGACGCACCAGGCGGGTGTCGTGGATGTCGTGCATGTCGTGCATGCCGTGCACGGTCATGGCTTGTTGACCTGCCAGCAACCCCAGCTGTCAGCAGTCAGCTGTCCGTGCCCGTGGTTGCATGCCGACACTCCCTCCCCTGCATGTTTCTAAACGACGGGATCCTATCGTATCGTATATCCACCACCACCTACAACCTGTATACTTTGCCTTTGCCTCCTCATCACCCCCTCCTGGCCCTCCTGTCCCCCTCCCTTTATTTATCTCTTTTCATTCCCACCCTTCGCTCGGACCGGCCATTAATCCCAGCCACTTTCAGATTACCTCCTGCCTCTCCTCCCCCTTCACCACTCTCGTCCTCAACATCTACCACTTGCTCAATAGTGAACCTTGCATGCTGACCCCCCTCAATAGACTTCCAAACTTGTGTCGTGTCTTGATCTCAAGACATACATTGAACCCGAGGTAGACGACGTGGTGAACACGTACAAGGTCTGAGACTTTCGAGTAAGCATCCGCACTGGAATTGGTACTCACGCAACAAAGGTCCCCCCCCATTGTCTTTAGCGCAAGAGCTATCTCATCCTCCCCTTGCTCTTTCTCCTCTTCTCCTTGTTCATCCAGAACAACTAGCCCCACTTCAACCCAAATTACTTCGAACCTTCCATCTACGTACCAGACTCCCATCACCTCAGCTGCTCAACAGGGCTTGTTTCTAGTCTACCGCCCCGCTGTTCTCTCAGCTCTCCCTCTCCTACTCCACCCTTGCTCTTGCTCCCAGCTCGCTCGCACGGAGAACGTGAGGACGTCACCGCCACCCACGAGCACAAGCCCATTGCGTCCCCCCTTTCCCGGATCACATGCTCCGGACCCAGGCCACATCACCCGTATCGTATCTTCCCAAGTCTCACGACCCTGCAATCGTGATCGACACCGCGTCTCACTACCGAGTTTACCACTCCGGCAACAACAACACGGGAACCGACAGTACAGTAGACGCCTACCTCGCCGCTTCGTCGCCTTCGAACGGCCTATCTCACCCCCGTTATATCGATACCGCGACTACCTTTGTTGCGGACGCGCCTCAATCGCCTGACCAGCAGATCCTCTTCACACCACCGCAGTCAAATAGTAGGCTCACCTCACCGCCTTCATTTTATAACCCCCTTCCATCGTCTCAAATCATGAGTACCTACTCAATGGCCCCCCCACCAGCAGGCCACCACTCGGCACACGGAACGTTCTCCATGGCTGGCGGCGTCACACCCGCAAACGTTGATAGCCACTCTCTTCCTCGCATCTCGCGCGACTTTGCCCCACCTTCCCTCGACGACACGCGCCGCCCGGCGACGGCAGTTGCTTCAATGGGCAGCATGGACATGCCCAAGAAACGTCTTGACGACATTAGCGAGAACGGTTTTCAGAACCCCTTCTCAGCAGCGCCTCACGCCGAATCAATGTCTAATACCGCCCTGTCTGTCGACCCCCATGCAGTTCCGCCCGATACCGGCTCGTCTTGGGAATCCTCGCCGATGTCGCAGTCACCTTACTCGACGACCCAGCTTTCTACCGTACCTGCCTACTCGTACGGTGGTGTTCCCAACGGCCTAGCTCGCGGTGGTAACGGTGCTGGAGTCGCACGCCCTCAGACCAGCGACGGTCTTCCCTCGTACTCCAACCATGTTGGCACTGCGACTCAGCTTCCCTCCGCCCGTTCCCTTACGAGCCAGCTCCCCGGCAGTTACCAGGCTGTTCCTTACACATCCGGCCAGATGGTCGGTGGCTTCCCAACTGCTCCCCGTTACGGCTCATTCGATCAAGCTGCGACCCGATACATGGCCCTCGGTCTCACGCCGTCAGTGACTGACAATGAGCTCCAGTTTGTCTCCCTCGCTGGCCCGGCTCCCAAGAAGCGCTCCCGCCGCCGCTACGATGAGATCGAACGTATTTACCCATGTGGCTACAAAGGGTGCGACAAGGCTTACGGCACGCTCAATCATTTGAACGCCCACGTTGCCATGCAGAAGCATGGGCCCAAGCGTCTTCCAGCGGGTGAGTTTCCAGATCTCCGGTTTCGTATTCGACTGCTTGGGTGCTGATGCCTGGGAAGAGTTCAAGGAGATGCGTAAGGAGTGGCGTCGTAAGAAGCGCGAAGAGGCGGCCGCCCACGCTTCCAAGGAGTACTCGCAGGCTGCAGCCGCCGCGGCAGAGGCCAAGTCGGTGGCCGCCATGCAGCAGCAGCACGCAGCAGCAGCGGCGGTTGCGGCTGGGCTACCACCACCCAATGAGTACCCGCAGTCTGCGTATTCTTCCCATGGATGGCAGCGATCTTCGGACAGTGTGGCGCCACTGTATGGATCGGCGCCACAGTACAGCACCAGCATGTCGAGCGTGGGATTCGAAAACGGCAACGATCCCTTTGGCCACCGAGGATCAGCCGGATCGTTCCTGACTAGTGCGCCCACCTGGTCCGGGTCGGACACTCGCCCAACCACCGCCAACACTGTATCGTCCGAGGGCTCCCCGACGGATGGTCGATTTGCGTACACGGTGCCGGCATGGGGCGGGGGTGGCAGTGTCCCAACGAGCTCGCCATACCAGCGTAAAGAGAACCCAGGCATGCCTCCTCCGGGGGCGACTGCGCAACCGACTGCTACGTTCCAGCCTTACATGATGAACCAACAGCAGCAAAGCTTTGCGTAGCTCGCTTTGCGGGCTGTTTGACATATCGGCGAGACGGCCACCCATTGCCAACCGGCTCGAAACCTTAATCCACCACCCTCGCATACCTTCCATCGTTAGGCACCCGTTAAGGTTCGAAGTCCTCGTCCTTTCTTCCCACCTCGTGCATTCCAGGCACCTTATCCCCAGCCTCGTTGGTGTCCATTTCGGATTCATCAGATCGGGAGAGGGAGAGAGCAGAGACCTCGCCGCCAAGTGAGAGTGTGATCGGGAAGTATTCTGTCAATGGTGATCGTTTAACAGTCGTTCGAAAAGCTCTCCTTTTGTTTAGTCATATCACTGGGAGGACTCTTGTAGCGATTACATACATGTAGCTTGTATTATGCAGCCACCCTGCCATTTTGCTTTTGTGACTGATGAGATATTTGGACCTAGCCCCGTGGATGCCAGGAAAGTGGGTGTGGAGTGGTGTGGAGTAAGGCTGGCTTTCGGCCGAGCCGGCAGATGATCTGCCCCACCCGGAAACACGGCGGCCTGACGACAAGAGGGAGCACTTTGGCCGTGCGAGTTCGGAAAGGCACATGAATCAGGTCGAGCACTTCGGCCCTTGATCGTAAAGCAACAGCATGGGAAGCATCAGCGACAACGCAACAAAGCAGGACTTCAACAAGGCTTTAGGCGAACAGCCCTACTGAGCCCCTGCATCCCTGCCGTAGTGCAATGGTAGCTCCCCGGTCGGGATAACTCCACAGAGCCTGCTCTGTTCTGTACCCCTGACTCGCTTGCTTCCGATACAGATTGACCATGCGTTTGCGTTTGACATCCGATGACACGCTTCTGACACTCGAGGGTCCAACCTCAAACGTCTGCGTCTCCTCCCACTGTCGAGCTCTGACAACATGGGTCTGGACGAGCCGGTTGGAAACTTGAGGGGGGTCTCGCCTCAGAACGGTTCTGTCTCCAGCCGCCATACTCCCAGTATTGTGGCAATAGAACGACAACAGGCTTCAACACTGAGCAATTCAGAAATCCGCGAGCCTCTGGAAAGTATGGACAGCAACCTGGTCAACGGTACATAGGGGCACTGCGTACCTCAATCATGTTCCTCCCCTTATTCCCAGCTGGTGTTCAGTCTCGACCGCTGACGGAACGGGGTCACAAAGTCGCAGACTCGCAGACTCGCACCAACTCGAAACGACTACGGCCCACTCTCATCATCGTGCCCGGTCCCCTCCCTGAGATCCGGCTTGATCGGCAAGACATGCCGTACGCTTACCTCCCACACCGTAATGCACTGAACTCGATCCCACTGTCGATGACACTCGGTCGATGCTCGGTCCTTGTGGCAAGCTGTGGCGGTGACGTGCATTGCGAGATGGCTGACGAGGGAGGGCTGACGAATGTCGTGTTTCTTTGTTTGCTGCCCTTCTTTCGCTCTGCCCTTCGCTTTTCCGTGCGCCGAGCCTCGGTGCTTTGAGACAGGTGGCACTCAGCGCTGGAGATGAACCACGTAGCTCGAAACAGACGGGGAGAGTGGCAGTGCCAAGCACGAAACTTGAGAGACGGCTATTGACCTGGAGTGCGAATGGCGGGGTGAGAGTGAGAACTGGTCTGAGAATGCAGAGGATAACGCATGAACCACAAACATGACCAACGCTGCGCACTCCCGTTGAGAGTCCAATCCCACAACTGCCCACATGATCTGAGTCCTTCAAGGCGCAGCACACGCCAGCACGCATATGACCGAGGGGCGTGGGAGCCGAATGCCGTGGTTCCTAAGACTCCAGCTGCTCTGGACCCTTCCACCGACGATGGGGCCGTTCTGGGGCCGCCCTTGAGTTAATAATGATCCTGCATAGTGGTGGAGCAAGGCAGTTAGCGCATGGAAGCGGAAGATGGGATGCTGTTAGCTTCAGAAACGCCGACAGTAGTGGAGTGCGGAGAGATTTTTCTAGGTGAAGCGGAACAAAGTGGATCCGGCGACTTGCCTGTCTCTCATTATTGCCTCTTTCATGTGCGAGTCTGATTTATGCTTGACGCTAACGTTGCTGTAAACCTACAATCCAGCAACTCGGGTGTCCATTATGCTGGGCATTCTGATGCTTATAATCGCCATCACACACCTCATCACCATCACACCGATGCTGTCGTAAGCTACACTGACCGTACTGCACTGCATGACCGGCCGGCACACACCGGCCAATCACGACCGGGGTTAGCGGCGGTAACGCACGGCATTGCCAGCAGCGGTGCCCCCACTCACTCCCCCACCCTGCAGCACCTTGATTGTGACGAAGGTGACAGCAACGACCTACTTATGATTTTCCTCATCTTTCAACTAACCTGACTGCATCCAGTTTGACGAAAAACTATGCCTCTCGAGCACACTCTTACCAAGAACGCCCCGGCCCCGCTGCCCGGAATCGTGAGTTGCGGCTTTGGAAGGGCTGGATTTGTCCCGGGCGCAAGTTAGAGTTCGGACGCGGTCGCCGTCAGGCCAGGGCAGCAGCACGAATGAGTGCGCTGCTCAAAGTGTATGGCTGAGAAAGTTCAGAGTGCAGTATATTCGGCAACATGAGGGCTCAGAGGCTGCTGACTGTGGGGTTGGAAAAGTTCCTCCCCGGCGGCTCAATGAGTGTGCAGCGAGGTAGCGGGAGGACGTGGTGACGCCATTCATTCGTGAAAGCTTAATCGATGTAGCGATAGCTAAGCCACTCTGAACGGCTAGGAGAGAAGAAACTCATCAGAGCTTCTTCTGCGCTTCGTGAACCGAGACCTAGCCCTGCCCTCGCCGTAACCCTGTTGCGCTGACACCAGTACTCCCAAGCTGTCAAGGCCGGTGGATTCCTCTACACGTCCGGCTCGGTCGGGATGACACCAGAAGGCAAGATGGTCGAAGGCACCGTGCAGGACCGCACCCGCCAGGTCCTCGCCAACCTCAAGGCAGTGGTCGAGGCTTCTGGCTACTCATTCACCGACGCCGTCAAGGCAACGTGCTACCTGTCTAACCTCGACCGCGACTTTGAGGCCTTTAACGAGGTGAGATCAATGAGCACTGCTGCAAGGCTCTGATTTCAGGTCTGGAAGGAGGTGCTGCCCAACCCCAAGCCCGCACGCACCTGCATCGGCGTCGCGAGGCTGCCCGCGGGCGGCACTGACGTCGAAATCGAGATGGTGCTGTACAAGGACTAGAAAGCCTGCCTGCAGAGGAAGCTAGTTGTTGCATTCCATGTGTCAGTAAAAACTGGTCGCCACTTTGGGCGCGAGCAATATCAACCGCGACTCCTCGCACACTCCACTCTACCCAAGCCTCTCGCTATCGGATATCATACGCAACGTGCGCATTCCATGAGGCGGAACAGCGTGTGGCGGCTGAGCAATTTACGTCCTATGAAAATAATAGTACGGTGAAGAGATTGCGTTCTGTCCCAGGTTGGTAAGGCGCGTTGTAGGGAACAGTGGACGCTCCCAAGCCATTCGTGTCGCAGACGACTCCCAAGTAGCGTCTGGGGTGATCTGCACACCGCACGACACCGTTCCCGCACGTACCTGCTCGAGCAAGCCATCAAAGGGGGGCGTTGAGTTGTTTATAGAACGGGTAGCAGGAAAGCGGGAGGTAGAAATGAGGGAAGGTTTTCAGGCCACTGGTGTCACAGACACTCCGAAGTAGCGTCTGGAGAGAATCTGCACTCAGTACCACAACGTCCCCGCTCACTTACCTCCTCGAACGACCCAGCGAAGTGGGCTGCTGCGATGTTCATTCAATTTGGGATGGCTGCTGATGTACGCGCTGATTCCTGACGACCTCCCACAGTTGGCTGGATCGGCAAGTGGAGTCAGACAGTTTCAGCGGGGACACTTCAAGCCACCTGAGCCATGGTCCTGACCGAGCGTTGCACTTATTGCCTTTCTACTCAGTTCGGAAGGTCGAGAAGAGACCTATGTGAGGGAAAACAGAAATTGTGATTCAGTATCGCACTCCATGTCACGGGTGGCGTTGTCGGGAGAATGGAAGGTACCGCCCGTCGTCCCGGAATTGAGTCGGCCAGCAGTTCAACCTGCAAGGAGGCAATGCTGGCAACATTATTATGTTCTCATCACTGCGCAAAGACCTGGGGTACGACTGACGCCACTCTTACGCCTTCTCGCAAATATTCTGTTCGCCAGCGTCTCTAAAGTGGCCACAACGGTGGGGTCGGGGTTGGGGTTGCTGGAGCCCTTCTCCGAGACGGAGTGTTCCCGAAGCGGAATTCCGGCACATTCGACGTTCTTCGAGGTAACCTGGGACAAAGTCCGACCGGCCAAACAGCCAGTCCGCACTCGTGCATGAAGAGATAAAATATTATTATTGGACAAGGAAACTGGTGCTATGACAGCAAGCCTGTGAGCCGCCGTGCATGACGACGTGCGAGGGATAATTGGACGGTATCACCTACCCGCACTCCATCTTTGGGGCCTGCGCCGGCTTGGATCCCCGCAGACGCATAGGTTGTTCTTGCCTGTTATACACCTTCTTCAAAGTGAGCAGCCTAGAAGGCAGGGTGCATATTCTTCCAGTGTCATCCTTGCGGAAAGTGCTCGCTGGCCAGATATTCTGGGAGTGGAGCTGCGTCTGGGTGCAGCTGGATCTTCCATCAAACGTGCCAGCTTTCCCTCCTCTTCTGAAATTTCAACTACGGAACCGTGGAATTGTGATTCGGATACCCCTGCCTACCTTAACGTTACATTGCTACTTTCCTGGAACTAGGACTGCCAATAGCGAGTGGCGGGGTGTATGATGGAACAGACGCCGAGCGCGACATCGGACATATGAGGGTGGGTGTGCTGCAGTGCGCCGCCAAAGCGGAGGGACCGGAATTCGCCTTAGGCTCGGATGGCATGGTGAGTGCCACGCCCTAGCTCGACGTGGGCAAGGAGAGTAGTAAGTAGGGGCTCATCGCCGAAGCAAACTTCGCAGGCCAGTAGTGATCCTCGGACACCCGCTTGCTGGACACTTCTTCCTTACAGTCGGCGACAGCTCTCTACTCCCTCTCCCTTTTTCCAACACCACGTGCTCTCCCACAGTGCCACGGGCAGCTGCTGGTTGTGCTCGGAAACCACTCTTCCTCAGTATCACGGGCAGCTACGGTTGTCTTCGGAAACGGCTTGACTTAGTCTATTCCTACTCCAACCGACATCGCTCTCGCCAATGTCCCGACCACTGATTACCAGGCATGACTCTCCAACACCGCCTCCGAGAGGGCAGGCGAGAGCCCTCGCCTCAACCACTTGCGCGCTATCCCAAACATTCAGCTCGCTCTCCAGCTGCAACTCCACTGCCCATTCACGGGAAAGGATGCATGCCCGCTGTAGGGGGGCGTGATTACGGCAGCAGTGCAAGGGTGCACATGCCGCGCTCGGCAATGGATGCGTCCGCCCGGAGATGGAGTGCGGAAACAAAATGACGGGTGAAACGTTGTCGTCGCACATCGGTTTCACCCAGGACTATGGGCCTCAGGTTACCCCGTGGGACCGCATGGTGCAGCATCACGTTTCCGCAACTCCAAACATCCGACGTTGATCCGGTCATGAAAGGTAATGGCGGACGTACAGCAAAAGGAACGCAGTCTCTTCGCACAAGAGGTGCGACTCGCGTCCTGAGGCGCCGCCCCAGGTAGTGGATGGGGACGCTTGCCGGCAGTCGTCATGGGTGGCTGTCGAACGACGAACGACGGCATCTGTACAATGCCATTTCCTCTCGCTCATCTTGACTTCACCACGCAAACACGTCAACGGACGAGTCCGTAACGCCGCCAGTGTATCTCGACATCTCCCAGTCCCCCAGACAGCCCAGACCCAGCGCGGACCTGGTCTCGCTGAGTTTCGAACCTTGTTCTGTGCATGTCGGCTTGTTCCTGGTCAAGAGATGTCATCACTTAGGGCCCCTTCGGACAACAGTGTCAGGTTTCAATATCAAGGTACGATTGCTGAACGCTACGGCATGGACCTGGTTTGGGACCTCATTGTGACCCTTGCCCTTGCCCTGGTCCTCGGTCCTGCATAAGTGCTCGATCTCGCCATTGTTCTACTGTAGGTCCTGTCCGTCGGTTCTGCCTGCCCACATATCCGTTGAGCACGTCGGTTGTGAGGTTGCTCGAGCTCATGGTGCCTGGCTCTTGACATCTGGCTCGCTCAGTGATGGGCCTAGACCTGACTTCTCGTCCTATGAGCAAACCTTGCGGACAGATACCGAGGATACTGGCACACCCGACGTGTGCAGCGTGCCGGCCTGTCTCGCAACTGTGAACTCGAACTTCACTTCTCTGACCATCGACAATTCTTCCTCTCGCGATGCAAGCAAGTCGCTCCCAGAAACGGCACATCCCTGTGTGAAATTCCGCGCCACTTTGCAGCTATGGCCGTCGACGACCAAGCGTTACGCCGTACGAAGACGCGCCCCGGTCTAAGCATCTCGAGGACACCCTTCTAGCCCAGAAGTGTGCACTACGGGCACTACTCTTTAGGACTAGAAGACTTCAAAAGACTGGGGGATGTGACACAAGCGGTGAAGCGCTTTGCTGGAATCAATGCCACTGAGGTTCTGGACTGGTAGTACGCAAGCCATGGTCAGTCACCTCCCCAACGACAACTCAACCCACATGGACTCAAGAGGTACGCTCTCAAGGGCAGAATTGTGTCCTGCTGGCGAGGCCGAGCCTGCTCGTTGTTTTGGCGGATAAGTCTTGAACTCTATTGTTGGATCTTCAACGCTGAGCCAGACCATCCGATGGAGATCCCCTATGTCTAATTGGAGAGGAACCGGAAATTTAACGAGGGCTTGCTCATGCATTGTCCCGTCTGCTTCCTTGTACGTTTTGCTGATTGTGGAAGTGTTCTCGTCCGAATGTGGTTCTGGGTCAGTAAGGATCAGCGGCCGTGCCGATCCCACCGCGCAATAAGCGAACCCACATGCGGCTCGGCTGCTGGGTACCTCGTGCCATGCTTGCTCCGCGTCTTGTCACACCTGCGCGTCTCGGTCACAGCAACTTCGTGCCGCATTCGAGGCGGCAGGCAGAGATGAAACGCAGGCCGAAACACATCCAAAACCATTCCCAAAACATGACTCAAACATGCCCCACCTTGACATGTGGTTTCCGCGTGACCGTGACAACACGTTTCGTGAACCATGAGCTTATCGAGCGTCACGGTGTCGTGTTAGGCATCGTGCCACTCGCTCACCCGATGTGCAAGGTCTCACAGCGGTGAGAACTTGCTGGGGAAGTTGTTGGGATTTGCGGCAGAGCATCTCCACGTGCTGGCGTTTGTTACCGGAACAGGCGTTCAACGTGGCTCGGCCCCCTCGGCGGAGATACGGCCGCCATACGGGATATCCGTTCGACGTCTTTGCAAGTGGGGCATCCGCTGCCAAGCCGCGGAATGGGCAGCCCAAGTGGAGTCGCATGCGGAATGCCTCCATGCGGAATTTCGACCTGGCGGAATGTGAAGCCGATGGAAGATAATATGGGACGATATTTCGGCGTAGCGTTCATGTGCGTGTGCGCGCAAGGATGGACATGCCGTTGACGATACGTTGCGAACTTCATCTCCATCGTCATGACAACGCCCCGTGTCAAATGTACGTTATCTTCGCTGCGGGGTTCCCATACCGTGAGCATTCCTGTGCGGCTCCGGTGCGCATCCACGGACATGCCTATCTTACGGAGAATGCGCACCCGTTGACCGTGCTTCAGTGGGGAGCTTTCGCTCACAGGACGTAGACTTGTTAGTGGTACTTTGATGGGGCCTTGTTTTGCGGCGTCGGCGTCTGAGGTGCGCCTTGAATCGGGATTTGGCCTGGAGGAGGGCGCAGGTGTGGGACTCGAAGTCGGCTTTGGTCGTTCTTGAAGCCGGAGGAAGTGATAATCTAAGTCGCCTTTTGCCCGCGTCCGGTCGTTCTTGACGCCCGCAGCGCCGATGGGGCTGTGGACTGTGGGGTCACCCATGTCGACAAATCTTATGTTTGGCGAATGGTGGGATGGATAGAAGTAGAAAGGGAGGACGTCTGGACGCCTTTATATGCAGCTCTTCATCGCACTGGGCGTGACGAAGTCGCCTGTGATGAGCTGATCGACGGGGGAAGGCGCACGAGCCTTCTGCCAGATTCACAAGCTGATTCATGTGCCACCATCTCAGCGTATTGTGAAGTTAGGCTTTTCGGCGCCCTGTGTTGTACATCCCATGATAAAACGGAGATACGGCTATGAACTATGGAGGATGGTCAGACAGACGCCATTGCCAGCTGATGCCGACGCGAGATTCTACGCTGTTTCTTAGGTGTCTCCAGATCCAGCCAAGGAAACTTGGACGTGTCGACAGCTGGCATCTCGATGAAGTCAAGATAGGCTGTTGCTCCAGGCTCAATCTTGACGCCCGACACGCATCCCGAGCGCGTCCTGCGGCCCGGCGTGTCGTCAGGTGCGGGCTCAGGTTGAGGAGACTGGATCCTGGCTCTACCCTTCCCTTTGTCTCTCGGCGCACCGTTGACGGTCTCATTGACTGGAGCCTCATCGTCGGAGTCTAGCACGATGGTCACCTCGCCCCTCATTGGACGGGTTCTGCGGGCCATCTGGCGCTTCGAGGACCGCTGGGGTGTCAATGGTGCGGCTTTGCGCTTCGGCATTCTGCTTGAGGTGAGCTCTGTCGCCGAGGGCATTGGCACAAGCGCAGCGACGGGCGTCGGGGAACTCCCCGGAACGGCCTCCTGTACAGGTGTTGCGTCGTCGCTGTCGAGGATGATGTCTTCGACAAAGATCTGGTCCAGCTCCGCAACATCACTCGCGCCCATGCCCTCTTCACTCTCCGGCTCAGGTGCATAGTCTTCACCTCCCTCATCCGCCTCCGTGGCCTCACGAGTGACGCCTTCCTCCTGGTCGAGAGGCTCAAGCATGTGTGGCGGGTGCGTGATATTGATCTGGGGCTCCGGCGGCGCCTTGCACAGACGGAGGACCTTGGCACGCGCAAGTTCTTGGCGCCCATCGGTTGCATATGACGTGCCCACCGCCGGCTGCGTCGTCAGTTCCACGGTGGTCACCGTCGCCGGGAGAGGTGAAAGCTCGATCACCGGCTGAAAGGGCCGATCAGCGCGGGCTCGGGGCTCCTCATCCATGTCATGATTGCGCATGACATGGCGATAGAGGTGGCTGATTGTTGACGACCGGAGATCGCATTCTGGAGTCAGCCAAGGTCGAGAACTGTAGCTTACCTCCGTAAGGACAAACGAGCTTCTCGCAGGTATGTTTCGCCTGAACATGTTGAACCAGGTTATCTGCACTCGTGAAGCACGGCTGATCGCACCCCCGCCAGTGGCATTGATAGAAAACATTGGGCTTGCGTCAGTGCCACCCTCGGCCAGAGGACTTACGCCAATCTCCAACGCGGCCTTCCCAGCGTGGTATCTTGCTTTGAAGTGACGCAGCAGGAGTGACTCGGTAGCCAGTTCTGCCCCGCAGCCCTTCCATTTGCATGGGTAGCTCCCCACCCGATTGAGCAGGCTCTCCTCGCTGAGCACGCTGGCCCTGCGCTCTAGCATCGGCGGTTCGGGGAGGTGCTCGAACCTGTTCTGGATTGTCTCGGGTTTGCGGACGCGCTGGTGCCGCAACGCTGCGCCCCGGGATACAGCAACCCTTAGATACTGCGTCATGGGGTGCACACGGGCTGTTCTGCGCACAACGGGCTCCGGCTCGATGTCCGCATCGTCGCGGAAGGGATCTGGGGTTAGTATACGGCTGCGCTATGAACTCACCGTAAACGCCTCTGGCGATCAGTTGTTCCCGCCTCTGCCGCGAGATGAGAATGACTACCTGAGCGCGATTCCGCGGGCCCAGCGTCTCCGTGGCGGGTTGTCCATCGGCCGATGACCTCTCCTGATCATTCATCGGCAGAGGAACGGGGGAGTGGGCGGGCGACGGCGCATCGGCTCCAGTTGCCGGTGGACTGGCAACAGGAGGAGACATTGGCGCCGGAGACGCCTGGGGCGGCACTGACTGCGGCTGTGAGAGATCAATAACTACTCTGTCAGTGACAGGGGTAGCTTCTGACGGAGCTCTTGAAGTGACCGTCGGCGCTGCTCCCGGCAACTGAGCAGCAGGGGCCGCAGCGTCCGTCATGACTGGCTTAGGAGCAACCGGAACAGGAGTACGCGGTATCTCGATAACAGCTCGGTTCTGCGGTGTTCTTGATGACGATGTTGACGGCTCTTCCCTTCTGCTCTTGGTAATTCTGTCCGGGGTCGGAGGCGCCGGCCGCTTACCAAGGGCCTTTGCGCTGGGCGTACTCGGTGCTCCGCTGCCAGAGGCAACTCGGGCAACGCGGGCAACGCGCATCTGGACGTATGCACCGAGTGCGGGTCCAGTGAGATGGGGCGCCTTCGTCCCCGGTTTCGTGCTCGTCACGGCCAGGGGAAGGGCGCGTGCCGCAATCTGTTTAACAGCGGCTTGTTGGGAGAAGAGGGATCGATGCGTAGGGGTTCCCGGCGAAGACGCGGGCGCCGTTGGTGTAGAAGGCGCTGGGGAGCCATTCGTGGAAGTCGCCTGAGGCTGACTAGCACTCTTGGCCTTCGTCTTCTTCTCCGGCACATAGCTGTCCCAGACTTCCTGCGTCACGTTGTCGGGGTCCAATCCAGCCGCGGTGATCGTAGCACGCGTGCGCTGCTTAATACCCGTGCCCTTGGGTCTCCCGACCGGTCCACCCGTAGCCTTGCGGCGAGGCGTAGGTGCCGCGGCGGCGTGGAGAGCCACGAACGTAATGGGATGGGTGTCAGGATAAAGACCCTCTTCGCGCATCGCGGCACGGATGTAATCCGCCCTCTCGGCGTCTGCTTTCATTGCCCTCTTCTCGCGCGCGGCGGCGCGGGCAGCCGCTTTGGCCTCCGCGACTGACGGCGTCGAGCCGGAAGAGGCGCCCGGCTGCGACGCTTGCGCAGGTTGAGATTCAGGTTGAAACGCAGGTTGAGGCTCAGGTTGAGACTCAGGTTGAGACGCAGGTTGGGACGCAGGTTGAGACGTAGGCTGAGACACTGGTGCAGTTTGCGATGGGCCACGCTGGGTTGGAGTTGAAGTCGGTCCCTGCGGCGAGGTCAAGGATGCTGAGAGACCTGCGGAGCTCGATGGGCCGGCGACAGGCTGGGCTGAAGGCTGGGGCTGGGGTGGTAGTTGACCCGAAAGCTGAGGAGATGGGCTTCCAGCTTGGCGGTTCGCAGGTGGTGGAACGGGTGCTGCGCTAACTTGGGGGTGAGGCTGTATTTGCGGCGCTGGAACTGCAGATGCTGATGTCGACGCCCGACTGGGAGACTGGAGCGCATACATCGGCTTGGCGAGTTCCTTGGGCTTCACATGGCCAGCGCTGTGCCCGGAGGCCAGTTCCACCACCTTTCTCGCCGGCGACGCTTGCGAGGCGGAGAGGGGGATCCTTCTGGCGTCACCCCGAGTGGGCGTAGACGGTGCTGATGGCCGAGACGCAGCCTGAACCAGCTGTATGGGCTGAGTGGACTGGGCAGACTGGGGCGCCGGAGCCGGCCGGATGGGTCTGGACCCCTGTGGTGCGGGTTGAGCTTGGGGTTGAGCGTTCTGCGGCGTCTTCCCCGTCGAGGCAGGGAGAAGCTGTCTGCTCCACCTTGGGGGATCGTCTTTGGCTGGATCAGCGGGAGTTGTCCCCGTGGTAGCACTGATATTGCTGGGAGGGGTTTGGGTTGTAGGTGGCTGCGTCGGGCGCCCCACATCCTTCGGCGTGTAGGCCTGTGGAGCGGGTCCTACCGTTTCACGTACACTCCACATCGACGCCTGCAGAGATGCCTGCGCTGTGCTCGCATGCCGCACTGTCTCGCTGTGTTCGACCGTCCGATGAACACTTTGAACGGAGTGCGAGGAACCACCCTGATGTACTCGCTGAGACTCAAACTTCTCCGCGAACATGCGTAGTTGGGAAAACGACTGCTCCGGGCTCGCACGGAGAGACGATCTCGTCTCTGACGTCGGGGAGCGCAAGACAGGTCTCGGCTGGAGCGTGGCGCCGGTGTCAACGTGAGGGTCGATTTTGGCTGGACCGGGGTGGGGAGCAGGGAAGGAAGCTGGCCCGGTTGGAGGATACGTCGAGGTTGGCTGGGATGCAGCGGGCGCCGACGCCTGGGTCGAGGGAAGTGGCGCAATTCGCTCAGACTGCCCTTCGCGAGGCAGGCTTGAAAGGCCACTCAATGGTGAAGAACAGTCCTGCGCTAGAGGCGGCCGCCCAACTGTATGGTGGACCGACGATGGCGACACGGAGCTAGTCGGCGCGTTCCCGAACCGCCCAGGCCTGTTCGCCTGGTATTCGGCGAACCTCGCCGCCGAGCGCGTCTCGGTCGTCGGCTGCAGTCGCGGCGCGGGCTGTTGCGACAAGCCCAGCGAGCCGCTCGCGCCAGACGCGGGCACCCCCTGGCGGCTCTGATCGCTAGGTTGAGCCGCGGGCTGTTGCGGCTGGCGAGGCTGCGGAGATCCATACTGCCTCCTCGGGTCGCCTGGGGTGTCCGTCGGCGACGAGCCCGGTCGTGGATTCAACAAGGACGGGGGCACAGCCGTGTTCAGGAGATTGGACCATGTTGTGCCGAGGAATCCTGGCGCCTGCTGATATTGCGGTTGGCTGTAGCGCTGTGAATTGGAGGGGGTTCCGCTCCCACTCCCACTACCACTCCCGGATTGGTCGCTAAAATCAGTCACGGACTGGAAGATGAGACGAACGGATAGCCTGGGTTGCTCATGACGGTTGTGGTGTGACGCGTTGGGGCGCCGTCGCGTGACGCGTATTCCTATTATATGGAAGCCGCTCGCTACGCGACGGCCAGCTGTGGTCAGGACCGAGTGGTGATGTTGGTGAGGCGATAAGGAGTAGTGATGGAATTCATGGATTGAATAGACGTATGTATGTGATGTACGAGGTCGTTTGTGGATTCTCAGCAACAATCATGCGGCATGCCGCAACCGACGAGTGGGCCCCGGGTCCCGCCATACACACAACTCTCGTCGCGTGGCATAATACTCCCGTTAATGCATTCCTTATCGTGATTAACAGTTGGAAAGTTGCATTAGGACTTTTCCAATTCGTTGACTGCGGTTTTCCAATGACGGATTAAGACGGACGATCCAAGTGCCGCCCGGAAGCCGCGCCGACAGCATTCATGTGGGGCAGCTGTCGTGATAATCTCTTTCACCTCTCCCTCTCATCTTCATTTTCTTTGTCACCCACTGATCATGCGTCTCACCTGTGCCGTCGACACTGTTAGGGCAGTCTCTGCTCGCCGTCTGACTAGGGGTGTAAGTCTCCCACCATGCTAACACCACACTGGCTAACACTCAGATCCCCGTCGGCTCATCTCGATGCCTTGCGACCACTGCCAACCCCCCCGAAGTCGACGCCAAGCCGAAGAGGCGGTTTCCCCAGCTCGACGACGGATTGACTCTTGGTGACTTCGTCTCGGGCGAGCCCCTGCCCGACCCCTCCGAGCGTATCGTCCTCGGCAACACCTCGCAGTGAGTAGCGTTCAGTTTGTTGTTGGACCCGGTCTAACGCCAGACCCCGCCTGCCCAGCTTCCTGAAGCACCCTATTCCCCGCGGCAAGTCGTACACCGATATCAAGGGCGACTTGCGTGGCCTCGGCCTGCACACTGTGTGTGAGGAGGCCAAGTGTCCCAACATTGGCGAATGCTGGGGCGGCGGCAAGGGCACGGCAACAGCGACGATTATGGTGGGTGACTAACTAACTCTGCCGCTGATCGCAGCTCATGGGCGACACCTGTACGCGCGGATGCCGATTCTGCTCGATCAAGACGTCGCGCACGCCGCCCCCGCTCGATATTCACGAGCCCGAGAACACCGCTGAGGCGATCTCGCGCTGGGGTCTGGGCTACATCGTGCTCACCTCCGTCGACCGAGACGACCTGGCCGACGGCGGAGCTGCGCACATCGCGTCGACGATCTCCAAGATCAAGCAAAAGGCGCCGAAGATCCTCGTCGAGGCCCTCACCCCCGACTTTGCAGGGAAGGGGGACGAGGCCGTTGCACAGGTCGCCACATCGGGGCTGGACGTGTTTGCACACAACGTCGAGACGGTCGAGCGGTGCACGCCGTTTGTGCGCGACCGGAGGGCAAACTTCCAGCAGTCCCTCGATGTGCTGATGCTCGCAAAGCGCGCGGCGAAGGAGGCGAACAAGGAGATCCTCACCAAGACCTCCATCATGCTCGGTGTCGGGGAGCATCCCGATGAGATCCACGAGGCTCTCCAGCGTCTGCGGGACGCGGAGGTCGACGTCGTCACGTTCGGGCAATACATGCGTCCTACTAAGCGCCACATGAAGGTCGACCGGTATGTCGAGCCGGTCGAGTTTGCCAAGTGGAAGGAGGTGGCCGAGGGAATGGGCTTCCTGTACGTCGCGTCTGGCCCGCTTGTGCGCTCCAGTTACAAGGCTGGCGAATTCTTCATCGAGAATGTGCTCAAGAAGCGTCGTGCGGAGGCGGCCAAGCTGGCCACGGCCGAGCTCTCCACAGCTGGTGCTGAGGGCGAAACTGCAAGGGTGTAAACATATGAGCCTATGCGGGTTCCCACCTAAACTAGCGGACGACCACGAGCCCCACATCAGCGGTGGCACGACGTCTATGGTTCAACTCTATCGCATGTAGATCGTACTGTACACTAGGACCAATGCAGCGTTATCATAGAGGATACCATGCTTGAGCAATATCAGGAAGGGTTGGGATTACAATCGCTTTCTCTGAAATACTCTAATAAACGCAATTTGCTTCCGCTAGCTTGGCACTTTGAAACGCCTGTTGTTGCTCGTTCGCGCGTTCAGAACCTCTTACCTCTCCATCATCCAACACAACATCATCCAAAAGAGGTGCATCCGCACGCGCACTAGCCATGCCAGCACCAAACTTTATGGGAATCTACCCCTCAGACTCCGTGCAGGTGGGTGCCTCTCCTTCGACGCCCGAGCTAACGCGCAGGAGGTGCACCAGTCTCTCCCCCTCGACCCCCTCGGTCCAGGCGCGGCCGACCTCTTAGCCGGTGATGTCGAATACCGCCTGCACTACCTGCTACAGGAGGCGAAGAAGTTTATGGTGCATGGAAAGCGTACGACATTGATGCCTGAGGACATCGAGCATGCCATGGAGGCGTTGAATATTGAGGTGGGTCGTCGTCGAGGTTCCGGTAGGACGCCCCGTTGACACCAGCCCGTGATTGTACCCCCACGGCCGTTACCCCAAGCGCCGTTCCATGCCGTCCCCGTGCCGTCGGGCACGAGTGGGCCGCAGCAGCAGCTGTACACCGTGGTCGACGACGAGATCGACTTCGCAACGTACCTGAAGGAACCGCTGCCGCCCGCACTCGCACACTCCGCAGGCATCAAGTGGAAGGCGCACTGGCTAGCAGTCGAGGGCGTGCAGCCTGCCATCCCAGAAAATCCAGCACCCAGCTCGCGTGCCGGACGTGAGTCCGCTTGTCCAATTCCTCGTTAGCTGACACTAGCGTCTCGCCTACCACAGCCCACGACTGGGCCGGCATCGCTCCGCCCATCGGCCAAGACGCATCTCACGACCGAGTTGCAGCTGTACTTCTCCCGCCTGACCGCTGCGCTTATCCCCACGATTGCGCAACTTCCAAATCTGCCCGGCAACTCGGCGCCCTCTGCTCCGCAGTATTCCTTCCCCGACGCAGAGAGGCATCGCCTCGCTGCGCTGGCCAGCGTGCGGTCCGACGCGGCTGTGGCGGGCGTGCTCGCGTACCTTGTCCGCTGGGTCTCTGAGAGTATCAACAAGACGCTCATGGGTGCGACGGGGACAATTGGATGTCTCATCGATGTCGTCGAGGCGATCCTTGACAACGACGTATTATTCGTCGAGCCATATGTGAGCAGCCTTACCGTACGTCAGCTCATCCCAGCTACACCAGTTCCTCGGCCCTCTTCTCTCCATCCTGCTGACGGTTCCCTTGGGTCCGCACCCTGCGTCCTCCCAATCCCCGAGCCCTTTCGAGCTGCGCACGCGCGCCGCCGACGTCCTAGCAAAACTCGTAACACTCTACTCCCGAGGCTATCCGGGCCTTGTACCCCGTCTCCTCTCGACCTTCAAGAAGGCCCTCACCATACCTCCCTTCCCCTCCCCGCTTGGCGCCGACCACCCCCCCGCAGGACGCTACGAGGGCGCAGTCCTCGGTATCGGCGCGTGCGGGGAGCACGCGGTCCGCGAAGCGCTCTGGGGTAATCGGGGCGACGGGCTCGAGGCGATCAACAACCTCCTCGGTGTGCTTTACCCCGGCGAAGGGCGGAAGAACAAGACAGGCCTCATGCGCGCGACCATGCGGTCGCTGCTGCAGATCACGCAGCCTAAACCCGACGGCGCGGTTGCGCCGCCGGTGAACGCGAATGCTGTGGCGGAGGCGTTTGGGCAGCACTTTGTGCGTGCGTTTGAGAAGCGGCCGTGGCAGGCAAACGAGCTGTTGCGGCTGAGGAGTGAGGCTAATGGGGAGGGTGGGGCTGATGCTGCGGGCGAGGAGGACGACGATATGGAGATGGTTGCGTAAGCTGCGTACAGGAGCAGTGTGGGCGATGCACTGTTGTATCATAGTGCGTTCGGCCTAGGGTATCGGCTTGATCAGCTCGTCAGTCTACTTCAGTGAGAGCGAGCGGTCTCTCCCATAGACGATGGTCAGGAAGCATCGACGGACAAGCATTCTATTTCCTATCTCGGTGACGCGGCATCCGGTGAGCAGCGCTGATTGATCAATCTATCACGGGCAACCACGCAACCACGTTCCGTTGACTATCAGACAGTCATTGTGATGGCTGTCCCGGTACCTGCGTGCTCGTGGACGATCTACAATGTCAGGTGCCGTCCGCGACATTATAGTACATCCACATGCATCCTAACCTGTGTCAATACGGTTACCAAGCAACATTGCGCAATGGCCTTTATGATGCGCATGAGCTGTAGCGGTAAACCTCGGCCTGCGTCCGAGGGATTCGGATTTGGTGCATCTAAGTCCCGCGGAACTTGAATTTGACGGCGTGCGCCGATGATGGCCGAGATGGGCCCAAGGCGTCGCTGCGGGATGACTTCGACTCAGCCGCAAAGTGGATTTCGCGCAAACCCGGCAGCCTCACCCCCCAATCTTCATAAGTCAAGCCCCGTCTGCACCATCTCACCTCCTCATTCTTGACTCCACTCTTTCCAACTCCGTAACTGCTACAACGTACAAGACACCATGACATCCACGCCCGTCCGCGACTCGGCCGTGTCCTCCCCTTTCGTCCAGAGCCCCAACTCCGAGAAGGCCAACGGGCTCGCGGCGGCCGGCGCCAACGGCGCCCCCGCGCAGCGCAAGGACTTCCTCAGCGACCGCGCGGCGAGCACCGAGATCGATGGCAGTGAGTGCGCTCGTCAGTGGTGGAGCGGGTGCTGACCCCAGTTCGTGGACTCATGCCCCTCGAGGGGCCTGGTATCATCACCTTCGTGAGTTGAACCCAGCGTGAATGTCGCTAACGAGCAGCTGTGAGTTCGTCCTGCTTTGGCCGTACACGTCATGCACTTCACAGCCGGCTCGTCCCCGGGAGGCTCCCCTCGCCGCTACGCCAGGAGCTAACGCCAGCGCCGGACGTCCTAACCCCACCACATTCCCCTTCGACTCGATCACGCTGCACATGAAGCCGCCCCTCGGCGGGGGGAAGAAGCAGGACGTCGAGCTCGACGGCGAGCTCCTTAACGTCGCGATGCAGTACGGGCCCTCAGCTGGTATCCCCCAGATCCGCAAGTGGCTCAGTGACCTGCAGACCCACGTTCACAAGCGCCAGCCGGGGAACTGGTCCGTCTCGATGGGCAGCGGCTCGCAGGACCTCATGAGCAAGGTGAGTGCCGGGTGGTGTCCGTTGGGTGGGGCTTGCGCCCGTTTCCTCTGCTTTCGATCAATCTGCTATTCGCAGCTTGCCCGCGCGTCGCCGCGCGTCATCGATCATGGTTGTCCGAGTCATCTCGCGCTATCGCGATTGGCGCCTGACGTCCGATGGCTAGATTACGATCATCTGATGCGCCGTGACCATCGGCCGTCGCCTTGCCGACGACAACCTCCGCTGCTTGGCCTTATCGCCCCTATTGCTCACTCACACGCAGGCCTTCTACGCAGTCCTCAACCCCGGCGACCCGATCCTCATGGAGACGCCGGTCTACTCGGGTGTCCTGCCCACTCTGCGCCAGCTCAAGGCCAAGATGATCGAGGTCGACGTCGACGACGAAGGCCTCTCAGCCAAGCGCCTCGAGGAGATCCTCGCCAACTGGCCCAAGGACCAGAAGCGGCCCCGAGTCATCTACTCCACGCCTGTGGGATGCAACCCCTCCGGCTGCTCTGCTAGCAAGCAGCGCAAGCTGGACGTGCTGAACGTCATGAAGAAGTACGACCTGCTCATGATGGAGGGTGAGTCGCGGGCGCAAGGCTTTATTGCGCAAGGCTTTATTGTGACACTGGCTGACGGCAGACGACCCTTACTGTGAGTGGTGATTCGTCGAATCACGCCCGGTGACAGACCGCGTCCAGTCCACCTCCCAGACTAGACTCGTCGACTCCACGAGACGCGCCGGGCGCTAACACCAAGATTACCTCACGCAGAACCTCATCCCGTCGTACTTTGAGCTCGAGACTCAGGTGTTCCCCGAAGGCGGGCACGTGCTGCGCTTCGATTCGTTCTCCAAGCTTCTCTCGGCGGGTATCCGCCTCGGCTTCGCCACTGGTCCCAAGGACATCCTGCACGGTATCGACGTCAACACAGCCGGAGCGAACCTGCACACCTCCGCCCTCTCCCAGGCTGTCGCCGTCAAGCTCCTCGAAACATGTACGTGTTTAAGTTTCGTCCAACCGTTGCTAACACACAGGGGGTATCGACGGATTCCTGTCACACGCCCACGCCGTCGCCGACTTCTACGCCGAGCGCCGAGACATCTTCGAGGCCTCGGCTAAGAAGTATCTCGACGGGCTGGCCAAGTGGGTCTCGCCCGTCGCAGGCATGTTCCTGTGGATCGACATGTCACCCGCCGGCATCAAGGACAGCTACGCGCTCATCCGGAACGAGGCGCTCGCGAAGGGCGTCCTCGCTGTTCCGGGCGCCGCGTTCTTCCCCTCGGGTCGTGTCAACCCGTTCGTCCGTGTCAGCTTCTCCGTCATCGATCTCGAGGAGGAAGCGCCGGAAGGCTTCCGCCGTCTTGCCGAGGCGATCAAGGACAAGCGTAAGGAGCTTGGGCTGGAGTAGGGTATGAGCATGGCAGGCGACCGGAGCGACGACATGTGCAGGTGCACGCGGTGCACGGACGGGGTTGTGCGATAGAGTAGTCAGGACCATCTAGAACCAAAATGTTTACACCTTATTTTGCCCAGCGCAGCGGGGGCGCGCGTCGACGTGATGTTCGAGGCTGGGCGAGTTCGGCCATGCCGCGACGAGCAGCGACGGAAGAATCAATGTGGATGGCGGCGTCCAAAGCAGTCTGGGGCACCAACTGTGGCCCGCATGGACTCGCACGAGCCCGCGAGATCTGCATGACGGCCCACTTCTTGAGTTCTTGAGCTTGATTCCTGAGGATGAATGAGGCGCCGAGCGCAATTTGAGGGCAGTTGGGCGGTTTTGTCCAATAATTATTGGAGGACGAAATTCCCCCGGTTCCGCGTTCCAGCTATTACCTCACTCTCTGGTGCCTCTCTGGGCCCGATCACGCCGCGTCACACTAAACAGTCCCCGCCGCCGCGTATTTGTTCGTCCAACTCTCGCTACCCTCTTCTTCTCACAATCCCATCTACTCCATCTCCAGCATGAGCTACAACAACTACCAGGGTGGTGGCTACGGCCAGCAGCAGTACGGTGGTGACCGCTACGAGCAGCAGGGCGGCCGTTACGAGCAGCAGGGTGGTCGCTACGAACAGCAGGGCGGCCGCTACGAGCAGCAGGGTGGACGTTACGAACAGGGTGGTCGCTACGAGCAGCAGGGTGGCCGTCAGGAGTACGGCGGTGGCGACTATGACCAGGGCGGTCGCTATGAGCAGCAGCAGCGCCCGCAGCACCACGGCGGCGGCGGTTACCAGCAAGGCGCGGGGCGCTACGAGCAGCAGCGCCCCCAGCATGGCGCCATGGGCACGGGCTACGGCGGCCAGTCCGCCAACGCCCCGCGCCCCGCGACCGATGATGCCGGCGACGACTTCTCCGCGTACGCCAACTACCGCCCGCAGGGCGAGCAGGCCGACCTCTCTCAGCTCGCCGGCACCGAGGGGCGCAAGTTCCAGCAGAACATCGGCGGCGGCAATGTCGGCGGACGCATCGGGAGCGCGTCTTGGCGGCCCCCGACCAACACGCCCGCTATGCAGAAGCAGAACTTCCAGTACTCGGCGTGTACTGGGCGTCGGCGTGCGCTGTTGATCGGTATCAACTACTTCGGGCAGGACGGCGAGCTGAGGGGATGCATCAACGACGTTAAGAACCTGCAGCGGTTCCTGCGTGAGTTGCAGAAGAGATCGTCTGCTGACGGCCAGAGAGCCACGGTTACAACCAGGATGTGATGGTGCTCACGGACGACTCGCAGGACCCCAACAAGATGCCGACCAAGGCGAACATCCAGCGTGCGATGGCATGGCTCGTCGAGGGCGCGAAGAAGGACGACGCCCTTTTCTTCCACTAGTGAGTGGGCGATGGGCGATGCGAGACATGCCTGGACTGCTATTCCCAGACAGAGGCCCATGCACACGTCGCAGTCGCAGCTAACACCAGCTCGGGCCACGGCACGCAGGTCAAGGTCGACAACAAGGCCGAGGCGGACGGCCTTGGCGAGGCCATCTGCCCGCTCGACTACAAGCAGGCGGGCCTGATTGTCGACATGGAGAGTGAGTTGTGTGATGTTGCTGACGGCTTGACACACCGCTGACACTAGTCTATGAGCGTCTGGTCAAGCCCCTTCCGGCCGGATGCCGTCTCACGGCCATCTTCGACGCGTGCCACTCCGGCAGTGCGATGAACCTCCCCTACATGGTGAGTCTTACTTTGCATACCTGCAGCCTCAGCTCACACCAGTACTCGACCAAGGGTACAGTCAAAGAGCCCAACCTTGCGGCCGGCGCGGGTAAGGCCCTCCTGAGCGCCGGCATGGGCTATGCGAAGGACGGCAACACGGGCAACGCCCTTCAGTCGCTCTTCGGCGCTGCCAAGTCGATGTTCAATGAGAAGCAGGCTGGTGACCTTCTCCGCCAGCAGAACACGTCCGAGGCTGACGTGATCTCGTGGTCAGGCTGCAAGGATGACCAAACGGTAAGCAGACCGACTTCGGGGCACGGCCTCGAGCTGACACCAGTCCGCCGACACGACTGAGGAGGGCCAGGCGACGGGCGCCATGTCCTTCGCGTTCGTCAAGGCACTCACGAGCAAGCCCGAACTAAGCTACATGGAGCTGCTGGGTGCTGTGCGCCAGGCGATGAAGGAGGGCGGCTACACGCAGAAGCCGCAGCTGTCCGCATGCCACCGTGAGTTCTCGACGTCGAAGGCGATGGGCCGTGCCGGAATGAAACTGACGGCAGCGATCGACGTCGACATCCAGTTCGTTGCCTAAGCGAGGTTGAGGGATGCGTTGTGTTCGTAGACAAATGATTCAAAAGGGAGCAGTATGCGGCGTACACGACAGCCGACGCAGCCGACGTATCCATAGACTGCATGCGATGATTCACAGACGACCACTTAGTATCCACCCATATCGAGCCAGCGCTCCACTTCCTGCCGTCAGCCCCATTACTCTTGAGACCACTCACCATCCTGGTCCCCTCGCCTCGCGGGCCGTCCTTCTCGACCATGACGCTCACGCCCCGTCCACCAGGCCTGTCCCCTGCCTCCCGTCCAACTCGGGACGCACGTAGCCCCGCCTCTCCACTTTGACTCGTCATCAGGAGGATGGGGAAGCGCGGCTCATACCGGAACTTGGGCCATGCGAATGACTTCTTCCCCTCTTTGCTGCCCTCCGCGGTTCGGGGATCCTCATCAGCAGGCGGCTCAATCAGCACCAGGCCGCTAGCAGGGAAATCAGAGACGTAAGCCTGGGCGACGAGGCATCCAGGCCCAGAAGCGATAATGACCGGCGCGAACGGAATCGCAAGCATCCTCAACTGATCATTCAGAGCCGCGGAGGCCGCCTTGATCGGAACCGAAATGCCCTCGGACGCAACCTCCCCCTCGGCATGGGCGTCCGGCACGTCAGCGCCCCCCGCTGCGCCGGCATCTCCGACACTGGACGAGAGCGGTGCCGATGCAGGCGTGTCGACGCTAATGTCCACCTCGACGGTGGTGTATCCGCGCTGGGAGAACATGTCGGCCCAGACGGTCCAGCGGTCCTCGGTCTCCGCATTGACGCCGGGCCAGCTGATGCCGGGCGTGCGGACCAGGACGAGCGGGGTCGGGCTCTCGCGCGGGGCGGAGGGCCTCGCGTCGCGGACGACCCAGCGTGTGGCTGTTGCCTGTACTGCTGTGCCGGCTGCGGTGGAGAAGGAGTGGGAGGAGAAGCGGGTGCCGAAGAGGACGGCGGCGGCGGGGCGCAGGGCGTGCCACGGCGACATGGTCTTGTAAGCGAGTGATAGATGCGTAAGATGCCTAAGTAGGATGCGCGGTTGCGCGTTGATGATGAGTTTGGAGGCAAGAGACAGATCAAGTTGAGTTTGGTGGTGCAGGGAGACTGGTCGTTGTCGGAGCGAGATTGGGATTTGACGTCATGAGTGTGGAGGTTGAATGGTGCTGTGAGTACGCCTTGTTGAATTCTGGTCATAGCATGGTTTAGTTTAAGTCTTTGGACCACGCTGTGAGAATGGGAATGTCGTTTTTTGGCCATAGCAATGGAATATTCGAGTTTTGAATCAACATTCCGAGTCGGACCCCAGCGCGGAGCAACTATCTGGTGGCATTTCACCGACAGCCTACAGCCCCCGCCCTGTTTGCCATGTATGCTGGTCATGCTCGCTCACCCATCACTGCATACACTTCATACAGAGCGGCAACTATACATCACAAGGTCTACTATGGTACAATACGATGCCTGTTCTGCGGCGAGTTGAGGAGGTGGCCGCTCGATATGGCGGTCGGTGGTTCAGATAACTCAGTGGCGCTGTGGGCCACTGCTGAATCGATGGACTTCAGGACGCTGCTCGGCGAAGTGATACGTCGAGAAGAGGATGGAAGTGTGTCTTCATCCGCCTGTTACGCCGTCCAGATTGCCTGATATGGGCCCAGTGTGCTCGCGTGCTCGGACTCCGTCGCTCCAGATGGTCGGACTTCGTCACTCCTGCCGTTCCTTCCCTCTCACACCTCCTCCCCCGAGTCCGCGTTACTCTTCACCAGCTGGTCCAACAGCTCGTCGACGTTGAACTCGCCGTCATCAAACGTCCCCTCTGAAGGCAGCGACTGGTCATGGTGGAGCCCGGAATGCGCATGGTGGTGGGGCACCGCCGGCACCGTTGAGCTCGCACTCGTCGTGCTGCCCGACTGCACTCCCGGGTCTGGCAGTTCGAGACCCATGGATCGCACAAGCGAGTCAATGCTCTCCTGTAACTTTTCCACGTCACCGCCCACGCCCGCAGCCTTCTGGTATGCGCCCAGGAGGTTGTGCTGGTTGTTGACGAGCTCGGCGGGAAGGGGAGAGAAAAGTGCCAACGTCGGATCGTTGACGTTGGGGCCGTTGACGGGGGGCGACGGAGGTACCTTGGATGGCGTAGACAGCGACTGGCCCTGCACGGACGAGTTGAGACTGTTGAGGAACATCTGCGCCGCGGCCGGCGATTGAAGAAGCGAGCCGATAGTCGTCTGCAGCAGACTCGGATCGAGATTGAGGCCCGATGGGTCGGCGCCCTCGAGGACGTGGCCGGCGGCGTACGGTGCGACCGCGTTGGCGCCGTTCGCTCTCATTGTGTCGTGGCTGCCGTCGGAGAGGGGTGAGATACCACCTTGGTGGAGTGTTTGGTCCCCCGGTGCCATCTTGCCGGACGAGTTGGAGCGGGAGTGCGTCGTCGTGTGTGGTGAGACACCATCGTCGTCGGTCGGGAGTGCGGTGAAGCGAGGTCCACCCGACTGCCATGGCTCGGTGCTCGAACGACCGGACGTGCTCGCAGCAGAAGATACTGGTTCAACAGTAGGCTCTGTTGTCGTCAGCATCTGCCACATGACGACGCCGGAGATTTTCCAGGCACCTGAAACGTCGCTCCCACGCACCTTGGATCTCGACCAGCCTCGGGTGCGTCGTGTCGTCATTCTTACAGTCGTCGGCTCTACCGCCTGCGCCGTTGTAGGTAGGACCCATGCCGTAGCCCATGCCGGCGGCTACGTTCCGTCCATCCTCGATCATCAGGCGCCGACGTTTGGCCGCCGAGTCTTCCCCCTGGCTGTCTTCGCGTGCCCGCCCACTCCGATGCGCTCCACCCATGCCTCCTCGCCGCATAGCTTCCTTTAGTCCCTTGAGACCTTCGCCCTCTGTGCCAAACAAGCGCTCGAGGAACGATACGATGAGGTCGATAGTTTCCTCGTGTTTCTGCTGGCGTTCCCGCGATTCGAGTGCCTCGCGCCACAAGTGTTCATTGGACGCCTGTAAAGCCTTGAGATCAGCTCCGATGGCTGCTTGAGTTTGGCGAATGGCGTTGATGCCGCTCTGGATTGCATGCAGATCTGCCAGCTGCGCTGCGGGGCCGATGAGCGGGCCGGCCTCGCCTTCAATAGAGCCGTCCGTCAATAGGTGGACCCCGGGGTACCCATTGGTGCCAATCTGGGCGTTGGCAGCGGCTTGCCTGGCTGAAGATCTAGTCCCAGTTGAGCCCTGAGATGGCGCTGGCGGCGCTGGCCGGTTATTCTTGCGCATCACTCGTGACAAGAGCTGGGGCTGGTCGCGCTTAAAGAATGGGTTGACAAACTCCCAGAGCTCGGTGGGGGACTCGTTCTTGAGGACTCCGGATTGCAGGTGCGGAACCTTGTGAAAGCCGTACATGTTGAGCTGGCGGACGAATGATGAAAAGTTGCCGTGTTTGAAGAATCGCGGCAAGAGCTCCTTACCCAGACGTTCATGGTTGGGAACTGTGGCGTAAGCATGTTGACAGATGAGACGGATAGATAGATGCACGGATGTGTTGCATCGCGGATGCTATGCGAGAGGTGTCTCGCATCAACTTACCGAAGAATGAGTCGCCAGACTCGGCCCAGTATATCAAGTTGTCGGTGTCGGGGTCGGACACCATGCTGTATTTGGTTAGCCTCGCTCTCGGTTTCGCAAAAACCATCCGCAGCCCATCCATCAAGCATCCCGCTTAGATAATTGTGCCGAGGAGGCGAATTGAGGACCTACCTGAAGAGCTTGTTGAGAAAAGCTGGGACTTTGACGACTTCACCATTCTCTCCGACACTAAGACCAGGTTTGGATACGGAGACGGTGGCGCGAAGGTCGTCTGGTGGTGAGTTGCCGCCAGAGTCGGCATTTGAATTTGTTGGCGGGGATGTTCGTTCGCGTTTAGGGGAGTTGGCCCTTCGATTGCTTGGGCCTGCTACTGAAGCTAGGTTTGTGGTCATTTGAGATGGAATAGAGAGATGATGAGATGATGAGATGAGAGTGAATGCACGATGTAGAAAGTAGAGGTGTTGAGTAGTAGTGTTGATGTGGTCGACAGAGTGGAGCGACTCGAGGGAGGGGTAGATATCAAAATCCACCAATATAGGGGGGGAGGAAATGTAGAGGGAGATTATACCGGGGGGGATAAGGGGAGGTGGGGACAGGAACGCCGCTTCTGGTCGAGCGACCCGGTCGAGAGCGAGGTCGGGGGGGGGGGGCATGGCATCCACGGCCAGGTCGAGGCCCGCCCGGCCGCGGATTGCGCTGCATGCGCTGGTCGTGCTCATGCGCTCAACGCGCTCAACGTCCAAGACTCTGCTCTCCATGCAGCTCTCCACCACCGGCACCACTCCGGCACCACCCCGGCACATCGGCCATGACAGTTATCCGAGACGGGAGAGCCTATGCCTGTCCGCGTGCTTTGTTGCTTTAGGCTCAATCATCTCCGACTCGCCTTGCATTGTGGTATCTACCAGCAAGCCTATTTGCCATCTGTCATGAATGCATGGATGCATCTTGTGTGGCGCGTGGCTTGTGACTGTGTGGCTCGTGGCTAAGGGGGTGCTCGTAGAGATTAGGTGGAGAGGCATTTAGGAGGAGCTGTAGGAGACTGATGCTCGCGTCACGCTGAGCGCGCTCTGACCGGTTCACCCCCCGGAGTTGCAGCCAGCCACGCTCCCATCGTCACTTTCCCACCCAGGCCACCCACCGAGGCCACCCACTTAGGCCACTATGCCACCGGTCGAAGCGAGCGAACCGGCGACGTCTTGTACTACTCGTTACTCCTTCTCCTTCCCGTATCATCCATCATACTCCTTTCCGATCATTCAATCGATCAATAGATCAATACATCATTTCACCCATTTCACCTTTCCATAAATCTCAACACCCATAAACGAGCATCGACAACATCGACCACGACGACGACGACGACAAACTCAACCAATCCCTCCTCCACCCATCCCCCCCCACGTCGCTCATCACCCTCAAATGGGTGACAACGATACCCCTCCTGCCGAGGTCGACACGTCGTCCTCTGCAACCTCCCCAAGCTCCCCTCCCCCATCATACTCTCCCTCTCCCCCTCTCCCTCCCCCTCCCTCCTCCTCCTCACCCTCCTCCTCATCTCCACCACCACTCCCTCCAAAAGCGGACGCAGCCTCACCGAAAACACCAGACTCGAACATCCAAGCCGCAACCGAGCAGTCTCACGACACCACCTCCAACAAGACACCAGAACCATCGCCATTACCACCACCGAAAGACCAACCCGTCGAGCCCGATGCGTCTCCACCCCTGACCATTCCAGCCAACGATGAGGCAGACGGCAAGCCCGCTTCCTCTCCGCAAACAACACCCCTTCCCGCTGCCGCCGAATCCAGCACCCCCGCTCCCGAACGTCGCCGTCCCAAGCCTCCGTCGAAAGGCATCCTCAAGCCACCGCCACCTCCCCTCAAGCCGACGTTTGGGAACCGCCTGCGCGACATCGTCGGCTCTGTGACGGGAGAAGTACCAGGCCCATCATCGCCAGGTGCTGGTCAAAATGCCGTCAATGCCGCGGTGGACACATTCAATGCGTTCTCAGGGCGCCTCCTTGGGCGTTTCGGAGTTCGCGACGGTGAGGGCCCACTGACACCCCCAAAGCGCGGGTTGCCGACGCGCGCGACGTCCCTCGCTGAGCAAGGGAGGCCTGCTGCTTCACCTGCCAGTGCGCCCGCGCCCCAGCCGACGGAGCGTACCCGGCAGAAACAACCGCTCAAGCGCGCCGCGTTCGTGCTCCCAAGCATCAGCATCACATACCCTATCAGCTCTATGAGCGAACCGTGGAGCAAAAAGGTGCTCGAGGATCGCGACAAGGTGGAGACTCGACAGCGACAGCTGCTGTCGACTGCCAGTGGTGCGGAGTACTGGTCCTCCATGCGCCTGATAAAGCTCTACGAGAGCGCATGTCGCGGGCGTGAGGAGAAGGTGCGGATCGGCGTCGTGCGTGCCCTCCAAGCTATTCCTGCACACCCCAAGCCTCGACTCGTGCACCTCGTACTCCATGACACGCCGCGAGAGTCGCCCTCGCATCCGGTCCCCTATCCCCTCGATCACCCACTCAATCGCTACGCGGCGGAGGCCCTTGCCGATGTCCTCGCGGTCGAGTGGTCCCTGTCAGATCTGCGGCTCGAGCGGGGTGTCCTGGAAAATGAAGATGCGCTCAAACCCATCCTCCACGCCCTCCTTGTAAGCGGAACTCTTCCATCCCTCAGCCTCGCCGGGAACAAGAAGATCAGAGCAAATGGTTGGCAGCTTGTGGCTGTGTTCTTGAAACGAGTGAGTTTGCTTCGGTCTTACGCAGCTCTGATTCCAGGCTCGCTCGCTCAAGTTCATTGATCTCTCAGAGACGAGCTGGGACAAGCGCGGGGCGGACTACTTGGTGCAGGCTCTCAACTGCACCGAGGTGCAAGGGGACAAGCGCTCCAATGGCTCGCGGTCCCCGTCTCCCCTGCCGGCGGACGGCTCTTCTGAAGACAGCCAGTCGCGAAACCAGTACGGACCTTTCCTACCTCCAGCGCCACTTTTGCGGGATGTCGACGTGGAGATGCTGCCAGCGGCTGTGCAGAGCCTGCGTCTGGACAACTGTTACATGCGATCGGGCGTCCTCGATGCGCTCGCTAGTGGTGTCCGTTCATCCGAGCTGAAACACATCTCGTTGCGGAACAACCGCATCGGCCCGCTCGGCGCGGTCTCGCTTGCAGTCATGATCCGCGACTATCCCGACACCGGGCCGTTCGGGACGCTCGCTGGAGCTGCTGAAGTGCCATATGCAGCCAGGCAGCGCAAATCTCTTCCCGACCCCCCCGCTGACGATTCCAACCTTCCACCTGTGCCAGCATTGTCGTCGTCGCACGGAGTGACGACCCGCGTCGATCCCGAGGGTTACAAGCCCCCGCCGCCGCCGAAGTATCCATTAGTGATGCCCGGAGGCGGATACAGCGCTATGCAGGAGAGCGCGAGCTTTTCTGTCAACTCGTCATCGGTTGAGGGTAAGCTCACCGCGGCCGAGTATGGGGGCGCGAGTCTGGCACTCCAGCGCAGCGTGCGCGCTCTGGACGGTATCGAGAGGATTGGCCGTCTTGTGACTCTTGACCTGAAGAGCAACGATATCCGCCAGGGCGTCACCTACATTGCACAGGTACTCAAGCGGAACAGAACTCTGCGCGTGCTCAACGTCAGCGACAACAAGATTGAGCCTCCTGGTCTAGTGGCTCTGGCGGAGGCTCTCAAATACAACTCGACACTTGAGACTCTCGACGTCAGCTCCAATCCCTGCTGCGGCCCAAGTCTTGTCGGTATCGCTGCCCTTCGCACCTCGTTCACCGTCAACAACAGTCTGAAGCGCCTGTTCCTTGTGGACACAGGGCTAACGACTGAGGGTGCGATCGACCTCGCAGAGTTTATCCCCGAAAACCGATCTCTCCTGCACCTGGACGTCACCAACAATCCGATGGTGGGCACTGCAGGCCTGCTCGCCCTCGCTTCGGGGCTCAAGTCGAACCGCGTCGTACGGTGTCTCGACGTCTCTATCCCGCCCAACGACCCGAACCTCGCTGAGGTGTCCCAGTCCATCCTCCAGTCATGTATCCGCAACACGGAGCTAGCCGCCGCATCGGTGGCCAAGGATTCGTCCAAGGGTAAACCAGCACGTGGGGCCAAGGAGGCGATCTGGGGTCCGATCAAGAAATCAGCCCTTGTCCGCTCGGTTAAGGAGGCCGACGAGGTACGCGCCCAGCGCGAGCGCGAGACCGTCGCGCACAGCGTCGAGGGCGTCGCGCGAGAGTATGTGTACCGCCTGAAGCCGGAGAACCTAATCCCCGCGGCGGAGGACACAGTACGCAGCCTGGAGGCGTGGTACACTGCCGGCGCAAATGCGCGGCGCGGCCCACACGCCGTATGGGAAGGCACCCAGATGCCCAAGGACGACTTCAGGCCGCTGGTGGAGCGTGCGCGCGCGCTCACTGAGCGCATCGCCCAGGCTGTCCAGGCGGGTAGCGCTGCAGGGGACGACGCGACAGCCGACCCGGGCAGACTTGAGCGCATGTTGGTCCTTAACGACAAGCTCACAGCGCTGGTAGACAAGTCACGCGGCTTCATGCCACCCCCGCGCATCCTGTTACCGTCGCAAATTGCATTCTCGTCCCCAGCGCCGCCCGTTGTCACGACGCAGGGGTCGGGCGCCGGCGCACCGGGCCAGCAGCAGCCGCAATTGTCGAACCAGAACCTCGCCACGCCTCGCAGACGCCATCAGCACAGCACGAGTCTCGAGATCTCCTCGCCCAACTTCAGCATCGGCGACTCGGACGCCGAGAGCGATGCAGAGGAGCTGGACTCGGCCGCACTCGTCACCCCCGCGTCGCTCGCGAGCGGTATACTCGCGCAGTCGATGGACAAGATGCGTGCAGACCGCAGGGCAAAGGCGGCGGCTGCGTCGCCCGGTTCGAGGTCTGCGTCGGCCTCCAACTCGCCTGTTGCGTCAGCCCAGCACTCGCCCTCTGTGTCTGTGTCTGCGCCTTCGCTCTCCGTCGTCACCGCGACGTCGGCGGGCCTGGGCTTGGCAAACGGGGACGACCTCAGCAGCGGAGGGACCCCGGACGACGTCAAGAGCGCCGAGCGCCTCGTCGAAGCCGAGCTTAACCAGGGCCTCCTGTCCTCCTTGTCGTCTCCGGTCGAGCACGCGTCGCGTAAGTGGGTCGAGGAGGAGGCTGAGATTTTCCGCCGGGGAACCCGTCTCGGCGTCGTCGACAGCGACAGCGAGGAGGATGATGAGGACGCTAAGAAGCGCAAGGCCAAGGCTGTTGCTGGGCCAGTGTTGCAGGGCGACACATCGGCCCTCTCGGGCGAGGAGCTGCGCAAGGAGATCATGAATACCGAGGTGCCCCGCAGCCCGCCGCGGAGTGTGGCGGAGCTCAATGCCGACGAGGAGGAGGAGGGGGATGAGAGGGACGAGGAGGAGCAAGCTTAAGGTAGAATCATTTCATTTTGCACGGACACGGACTCGTAGCACGCACGAGAATAGAGTGTCTTAGAGTTTCACTATGGGTTTGTACGGGCTATGGAATTACGTGTACGCATGGCCGGTGGGAGAGAAGGGAGTTGGCGATTGTCTCAACAACCCGGGTGGCTGTGGCAGACCGGCAGGTTTAGTCTATCACTTCTTCTTGTCAGCCTCCTCAATTACTTTGAGGCGCTCGTCAATCTTGTTGATCTTCTTAAGGATGGTGGAAGACACGCTGGCCGTGGTGCTGGGTGTTAGTGACAGTACAGGAGATGTGCAGTCCAGCACGTACTCTGGGAACGCCTTGATGAGTTTTGCGAAGGGGATCGTGGAGATTTGGCCGTTGGGGTCGTTGGTCTCCGGGTTGATGATCTTCGGGTCGTCGTCGTCCTCGGGGATAGGGTCGGCGAAGTAGTCGTGGAGCAGACCGCGGGGCGAGTGCACTACGCCCGACTCGTAGAGTGCGATCATGGTCAGGGGGACAATGAAGATGACCGTCATGACCACTTTATTGATCTTGACATACGTGCGCTTGGCCACGAACGGCTCGGTGGGGATGACGAGGAAGATCTCGATGAGGTTAAACGGTGCGGGGTAGACAAAGTGGTCCGGAGCGCGGACTGTGATGGCGTGAGCACTGGCAGTCACCACGACTCACTCATGTTAACTGTCTTGGCAGCGAAGAAGGCGAGGAACTCGTCGGTGGCATTGTCGTAGATGACGCTGTATGCCGTCCCGAACAGAGCAATAAGAATGTTCAGGAGAATAATCGTCACCAAGAAGTTCCAGAAGTAGTAGATGATGGTTCCGAACGGTGGCCCGAAGCGCTCAGCGGCTGTATCAAAGTCGGGATCGCCCATGACTGAGCGCAGGAGGTTGTTGACGAGCGACCAGAGGCCGTACTCCGAGTCAATGTCCTGGTCGGCGGCGTCGAGGGCGTACATCGACTGTACGAAGCCCATTGCGAGGACCGCGAGGAGGATGAAGAAGATTGCGGACTCGCGCAGCATGCGGAACACAACTACCTGCAGCACTCCGACAGTCTTAAAGCCCTCGAAGACGGTGATCAGGCGCAGCCAGATGAGGGGAGCTACGCACGCAAGCACCTGGAAACTGCGGTAGTGGAGCTCCTTGCGCTCGTCGCTCTCTGAGTCCAGTCTGATGCCCGCGACACGGAGAGCGAAAGCGGTAAGGACGAGAACATCGGTGATGAATGCAACAATTGTCCAGAAGTTCTGCCGTTAACTGGCGCTCAAGTGACAATCTTGCTGCAGCAACTATGACTCACAAAGACGGCAAGAGCTCCAGTCGCAATGCCAATAGTCTTGATGACACGGCGGATCTCTGAGGCCTCAGCACGATACCAACTCGGCACTCACCGTCAAGGAAGAAGGCGAAGGTCATAACGTAAAGAACAATTTCCCAGATGTTGAACTCGTGGAGAGGGTCAACGGCATCAAGAGGACTGGGGTGAGCTAAAGGGCGGGGTGGACAACTCACCTCTTCACGGCCTGTGAGTAGACAAAGAGGTAGACGAGCCACATGCAGATCTTGAAGTAGTTCTGGTAACGAGGTACTGCAAGGCGCGAAGGGTTGAAGTGGTCCCAGAAGCTACCTCCGTCGGGGCTAATGTGGTACTCGACGTAGTCGATGTCTCCATCCTCATTGTTACGCTGGATCCACTCGCCCTTCCAGAGCGCCTGTACGACGGTCTGGGCCTCGTTTGAGCTGAGGAAGATCTGCTGTTAGGCACTTGCGACACGTGCCGGCCTCGAACGTACCGTGCAGTGCTGGTCAATGGCTGTCTCGAGGGCGCTGAGAGCCGGCGAGACGTCCCCGTCGGGCTCGATGTACGTGAAGCGCGTGCTCATGATGCTGGGCAGGCGGTGGCGCGACACCATATGGGTGATGCGGCGCGCGATCATCTCGCAAGCTGTCGCACGGCAGAAGTTCTCCTCAAGGTCGGCCTGGTTCGAATGGCCCTCTTTGATGAACATCGCGCGAGCACGTAGCAGGCTGTCATCAGCCTGAACCGCTGAGTGTAACAACAATCCTGGGGAGTACTAACCAGAACGGCACGGCTTCCTTGAAGTCACCGCCGGCGTCATAGTACGCCTTGACCACGTCCGGGGTGACGATGCCCGAAGTGGGCGACGTGATATCGTCAAGCTCGACCTGGAGTGGGAGGAGGACGTTGGTCATCGCCCGGAGGCGCTTGATGAGTTCTGTGGGGTGAGATGGATGCCACGGGAGGTGGATGCCAAGGGAGGTGTTGATGGGCACATACGCGTGATGGTCTGGGCCTCTGGGTGAAGAGACTCAGTGCTCAAGAATGAGCGTTGGTCTTCCGCATCCTGCCGGTCAGTAATGTTAGAGATAGATAATGCTCACGTTGTTGCTCATGGCGACGAGGGCACTACACTGTGCGTCGAGACCAGGCCAGACTAGTAGTGATGAAGAGATGAAGAGAAAGAAAGAAGCAAGAATTGAATTGGGTTGGGTGAGCTTGTGAGCGTGGCGTTGCTGCAACTGGCAGTGACTTCATCGATTCTGTTGCTGGACCGGCCTCGAACTCATGTCCATTTCGAGCCCATCGCCGAGACCAACCAACGACCCTCCATCCACTCTCAATTGACAAGTCGTACCCGTCTCCGACAACATGCTCCGGTGTCCATGCATCTGCTACGCGCTACTCTTGCACCTGCTACTCTTGCACCACGGCTCACGTTACTTGATTGCGATCCATAAGGGTCTGCGGACGTTGCCGACAATTTCATCAGCCCAAAGGAGAATGCCGACAGGGCGATGGAGGTGGCGGAAATGCGTCATAGCGAGCACATGTGCCCTTCATTGTCACCTCGACCTCCACCTCCACAACCTCTTTGCTGTGCTCTACTAAAGTCGCAGTCAACGATATCCAGCACCCATACACCCGCAGCAATGATAACAATGTATTCCTACTCCTCACACACTCATCATTGACCACTATCTTATCTCGCAATGGGTCTCCTTGACAAAGTTAAGAACCTCTCAAAGCCAGGCCAGTCAGGCCCCGGCGCTGATCAACATCCCTTCCAGGCCGGGCAAGCCGGCCCGAGCGCATCTCTCCCCCTCGACCAGTCGATCCGGCGGTATCGCAAACAGCGCGGCGTCAACCTCGGTTCATGGTTTACGACGGAGGACTGGCTCGCAACTGAACTGTACAAGCATGCGGCCGAGCCTAAACGGAGTGACTTTGACCTGGCCCGAGCTCCGAATGCCAAGGCTTTGATGGAGCATCACTGGGATACGTGGATCGTGGATGGTGACTGGCAGTGGATCAGGGACAGAGGCTTCAACAGCGTCCGCCTTCCGGTGAGCAATCAGCCCCCGTACAGTGCTCACGCAGATTGGGTACTACCACCTCGCCGGCGCGTGTCCCGACGTACTGAAAGGAACGGACTTTGCGTCATACGCAGCCGTGTATGAAGGGGCTTGGCCGAGGATCCTCAAGGCCATTGACACGGCCGGGCGGTACGGCTTGGGCGTACTTGTTGACTTCCACGCGGCCGCGGGAGCGCAGAACACGGACGGTGAGAGGGTGATCGGGTGAAGACCGAGTCGACATGTGCTGACGCCAAGGCCACTCCGGCATGTCCGGGGGCAAGGTCAAGTTCTGGGAAAAGCAGAACATTAAATCGACTTCCCTCGCGCTCAAGTTCATCGCGAATGCACTCGCCTCCAATCCCAATGTCGTCGGCCTGGAGATCCTCAACGAGCCGCAGAACAACAACAAACTGCAGGGATGGTATGAGAGGACGCTGGACGAGCTGCGCGCATTGGCAGGGCCCGACTTCCCCATCTACGTCAGCGACGGGTGGGATACGAACTGGTACGCGCAGTGGGCGGCGAAGCGAGGCGACTTTGTCGTGGTCGACCACCACCTGTATCGGTGCTTCACGCCCGAGGATAAGCGTATCGATGGGCGCGGGCACGCGGACAAGCTGTGCCGTGAGTTCGCGCCCCAATTCAGCGATTGGTGCTCCAAGGCCCCGATCGTAGTTGGCGAGTGGAGCGCAGCGCTGGACGACAGCTGTCTCCCACCCAACACGCCGGCTGGGGAGCGTGATGCGCAGAAACGCGCGTGGGTCGCGGCCCAGCTCGATCTGTACAACAGGTATGCGGCGGGATACTGGTTCTGGACGCTCAAGACCGACCGGAACTGGGACGCAGGGTGGTCGGCCTATAACGCCGCCCAGGCCGAGATCCTACCTGCGTCCATGATCCGCAGGTCCTTCCGCCAGCCTGGGGATCGGAACGCTGCGTGCCAGCAGGCAACTGGTGGGTTTGGTTGGAGGCCGACGCTGACTTTAGACGCGCACTGGGGCTACTGGGGCCAGCAGGGGGGCAACCCAAACGCACAGGTATTCAGCGCTGCCTTCTGCAGGGGCTGGGACGACGCGCTCATGTTCCTCCGCAGGGAGGGGCAGAGTGAGTTGGGTTTCGTTTCGCAGTGGGGCCGCCGGCGGAGAGCAGAGTACGAAGCCACTGGTGGGTATGTTGGCGGCGACGCCTGGCAGTGGGACCACGGGTTTGCGCAGGGTGTACAAGCTTTAAGTGGGCAGAGCCTGGGATGAGGCTGGTAGGAGTCAGTCTCAATGCATGCTTCTGCAGCGCCAAGGTCGGCTGTGCCTCCGGAGCGGACGCAGTAGCGTTGTGGACGTTATTAAAAAAACCTGCTGTCGTGCCTCGCGAGGTTGTTCGGCGAGGCTCACGGCATCGTTGGCCGGCGATGTGCCTCTTGATTACTCCCTTCTGCACATGTGTGGCAGGCTGCAAGACACAGCCAGGTTGGCGGATGTAAATCTCCACCGTTTCCGCCGGATAACAGAAGATAAGCATATAGCAGTAGTCAGCTGCAACTTGGGCGGCCCAAAACAAAGGATCCCCTAACCGAAGCATCAGTTGGCATCGGTTGAGGTCAAGATAAAGATACATCCAAACGACATTGAAGATTGTACAACTCTAGCGGCCATATGGTGGAATGTGGAAATCTTGTTCCAAGTCTTGAACCCATCGTGTTTTCCATGTGTCCTGTGCGTGGTGGTATCGTGGGTGCCTGAGTAGGACAAGGTTGCAACTAAATGAATTCAGTGGACCTCAGGTGTGGGAGATGTTTCGTAAGTTCTTTCGTAGCTGAGGGTCCAGCCTTGACATGTGCTAAACTCACAAGGAAGGTGGCACAGTGTCACTTGCGACTCCCAGCTGGCCAGCAGGGATGACTGTCCGCGTTTCGAGGAGGTTGACTGCGAGCTGGTAACTGTGGAGCAAGTTGAGTTTGATTGTGGCATCGTACTGGCATCGACGTGGCCCAGACTTTACCAACCGCATTTTAGATGTCCCGGCTCTTAGCCTAGGCTGGAAGTCGAGCGCTGCGAGCCCAGGTTTCTCGATGGCGGGCCGGGCTCCCAGATTCCCAGCACATGTACAGACGGCCAACACCCCAAAGCTAGTGTGCCCGACGTCAGCTTTGAATATGGGCGCAATGTCTCACCTGCCTGCCATTCGTTCCGCGGCCGCCGCCCTGCTCTATCAGACGCTAGCCTCGGCACCACTCCTCTCGCCCTGTCCGAGCCCGACGCCGGAAGCGAAAGCTGAGACATTAGTGCGGTCTAAGATGATCGCCTGCTCGTGGGTACATAAGCGGTCGAGGCCGGAGTGGCAATCACCGCTTTTCTCCACATTCTCTCTTCTCGACATTCTCTATCATCTATTTACCTATTTCCTCTTCTTGACAAACCTTCCAGCGCCATGTTGACCAAGACCACCCGTGTGGAGCCTGTTGTGGACCCCCGGCAGCCTCACATGGTGACGGACTTGAAGGGCCGGAGCCACTATGTGGACAACGAGTCGACAACTCCCCGCCTCGCACCGGTCTCCAAAAAGCCCAGTGTCTCCAGCCACAGTGCCGACACCACTGCCCCGGTCACCACTCGCATAGTCAAGCCGGACGAAGTATCTCGTACGTTTCCTGGTCATCACGTGCTGACCTCCAGCGGCCATGCTCGAAACCATGATCGACGTCCTCTCCGACTCGTTCCTGTCGTGTACGTAGGGATACTATTCAGCACTAGTCCATCGCCGGGTATCAGGTACCTGCCCCTGGGACCTGGTGATGCCCGAAGAAGACCGGAACTAGTGATAAGAACAATGGTTGACTGGCAGACCCCGAGCACACGGACATATGGTCAGACGACAAGACCATTACTCGGACACTCACAGCGTCGGCTGTGAGGCACACACTCCAGCACCATGTCGTTTTCGTGGGTGAACGCGGCGGGGAGATTATCGGCGTTGGGCTGTGGGTCGCGCCTGGCAAGGTGTGGTTTACAGAGTGAGTCCGAAAAAGCGCGGGAAAGGAAAGAAGTCCAGGGCAGCCGAGCAGGCTACCGGGTCGGCATGTCGGCATAGATGTTGTCTGGCCGATACGATGACGGCACGGAATAGACCGAATAATGGGAACTACGGTGAACCTTGCGGGGGCAAAGCTGACGCCCAGAGAGCAAGTGCCGGAGGTGTTTGGGGAGGTGTTGAGCATGCTCGAGCCGGAGCGGCTCGAGTGGATCACGACGGTGATGCTGCCGGGCCAGGAGGAGATGATGCAGAGCGTCTCGCCGGATGCGAACAAACGGTGGTGGTTTGGTGCGATGACCGGCGTCGACCCGCGGTATCAAGGCCAAGGTCTCGGGCGCAAGTTCTTTGCGCAGATCATCAGCCATACCGAGGGGCTACCAATCGGGTTCTACACGCAAGGCGAGAAGAATGTGAGTGCACGCCTGGCAGGAATGACGACGATGCTCATTGCAGCTCTACTTCTATACCAAGTACGGCCTCGCTAAGCACGCCGAGCGCAAGTATGTCCTGCCCAGTGGTAAAGTTTGGATCGACAACTACATGGCCTACCCCGGGACCGCATAATCAGCCCCGAGGCGTTTACTGCACGTTATGAGCAAAAACTGGTAAAACGATACGTGGCAATCACGCGGTCCACCAACGTGCCAGAGCGCACCCATCTCAACGACCCATATCTAGACTTCCGAGATAGATCCAAACGCACACTTTGTAGCCGTAGCAAGTGAAGCACAGCTTGTTTCGCCAACCCCATGGTCGCAGCAACCGCTGGGCCTGTGCCGTTGACAGATAGGACCTTAGCTTAATCTGGTCTGTCGTGGATCAGAATGAAGTTTCAGCACCGCGCAGTCGCTGCAGGGCACTGCAGCCAACAGCACATGGTGACCCGACACAATGAGTCGGCTGTTGACGGCACAATGGAGATCTTGCTGCAGTGTCTTTCCGGATACGGCTTTGAAGTGGAGCAAGGAGGTAAAGGTCGCAGTGCACATGCACAAACGCGGGAAGTGCCGCCGGTACGATCTTAATTGATCCGCGGTACCGGCTCCTTCGCTTGGAGGCCGGCGATCCCTAGTCTAGAAGACCCGGATCGTGGCGTGAGACCGAGATACCTCGGTGACCGGGGGCGGAAGTGGAGGTGGTGGAGGTGATGACAACCCCAGATGAGGTTTGGCGTCGATCCATCGATTGTTTGCCTCATATACTTCATATGCGCGCGGAAGGTGACGAGCATGGTTCAAAGTATAAAAAGGGTGGCGGAGTGGGCATCGAGATGCTCGTCCTGGGTACTCACCTCATACTTCGCTGATTGATTTCCTCGCAAACTAGACATGACTGCCGACCTCAAGGGAAAGAACGCCATCGTCACAGGCGGTGGAAAGGTTGGTCGCTGTTCTGCCATCAGCAACGCCAACCAAGTGTCCTTGGACACTGGAACCTGTTCCCTCTTCCTGAGAACTGACTCCAGAACCTCGGCGCTCTCATCGCCGAGAACCTCGCCAAGCAAGGAGTGAACGTGGCGATCCACTACAACTCGCCCTCGTCCAAGGACGAGACGGATAAGACGCTCAAGAAACTCCAGGCTGCCGGCGTCAAGGCCGTCGCCATCCAGGCGAACATGGGCACAGCGTCCGCATGCCAGAAGTAGGTTGGCACCAGGTCCGAGCTGACTCCAGGCTCTTCAAGGAGGCGCTGGCCGGCCTCGGCGCGTCCAAGTTCGACATTGCGATCAACACGGTCGGAAAGGTGCTCAAGAAGCCTCTCCTCGACATCAGCGAGAAGGAGTACGACCAGATGTTTGACGTCAATGCCAAGGCCAACTTCTTCTTTATTCAGGAGGCGGCGAAGAGCACGGTCGACGGGGGCTGCATCATCTCCATCGTGACTTCGCTCCTTGGTGCCTTCACCGGTTTCTACTCGACGTACCAGGGTTCCAAGGCCCCCGTGGAGTGGTTCACCAAGGCTGCTGCTAAGGAGTGAGTGGAGGGGATGAGCAGGGTGGAAGGATGCGGAACGCGGTTAATGACAACTCCGCTGGTCAGCTTGTCAGCTCGTCTCCGTGTTCTCCGCGCTCGTCTGTCCGAAAACTCACGCCAGGCTCATGCCGCGCGGCATCCGCGTCAACGCCATCGCCCCGGGTCCCATGGACACCCCGTTCTTCTACCCCCAGGTAAGTCCGAGTCACTAGTCAGAACTGGAACTAAATAGAAAAGGAGGAGCCAGCTGCCGTCGAGTTCCACAAGTCGCAAGCCCTGGGGGGACGCCTCACGGACATCAACGGTGAGTTAGACTGAGGAGTGAGCGGGCGGACGTGTGGAAGGACGTCGGGAGGCATCGACAACTGACGCCAGACATCGCTCCGCTCGTCCAATATCTGTGTACTGATAAGTGGATCAACGGTCAGGTCCTGTACTGTGAGTGTCTTTTCGGAGGATGTCGAGAGAGTTGTGGGCCAGGAGTGTAGTTGGTCGAGTGTTGCTTCGCACGAAAACCAAACCTGCCTTCATTTAATATCTGGGCTGCAGGGGCTACGGAGTTTCTGGTTTGCTGACAGCAGCCAACGGTGGTTACACTACTCGCTAGAGTGCGACGGGTGCCGATGCGGCGACCGATGAGGGAAGAGCGTAGAGAATCGAAGTGTTGAAGTGTTGCCTTGAGCCATGTATGATTTTCCGAATGCCTTCGGATTCGCCATACTGCACAGGACAAGTCTAAGCTCTAGCCGTCAAGCGAGATGCATAAGATGCACCTAGCTGTAAATGCGACTGACCTGGTATATCTCCAGCAAGGCCACGGTCAATACTCTCGTGGGCTCTACATCGACATTTCTATGATACTCGCGAAGCGTCCAACCTATAAACTATAAGCGGCATCCTCACCTACAGCCTGCCTCAGCCGCCAGGAAACATATTCAACAGGCAGGATCCCGCCCCATCGCTCACCAGTCTCGACCTCGCCAAGCGACACGAGCTCCACGCCGCGCCGCGGCGTGAACCGCAACCGGAACAGATGGGCCGGTGGCAGCTGGCCCTCGTCGAGCGAGTCCGCCGCACCAGTGACAATAGGGTCGGTGGGCAGAACCTCGCGCACGAGCATCGACAGAACCGCGTACAGGAAGTGCAGGGCCGGCGCGGGCGTCCACTGCGCGCCTCCCGACGCCGCGATACCGGGGATCGCCGCGGTCTCGAACTCGTGTCGGCTGGCAAGAATGCCTGCGTCGGTGCGGAACCCGACGTCCACGGTCTGGCGTTAGCTGAGGCGAGAGAGATGAAGCAGCTTACCGGCACGCCGAGGAGGAAGCTCTGTGCCCAGTGTTTGAGCATCTTCTTTAGGAAAATCGCGTCAGCCCGCTCGCTATTGACGACCTTGTTTGTCTTGAGCTCGACTGTCTCCTCCAGTCCTGGATTAGGCGAGCCAGCTGGACCGCGGACACAATCGACCTCGCCGCCAATATATAGCGGTACGTCGCCGATGGCGGAGCGGACGACGCTGGGGTTAGCTGAAGGAAGTAAGCGGGAGGAGGCTCACTTGCACCACTGCTGTCAGCTGGGGTGAGTGCAAGATCAGCTCACTTGAACGTTCGTGTTTACTGTTCCGGACCAGCCTCTTGGTGCACCCTCCTCGATCTCACTGCCATCTGGGGGCAGCGTCGCGTATGCCTCGTAGGAGTAGCCCATGTAGCTCTGGAGCTCCCAGTCGGGATTGCCCTTAGGTCTGCAGTTAATACAGGCTAATTGTGGGGATCGGTGAATCGCGTCGTCCGGCGAGGATGAAACCAACGCTGGGCCAGGCAAAGTCCTTGATTTAACCCCGTAGAAGCGACACTCACTTATAGCTGTACTGCACGTTATCCTTGTTCTCATATTGCTCGAGGTACACACTCCCGTCAAGTGCGAGAACGCTCATTTCCCACCCCTCGCGCTCCTCAAATGGCGCAGTCATGATTCTGCTCTCAGCCCCCAGACAGCCAATCGCTTACCTAGTCATCATCCCCCGCCAGCTCACGATACCTCCCTTCCGTTCGCCCCCAGTTCTCCTCAGCGCGAAGCACATCCCGTCGAGGTGTTCTTCCAGATCCTCGTCGCGCTCGATACGCTGGTCGAAGCCGTAAGTCAGGTCCGCGCCAATTCCTGCACCACCGGGACGAAAGTAAGCCATGCTCTCGTCTCCCGCGACCAGTGTGCGGTCTGGGAGATGGCTGTATGTCGTGACTAGGGTGGGGCGTCGATAGGCTGGTGGTGGAGGGAGATGCGCCGGGGGCAGTGGGAGTGTTGCGACTTGCATGGTGGATGACGGCGGGTTTGAGAGAACAAGAAAGCGTTTTGTAGAGCAGAATACAACCTCCGCGACTGAGCGGAAGAGGTGTTGAGGAGTAGAGAGAGATGGGGAGATGGACAATGTCAGTAGACGACCTCCACTTGACTGAGAGGTGGGTGGAGGTGTCCCCTGCTGTGATTGTCGTCATCACCGGTCGATCCCACAGCAGCATCCTTCGCTGAACTTGAACAATGCTGCCCAACAGTTACACCGTCTGATCTGAGGCAGCAGAGTCCTCTCCACTACCCTCGCAGCACGGCAATCCTGGCTCTAACGCAAGTGGGGCGCTGCAAGCCTCCAAGGAACCATCTAATGCATATGGTACAACACCTACTCGTCGTCCTGGTCCATGTCCTCGCCCCCAGCAGCCAGCTTGCGCTCCTTGCGGCCAATCTTGAGACTCTTCATCTTGCGGCTCTGGAGCTTGGACAGGTCCTGCGTGCCGACGTGGATACGGCCCACCTTGTCGCCCATGTCGTCCGTCTCGATGTTCTTGCGCTTCTTGCCCAACCCGCTCGTCTGGTCCGTCTTGGACAGCTTGGGCCGCTTCATCGCCGCCTTGAGCGTCTCGGCGTCGGCCTCCTCATGCCGCCGCAGGGCGAGGTCCATACGTGGGCCCATCTCCGTCAACGCGACACGGGGCACGCGGCTCCCGCTCGCTAGCAGTTTGAGGGTGTACGTCCGCAAGTGGACCTTGGGGAGGACGGCACCCTCGGCGTCCAGGTCGCCAGTAGCCGGGCCAGCAGTCACGGCGATAACGTGTTCGAGGGACATGAGGGGGATTCCGGGGTCGTGGTGCGCCTGATACATGTCCAGAAGGAGGGACTTGAGCTGGGTGAACCGGGGGTGCGTGTCCCACAAGTCACCGTGGAAGACCATGAGCGGGTGGACACCCACTGACGCCTTCGAGCCGGGGATAGACGACATGGAGGCGAACTCGTCGATTCCAAGCTCGAGGTGCTCGAGGACCCGTCCGTCGAACATCCGGGTGAAGACCAGGTTGTTTGGGCGCTTCTTCGAGTGCAGACCGGTGATTAGGAGCGAGGCGTCGTTCTTCTGCGAGAAGAATTCAAGCGACGACGCGTCCTCGAAGGGGTGGATTGCGTTCTTCTTCGAGAAGTTGATCGCATGGGGACGCTTGAGAGCATACTGGCGTGTAAGTCTAAGGCCCAAGTGATGTCGCTTGTCCCTCACGCCGGCACTCACCATGTCCTGCATCGCACCTCGCACGTTCTCACTCGTGTTCTGTCCACGGACGAAGATTGCTGTCTTCTCATTCTCCACAAGCTTGGGCTCGCGGGCCTCAAGCGCACGCTTAACGCGCGCATTTTTTGGTTTGCTGAAGAAGGGATGCCAGAGTGTGAAAGTCGACGCAAGGCCGGAGAGTCAATGTCGAGGGAGGATAGATCGCGTGAGAAGAGCGGTGGACCATTGACAGCGGCGTCGTGGGAACAGGAGAGCAGCGTCAGCACAGCGCTCATCAAACCTCTAAGACGTTAAGAACGTACACTGTCCTGAGCATCGACATGTTGTGTCGGTGTCGGCGTCGCTGTTGATGTCGATTGTCAAGTGAGCAGTGGAGTGAGCCCCAACTTTGTATTCAACGTTGTGGTTACCTCCTCTCACGAGATTTTGAGATTTGAAATTTGATTCCGGGTGGCAACCAGCGCCCAAAAGTATTTTCATAGGTACTAAGCACCCTCGAAGATTCGAACTGCGGCGATTTGTCGGCTGATCGGCGGGGTAGTCGCCGGTGGGCAGTGGAGCATCTCGCTCGGCATCTTGATTCCGTACACTTTCCACATCTTGACAACCTGGCATGTTGCCCACCTCCAGCTAACATTGCGACTGCGACGGATGAGCTCGCCCCCACCCGGGCCACTAACTACATGTACTGACTGGTGCCGCGTAACCCCACCCACTTATCTTGCCTCGACCGTCGTGTCGTACTTAATCTCGTCTCTCCTCCGACGTCTGCCCGTTTCTTGCTCGCCTCTCTCCCTGCCCATCAACATGGCGATTCGAATCTACGAGGCGCCCTATCCAGCGCCCTTCTTCCCCCAGCAGAACATCTTCCAGTACCTCTTCCCGGAGGGGGCCGGCATCTCGCCGCTGGAGACATTCGACGAGTCGCTCCCAGCCTTTATCGACGGCAAGACCGGCCGGACCCTCTCACGGGGGGAGCTGAAAAACACAGCTCTGCGCCTCGGCGCGGGCATGCGTTCAGACTCGGGGCTGGGGTTGAAGAAGGGCGATGTGGCCTGTATCTGGGGCTTCAACTCCCTCGAGTGGGTCCTGGCCGCGTATGGGTGCATGGCAGGCGGCGTGACGCTGAGCCCAGCCAACGCAGGATAGTGAGTGACGGCAAGGCCGCGCTGACACCAGCGCGCCCTCCGAGCTCGCGCACCAGATCAACGACTCTGGCTCCGCCGCCGTCTTCCTCGCCCCGTCACACCTGGCAGCCTTCGACGAGGCCAGGCCCCTCCTGCGCCGCAGCTTTCCCCCTTCCTCCATCGTCCTGCTCTGCGAAGCAGAGGCTAAGCCGGCGGGTACGCCCTACAGGTGTATATCGGAGATCCTCGCGCCCCAGCCTGGCAGGGCTGAGCGCTTCGACCGCGCAGACGCTGGTGCCACCGCCTGGCTCTGTTACTCGTCGGGCACGACTGGTCTTCCGAAGGGCGTGATGACCACTCATTTCAACATCACAAGCCAGATTCAGGCAGGCAACATCGGGTTTCAGCGTATGCGGCCGCACCGGGATGTCGTGCTGGGCTTCCTTCCCTTCTCCCATATCTATGGGGCTGTGATTGCGCTCCTGCAGCCCATCTCCCAGGGCGCCGCCGTGGTCGTGCTCCCGCGGTTCGAGGAGGTGCCAGTGCTGGAGGCTATCCAGAGAGTGAGCAGCTCTCTTGCGACCCCCTGTACGAGCTGACAACAGTTCAAAGTCACGTTTGCGCTCTTCGTTCCGCCAATCTTCATTGTGCTCCTAAACTCGCCCCATGCCAGGAAATACGACCTGTCCTGTCTCCGAACAATCATGTCGGGCGCAGCGCCGATCTCACCGGAGCTCCTCCACGCATTCTCGGAGCTGATCCCCTCCGCCCGCGTCATCCAGGCCTACGGCATGACCGAGTGTTCACCAAACATCACCAACATGCACCGCGGCATCTCGGTCGGAAGGGAGGACAGCGTCGGGCGGCTTCTCCCGGGTTACCAGGCCCGCATGGTCAAGGACGACGGGGAGGATGCGGACCCGACACGGAACGAGCCCGGCGAGCTGTGGGTGCGCGGGCCGTGCGTTATGAAGGGGTACCACAACAATCCGGCTGCGACGGACGCGACGATCGCCCCGGGTAACTGGTTGCAGACGGGGGACATTGTTGTGCGGGACCCTGATGGATGGTTCAGTGTTGTGGACCGGAAGAAGGAGCTCATCAAGTACAAGGGATTCCAGGTTGCGCCGGCTGAGATTGAGGGCCTGTTGATCCAGCACCCGAAGGTGCTTGATGCCGGTGTTGTGGGGGTATATGACGCCGCGCAGGCGACGGAGGTGGTGAGGGCGTATGTGGTCGTGCAGGAGGGGGAGGATCCTGCCGAGGCAGCAGGTGAAATTGCTGGGTGGGTCGCGCAGCGTGTAGCGCGGGCCAAGCATCTTTCGGGGGGTATCGTCGTCGTTGAGCAGGTGCCCAAAAGCCCCTCGGGGAAGATACTGCGCAAGGTACTGCGTGAGCGGGCGAAGGCGGGTGAGGATACTGTGTATGCTGCTCAGGAGGGACAGCGTGCCAAGTTGTAGCCTTGAGACACAGCATCGTCTAGAATGAAGTTGTAGAATGCAGAATGTATTTCTTGGGATAACGAGATGTCACCATTCCCACTGGTAACCAAGGCCATGCTGCATGAAATACGAAACTCTATATTATTATACACTCAGATACTACACACTTAGGCCATCTTCGGCGCGGCGCGGATGGCCTCGTCGAGGATGGCATTCGACTCGTCCGGATTATCAAGATAGAGATGGTGGCCAGCCCCCGAGACAACATGCACGTCGACCTTGTCGTTCCCGTTCTTCGCGAGCACCTTCTTCGCCTCCTGGCCGCCCTCGACGTCCATCCAGTCGTTGTCGCCATACATGAACGTGACGGGGATCTGCAGCCCGCCCATCCGGTCGACCATGGGCATGCGGGCATACGCACCCGGCGCGAGGAGGTGGGAGATGCAGAACTCGCCCGAGCCGCGCATCACACTCGTGCCGTAGATGTATGCGTGGAGGTCGCGCACGTCCTCCGCGCTCTGGCTCGCGAACCGGCGCGACGAGTACTTGCCGACAAGGAGTGGGCCCCACGGTCCGATGCCGCGCAGGATGGAGAAGGGCGACAGCCCCTTCTCCCATCCCCAGAGGAAGAACTTGGTCATGCCCCGTCGGACTGTGGACTGCTGGTGCGCCTTGGCCTGCTCGACCTCGTTCGCATCGTTCGGGTCGTGCATCTCCATCTCGGCCGCGTCGGCCGCTGCGTCAAGCGAGTGGCGCTCCGTGACGACGTGTGGGGATGTGTCGGACGCTGCGCTGACGGGCTTGCCGCCGGGTCCCGTTGGGGGCGGGATGACGGGCGCTTTGCCGTTGCCGTTACCGTTGCCGTTGGCGTTGCCACCGCTGCGGTGTCCGCCGGGAATGAGCTCGGCGCCGTGAGGGATGCCGGCGGGCGAGACGAGGATGAGTGCGCTCACGCGCTCGGGATGACGCAAGGCATAAGCAGTGGAGAGATACCCGCCAAGCGAGTGGCCGACGAGGACCATGCGCTCGATGCCCTCCGCCGCACGCCAAGCCTCCAGCGACGAGAGGAAGAAGTGCTCGGCGCGGCTGACGCGGGTTTCGAGCGGCGACCCGGCCGGGGCGGCAAGGATGGACGGGCTGGGCCTGCTGGACAGGCCCATGCCGAGCCAGTCGAGGAAGAACGTCCTCCGCCCCGTCGCGTCGGCCGAGCGCGCGATCGCGTCCCAGTTCCGGAAGAAGAAGCCCAGCGCAGCCGCGTAGCCGTGCACGACGACGACGGCCTCCTTGCTGTCCTTGGTTTCTGGGGACGAGAATTCGAGAGTGTTGATGTAGTCGACGAGCTGCTCGTTCTGGCGGCAATGCAGGGCGCGCGAGTGGCGGTGGCGCTTGTCGCTGGTCGAGCTTGTTGTCGAGGCGCCGTCGTCGTCCACGGGCATGTCGGGGTGTGGCGGGGCACGGAGGGGGTCTGGGGTTGGGACGAACACCGTGCGCAGGGTCGCCATGAGGCCGGACGTGGGAGCGGGTGGGGGCTGCGACGGGACGGCGGAGGCCCCAGCGTTGTTCCATGAAAACCAGGAGCGACTTGGCTCGGGAGGCGGCGGGGTGTAGTATGATAGCCTGCGGAGGAGCCTGTCCTCGGCCTTGCGCGCATCGCGGTATCCGTTCGAAGCCCACCACGCTGCCAGGGATGAGCGGAAGTCGTTGGGGATCTCGCGTGAGGGTGGCGGCGCGGCCTTCTCTGACAGAGATGGTGTGGGAGAGCTGGCGACACCCTCCTTGGTCGCGAGCTGGGGAGACACAGTGCGGGTTGTGGGCTGGTGTCAGCGATACCGACGCCTGGACCAAGCGGTAACAGCCATTTGTTCCAAACTCACCTCAGAGTAAGTCATGGTCGCCATTGCCGAGGTGGACGAGGAAGAAGAGATGAACGCTGGCGAGAAGAAGCGTGGCGAGATAGAGTCAAGTTTAGAGTGGACGGATGTCCTGGCGCGGAGAGCTGCGCGCCAGAGCCGAGGTATGGTGAATGTCGAGCTGGATCAGAGCTCGAAGTGAGTAGTGAATGTGAGGTCGCTGTGGGCTGTTGACTGTGGGCTGTGGACTATCGACTGCGGCGACGAGAATAAATATAAAGGTTGGGAGGAGGTCGACCACGTCGTTTAACAAGATTTATTTGGGTTCGGCGTGGCGGTGGACGCCGATGGTCAACTGTCAGCTGCCAACAAAATAGATTGTGATGCTGACGGAGGTGGAGGGTGGAGGGAAGGTTGATGGCCGCCGGGCAGCTGCGCGGATCTGTCGCTGTCGTACTCAGTCGGCACTCAGTCGGCAATCGGCCAAATCGGCCCGGCGCCCGTGCACAGACCTCGGACTCGGCCAGTCGGCCACTACCCATCAATATACGTCACTCGAGATCTTGGCCGATCTCTCCACGTGTTATTGAAATATATTACGTAATTAAATGTTAAGCCCACGTGGCACATTTAAACCGACTAAAATCCGCAATATCGGGAGTAGGTGATGTCAAGAGAACGACGGGGTTTTCCTTTACCCCTGTTGAAGGACCAAGGATCCAAGCCGCTCGAACATTATTGGCGAGTGGCCGAGTTGGGTGCGAGACTTGAGCGACTTGAGCGGTTGAAGCGGTGACGACCCTCTCCGACAGTGCCGACATCAGACCGACAAACCCACAAGTACCAAAGTACCCCCCCCCCCCACCCCACTTGTCCCCATTCAACTTGCTCCTCTTCTTGCTCCTCCCCACCCCCCCAAGCCACCGACCGCTCTTGATCCCCTCCTCCTCTTGGCTTCTCGTCTACAAAACACACCCCATCACACGCACCCACCTCTCCCACTCGCCCTCATCTACTCACCAAAAAACAGCCAGCCGTGTGTACCCTCCGAGCGGTAGTCACTAACCATGAGACCATGTCTGACAGGTCCAACGACATTGAGCACCTCAAGAGCCTTGTTGCCAAGGTGGGTTTTACTCCGACTTTCGACCACCGAAGAATGCCGATTCGCGGCATGGCCACTTGCTGGGGGCATGCAGCGAGCAGAGGTCAGACGTCGCGGAGGGGACCGGCGATGTGATGGAGCCGCTGCTTCCTGGCATCTGATGTTCTGATGTTCTGATGGGCATGAGTGGGGCAAACATCTCGGAGGAGAAACGCCATCGGACCATGGATGTGGACATGCAAGAGTTAGCTAACAGATAGCTCCAGAGCAAGATCACCGAGCTCGAGGGCAAGGCGGGCGCCAAGGTCGAGGAGGCCAAGGACGCCGTCAAGGGCCGGATCGACTCGATCATTGGCGGCCACTCCGGCGCTGCGCCGAAGCTTGTGCTCATGGGGCCTCCTGGTGCTGGTGAGTCGCGGGCACGGGAAGGGCGTGCTGCGTTAAGCCTGCCGTCCATCGTGGCAGACCGGCCCTTCGTCAGCCAGAGCTAACGTCAGGCAAGGGCACCCAGGCGCCAGCCATCTCGGAGAAGTACTGCGTGTGCCACCTCGCGACCGGCGACATGCTCCGCTCGCAGGTGAAGGAGGGTACCGAGCTCGGCAAGGCGGCCAAGAAGATCATGGACCAGGGCGGCCTCGTGTCCGACGAGATCATGGTCGGCATGATCAAGAGCGAGCTCGAGAACAACAAGGACTGCAAGAACGGTTTCATCCTCGACGGCTTCCCCCGTACTGTTCCCCAGGCCGAGAAGCTCGACGACATGCTCAAGGCCGAGGGCAAGAAGATTGACCACGCGATCGAGCTCAAGATCGACGACGCGCTCCTCATCTCGCGTATCACCGGTCGTCTTGTCCACCCTGGCTCAGGCCGCTCGTACCACCGCGAGTGTGAGTGTCTGCGCCGAGCCATTGCATCTGCGCGAGGAGCGGGAGAGCGACAGACAGGGGGAGACAGAGGGACCGCAGGCCGAGTCACCGGTCTGAAGCGGTTATCTGTGTCCTCGTCGTCATAGCGTCCGCTCCTCGCTCCGGGCAGCCCTTCGCGGCTTTGCTGTGTGCTGACTCCAGTCAACCCCCCTAAGAAGGCCATGACCGACGACATTACCGGCGAGCCACTGATCCAGCGCTCAGACGACAACGCCGAGACGCTCAAGAAGCGCCTGTCGTCGTACCACAAGCAGACCGTTCCCGTGGTGGGCTACTACCAGAAGACTGGCGTGTGGGCGCCCGTCGACGCCGCCCAGAGCCCCAAGCTCGTCTGGGCGTCCATCTCGACCATCCTCGAGAACAAGAAGTAGGCGGTGCGCCGCGTTGGGGTCGTACCGATGGCTGCCACCGGTAACAGCTAGAGCTGCTGCCGGGCTGTCAGCGGAACGGCTGGTTGGGGGCTGCTCCTTTGGGCGGCCCGTCTGTAGTAGCAAAATTGCATCGCATAGCATAGCATATGTATGAATGCATAGGGAGAGAGCATAATACTGACTACCGATAGCATTGCATGGTGTCAAGCCATGAGCCATCAGCCTGCTAGGCAACTGTCACTTCCGAATCTACGGCGCCACCAACTTCCGTTCCGGTGCGGATCTGCTCTAACCGAGCGATACATAGGGGTAATATGGTGCCCGGCGGAGTGTCGGCCCCACTTCTGTGCCTTGTTTGTCCCGACCTGCCCCGCGCCAGGCACTGAACCCGGTAGGCATAAGCGTGTATCTCGTTCGCAAGTGGTGCACAATACCTGCCTCATGGCAATGGAGAGGGTGTTGCATTGCAGAAGACGCGGTTGAGAGACGCTGACAGAGGCTGAAGGTGGGGAGTATCACCCAAGAGGCGTGAGTCATAAGGGCCGGTTTCGCGACGCCAGAATGGGTGGGTCCAAGCAGGTGCAGGCCTGGCGAGACAGGGGCGAACGACGTGTTCCGAGCAACCGATCAGCTGGTTCATTCGAGTGAGTCTTCGATTGTAACGTCCCATAGGGTTCCGGGACACTGCACGGGTGACATCAAGTCGTAGCGGGGTGAGCCGTGCAGGCTGGGAGTTGACGAGGCGGTGTGGAGCGGATATCCAACAACTCAGCACCACAAGCCTCCTTACCTCCTTACATACATAACACTGAATCAGCTCTCGAACATGAATCGGATGTGGCGTGCCCAGTCGTGAGCATCGTCGCGTTAGAAAGGACGAGCCGGTACAGTCAGAAGGATCAGCCAGGCACGCGGCCGCCTCCAACGTCCTGTCTCAACATCAAGATCATCTTCACATATCACACTATGACATCTAAGCGGCGGCTGCTGTCAGTTGGAAACCTGTGAACGGACTCACCGTTGAGCTCAGCGAGGGCCTTCTTGGACTCCTCGTCGTCGGCCTTGGAAAGGAGCTGGTGTTAGCCATGGAGCCTCGCCTGTGGGCATGGCGACCTGTGCGCCGGTTGGGATGGGGCTGTCCGTGCGTCGGTCATGCCCCATCCACGGCCCAGTCGCGAATTAGTGGGGCAGGCCGCGACTGCGGTGGTGTAACCCCACTGACACTGGGACATCCACAACCAGCCGCCCGCGCTCCTCACTCCGCCGTCGCTTGCTCGATGGACTCACCGACTTGAGGAGCTCGACGTACTTGGCCTTGGCGTCCTCCTTGCTCGTGCCCTCGAGCTTCTTCCACGCGTTGTACTTGTACTTGGCGGTGAAGTTGAACGCGCCCGGAGCGGGGCCGGTGCAGTCGCCCTCGTTGGCCTGCTTGAAGAGACCGTAGAACTGGGGTCAGAGGACAGGCGAGGCTATGACGCACCTCGAGCTGCTGGTCCTGGGTGGGCTTCATGGGCCCGTCGGCGGGGAGGGCCTTGACGATGGCGACAGCCTTCTCGAATGCGGCGGACATGATTTGCGGTTTGATTGACGTGGGGGGATGGACAGGAGGACAGAGAACAGAGAGGATGGACAGGTCGATGTGGAGGCAGAAGTTAAAGTATGCAGTGTCGCGTCACAGTGTCGGCCAGTGGAGGCCGCGTTCAAGCCAGTTCGCCGTTCGTTCCGGTCATCCTCCACCCTGCATCCATGCCACGCCATCCCCACCACTTGTTGCGAGCCTATCTTCGGCTCCTACAGCTCAACCCCCCAAATCTCTGAGAAGCCTAACACTCACGCGAGGACCACGGTTTCATGCGCCTATTGAATCACGGTTCTGGTTGTCGATGACATCATGATGCCCTACTCGATGGTCCGCCATGCATGACCATGCACGTCCATGCACAACCCTCGCGACCTCCGACCGCCGACCTCCTTGAATCTTGAATAGTCTCGATCACCTCACGCCAGGGCGGACTCCCGACTGGGCTGACTGCGCCACAAGGCCCATGGCGTTGGTCCTGGTCTTGGCATGTCGGTTCCTCTGCGACTCGCCAACTCTGGGAGTGCCGGCACAGCCCCTGATGTCTCGACGGCTGTTGCTGGGCAATGTCGCAGCTGATCTCGAGCAATGTCGGTGATGTCAACTCGCCATATCGGTTCCCACGGGTCATGTCACAATTCCTCGCGACGAATCAAGTGGTTATTCACTCTGAAAGTGGGCACGATGGGCCGGTTTCGTAGTGATGATCACCATGCATTACAATTATGGGCACCGCCGTGTGCGTGCGATGATGAATGACTACCTACAGAGGTCACAACCTAGAGTCCATGATACGAAACAGCGTCCTCGGTCTACTCTTCTCGTCCTCTCTCGTCAACTTCTGTGCTCTACTCGTACTCGAAACGATTGACAATAATGATATTCTTGATGACAATGATTGATGGGAATGGGGAATTACGCCTTGACACTGCGGCGCTTGAAGATGCTCGAAAATCCCAGTAGACCCCCCTTACGCCCAAGGGTGGCCGGCAGGGACTTGCTGGCGGGAATGGCGGCGGGAGTCGCCGACGATCGCTTGCTGCTCCCGGCGCTGGTGCGCTCCTCGGACCAGTTGGGTTCTGCGACCGAGCTGCTCGAGCACGAGGACGAGCTGGGGTCGAGCTCGGGCGTTGGCGGGGAAGGCTGGAGCGTCTGCCGGGGCATGGTCACCGCATTGCGCAGCCCAGACGGACCGTGACCAAGACGCGGACTCAGACCGCCAAACTCCGACGGTGCAGCAGCTCCTTTAGGAAGCGAAGACTTGGCGTAGCCGGCCAGGTTGGTCGAGCCGTACGATGGCGAAAGAGTTTGTCTGAGCGCTTCCTTCGCGCGATCCCGCTCGACCGCCTCGCGCCGCGCCTCGGCTTCTTTGTAACGTGGATCAAACCTCGAGGTAAACTCGGGCACAGCAGAAGACGTAGGATTCCTCCCTGTCGGCGTTGCGCTCTCTGGCCGCGGGTAGTCTGCAGCAGTGGGCGTCCTGGTCCTGTAGTCAGACGCGGGGCGAGGCAGGACGGTAGGCTTTTCGCGCGGCTTTGTTTCCCTCATCATAAGCGGAGGCGACGGAGACTTAGGCTTGACGGTCGGTGTCTCGCTTTTGGGCTGGAGCTTCGAAGTCGCAGATTCAGCCTTGGTTGGGCTGGTCGCGCGCAAGGCTGCGGTCGGAGAAGTGCTACGCGCTGGCGCAGCTCCTGGAGGAAGGGAGCTCGAGGAAGGAAGCGGACTGCCAGGGGGAAGGACACTACCCGGGGTGGTGGCGGGAGTGCTGGTTGAAGGTGCGATGCTTGCAGAAGCGCTGCCGGAAGTGCTGGCAGAAGTGCTGGCGGAAGTATAGGTACTTGCTGACGATGTGTGCCCACTTCCGAGAGGCAGGTTGGGCGAGCTCGGGGGCGAAGGGAAGGCCACGGATCGGCTGGATATGCTGCTCACCACATCATTCACAGCGCCGCGAGATGCGGACATCTGGCGGAGGTCAGAGAGGGCCATGTACGAATCATGGCGTGAGAACGCCGGCGAGGTCTGCAACTCTTCTGCGTGCTCCGTCAGCAAACCCGGTGAGAGGCAGCAGTGGTCCCAGCCTGCAAGCATGGCCTGGGGCTTCACACTCTCGGCCTCTGCGACCTTGGTGAGACATCGGACACCGCCAAACAGGAGGGTCTCGGCACCAGTCGAGCCGTCGTGGGCGGGATCGGTATTCGGAGCGAGCCAAGCACCGTAGCCTGTGACCACACCGAAGAGCGGGCGATGAGCTCTTGCTGCCATCGTGGGAAGGAGAGGAAGCAGGAACCTCTCAATCACAGTGGGAAGCTGAAGAGGGGCGTCCACAGGGACAATATGGATAAGAGAAAGCGGTGCAAGCTCATTCGCTTTCAACTGGGAGTTCGCACTCGTTGAGGTGACAGCGGTGGCGAGGATGGGTAGCGTTGCAGTCGTCAGAACAACAGTGCTCTGCAGCATCTCCTGTAATACGCGCTTCTGGTCCGCCTGCGGGTTGCCGAAGGGAATAAAGTTGATAACAGCGTCGAAGGGGGAGCCATCAGAGACAGGAAGCTCCTTACGGAAGAACGAGGACATGCGGCGGTGCAGAGTAGGTTTCTCGCTTCCTTCGTAGATAGAAGGAGTACGGCTTCTGCTCGCGGTGCCGTCCTTGGCATCCCTAACTGCCGAGTTGACATGGTTGAGGTCGAGGGCGGAGGCGTTCCGCGAGACTGGCGGCGACTCGGTCGGTGTCCTTGATCCATTGCCAAATGAGAAGAGTCTTTTCCGGCGCTGTGGAGGGGTGCCTGGCGGTGTCTGGCAGCGGGAGTTACTGAGGGACGACACCGAACCACGGCGCGAGCGATTGCTAAAGCTGCCGGGACGTGTCAAAGACACAGTCGGAGTACCGGCCGGGTCTCGGCGATATGCCTCTGCGATTGCTATTCCATACTGAAGAATGGCAGATACGGGGTGTGCAGCGTCGGCGATGGCAGCAGCTGGCGGCTGGAAAGGCTGAACAGTAGGGTAGATTGTCTCCGAGGATTGGAGGAGGTGTGATGGCGAGTTGAGGATCTCAACCTCAGGGATGGGTTCAGCCGAGCCCACAAGGACAAGAGTCCGCTCGAAGGCAGGCGAATAGAGAAGAGGTGCGAGCGCGGCACGGCTCGGTTCTGCAATCATAAACAACGTCGAGGATGGGTGCGTGCGTGTGAAGGGGAAAAGGAAATGTATCCCATTAGGGCCGCGTAACGAAATTGGGTCGCGTCAGTGCCATGTCCAGCGTCGTAACATAAGAAGAGCACTCACCTCCAAGCACAAGAATGACACGCTCTTGCTGTGCCCAGATATCTGCGCCGCGAGATGCCTCGAGCGAATCCACCACCCATGTTGCGCGGCCAGCACGCTGCTGCACAGGCGCAACGGGGAAGGGCGTTGCGCGTTCCTTACCCTTGGGGCTTGGGCTTGGCGGCGCTGCTCGCACCCCGCGAAAAGCCGACGGCGGTGGCAGCGGGCGGCGACCCGCAGACCGTTCTTGCTCAGGCAATGGGGTGAGGCTGCTCATCGGTCGATGGGATGCAGTGGTCGACGCGTCGTCCTTGTCTTTGGAACCGCCGATGGAGGAGTCGCTCATAGTCCGCCGGTGGCCCTTGACACTGCCGGTGACGGAGCTGCGGCTACTCTTACGACGAAGAGAGAGGGGCATGATGGAAGATGGTAAGGAAATTAATGAATAAGAGGGGAAGTGGAAAATGAAGCCAACGCGTTGGCTTTAACAAAGCACAGAGCTACGAGTTGCGGGGCGTTTCACAGGCGCAATGGTTCACAGGGTGACGTCGATCTCGACGCAAGACTGTTAGATCGCTCGAGTGTCGGAATCTATCGTAGTGGGCTTGGCGACGCGGGAAAGGCGGCGGGAAAGGCGACGTAGCCGTGGACGTGCAGTGCACAGACAAGGTACGTTGAAAGTAGAAAGATAGCTGCTGATAGATGCAGGTCCACGACACTGCTTGGCAAGAACGAATGTACGAGATAGCGAGATGGAAGTTGTAGCCAGTTGAGCTGGGCTGGGAGGGCGGATTGGCGAGCCAGTTAAGCGTGGATGCCAAGCTTCCGCGACAACGCTGTGTAGGGGCTGTTAATTGAGACGCAGCCCTAAGTCCTGCCAGTTGTGCGTACGTATTTGTGTGAGAGAGCGTGGTGATGGGATGACCAGAGGAACCGGAACAGTACGTTGCCCTTGTCAATCAAGGCCTCGATAGGGCCAGACCAGAGGGGATGGGAACGCCGAAACGTTGAAACTGAAAATGTCGACCAGGCCGTTCTTTACGGGAGCGTCACAGACTGCGAGTTGGAGCGTAGGAAGGGGAGTGCAGATGAGGTTGTGCCCTGGAGTCACCGTGACGAGCACCCGGGTTTTGCGCAGACAGCAATGGCGGGGCTGTTGGGTACAGGAGATGGGCGAGATGGTGGGGTGGGAGGGGCGGCAGTGGAGTAGGGAGTGGTATTGCCTCCTTGACGTTTCTCTATCGATCAAGGGACTGGGTTCCGGAAAGGAGAGGGGAGAGAAGTGATGGGAAGATGAGTCGGGACAGCGACAGGCAATGCGATGGTAGTGAGTGAGGTACTTGAGGGATCGATGAGAAGTAGATTGTAATGAGAAGAGTTGCTAGAACTGTTTTTTGCCGTGCTGTGGCTTCTCTTTGGATCGTTCTGTCGTCCTGCCGTTCTGTCACAAGGAGGACGAACGATGATGCTGAAGTTTCACGGCTTGCGAGTTGAGGCTGAGTTGAGGCTTGAGGCATGAACTGCGAGCTGCAACGACGGCAAAAGAGCGCACGACAGCAACTGTGCACGAGACAGGCAAGAGAAAAAACCCGGCCAAGTCGAGCTGCGTACGAGAAGAGAGGCGGCAAGGCTTCCAGGGTAAAAACCCATTAACGTTGATGAGCACAGGATCTGAAAAGCCTCGTTCAATACCAACGGGGGATGTGATGGTGCTCTCCTCAGCATGCTCAGCAGCCACGGGGCAGATACCAGTGATCTAATGGATACCCCCTTCTACCCTCAACTCCCCTCAATTTCCCCCCGACCACTCTCTACCGACTGGTTTTCCGTCCCTGTAACGACTGCTGCGTAAAGTTTCTGACTTTAGCTGGATGTATCGAATTGTCTCAGCTGTGGTGGGGTGTCGGGGGCAGAGAGGTCATTGGGCAGACGGCACAAGGGCAGAGACGAATGGGAGGGGAACCAAATGAACGGCAAGACGGCACGACGGCACGACGGCACGACTGGGCACGACTTGGGCACCGGGGTGCGACTGACCAACTGACGACTGACGGAGGGGCTCTCACTTTGCCTGCTGAGCACAGGTCGTTTCGCCTGGGTCATTGCTCCCCTAAGCGACCCACCCGACCTGCTCCCCCCCCCCCACCGGCCAGTCCAACAGACTTTGAATGCTCGGAGTTGGATAACGTCACGCTCCTGGTTGAGATGGCCCCTTAGACATATCGAAGATGAGCCATTCCGCCGCAAGCCTTGGCATTACCATCTTTGCAACATTCAGCCATGCAGCCAAGCTTACCCCTTGGTTGCCCACCCCCACTCACCCGGCCACCCGGGCAAATCCCCCACGTTCCACCTGATACGCAAGGCTTGCGATTGCAGTAGTAGTACTGTAGTACCTTTACCAAGTTCACAAGACTGCTATTCTTCCCTGACTCCTAAATGCCAGGCTCTAATTCTTTCATCATTATTAATACGAGCCCTCTTAACCGACGAACCAGTGGACTCTAACGCATCCATTGAACCACATCGAGTAATTCCAACAGCCTCCTGCCTGAGCGACAACTCTGATATCCTGGCCAGGCTGCAGATTGAGCCAAGAAGTGTAAGCTCTACGCACTCCATCCCTCCAAACCTTGTGGCAACCTTGATCCCAACTGGGCAAAAATGGCCCCATTGACAGCTGTCGTACGCCTGCCTCAATCTCTTGCGACACTCGAGGCATGACGACAAACCGCTTCCAAGCCGTGCCTATTTTTGCGCCAATTGCGCAGTCGCCGCCACAACCGCTCCCCTTACCCTGTCCATGCTGTCCAGCTGGGGATCCGGGGATCCCGGGACTCCGGGGACTCTGGCTCTCAACGTCATTATCACAGTAAACATCTCATTGACACTCGCAGCACGCATACGGAGAGGTGACTGCACGCTCAACTCTCCATGCTCCATGCTCCAACAGTCATAACCGCAGCTTGCAATGCAGCATCCTGCTCCAACCAGTATTTGCTGGTATCACAAAAGCTCCGAGGTTACTACTGGAAAGTGGACCGCTATCTTGTCCATTGCCTCAGAATGACGACATAGTGCGTCCCAACGCAGCAATAATCCGAGCATTGAATGGATCAGTTTCACCCGCGAATCTTATGGCACGCCTAGACCCGGCTTGGCGAAGTGTCGTGAAGCTTGGCAGCAACTGCCAACTCATGCAACCCACCCTACGAGAGCAGGCACAGCTTGCCTAATCGAGATTGGTGGGAGCGAACGAAAGCGCGAAGCGTACAACGACGAATAATAATAATGACGGTGCCGTCATACACCCAGGCCCCGGATTTCCGCTGGGCAGCGCCGTACAGGGTATCCATTCTGTGAGGCATTCCCGGCGCTTATTCTGTGATTTCCGTGTGGCGGAATGCAACACCCTGACTGATGCATAGAAGAGGAAGGAAGACGATGGCGGTGGCCGGTCGATATTGTTAGGCAGGTCAGCCGGCAGTGGCTTGTTGTGCCGAGGTCTTGGCTGTGGCCACAAACGTGATCATGGTCATGTCTTGGCGATTTAGCGGGGTCGAAATGATAGTGCTGCCTTGAGTCCCAAGGCTGAATTTGCATCCCCAATCTCACATTAGTTCTCCTGTTCCCGCACTCGCGCACACGGCAGCAACCCAAGTGCGCTTTAGGACGTCTTAGGACGTCGCTCTACACTAATCGCGGCAATCTATGGCTACATTGCACGAAAGAGCAGGACGTCATTGCCACCTCCCTGTCGATTGTTGGGGATATTTGCGTATCACTGCAGTCTCAATCTCATACGAGATCGAGATTGCAAGCACATGAGTCGTTGCCCCAACATTCCGCGGTAGTTAACCGACATCCATTTGAGACGCGAGGCAGAGGCAGAATGGTAGCTGTATCGGATGTCTGGGAAGCATGGCACGCGGGGATTTCAACAAGAACTGCCGCTGACTCTGATTTCGGCACCGTTACCATCCGCAGCAGCTGTGTTTGTGCTCTCTTGTCTTCTCGTATTAGGAATCTCGTATTAGCAATGTCTATTGAGCTGCACTGCATGATAACATAGCTGGGTCGCGTAAGGCATGTGACGGTGTGAAGGGAACGCATCCTCGTCGTGCAGTATTAGCAACCGTGTTAAAAGAGTTGACTGAGCTGATGGCATGCCACAGTTGACTTAGGGCAAGATAACGCCGACTCCACGTCATTTATTTTGATAAGGGACCTGGGATACAGCACCTGATCAGCCGAGGTGTTGACGCGTTCTCGGGGAGCGGGATCAAAAATGGCAGACGCTTTCTTTTGCCACCCAAATAGCAACAACAACACGCAAGCAGTGGGATTTTGAGGGGCTCCTGTAGCCGGCGGGCGGCGAGCAGCGATGAGCGATGAGTGATGAGCGGAGACAGGCTGGTATTCACAAACGTAGCAAGTAGCAGGAGCAGACTGGCAAGGACCAAATTTCGGCGTGTAGAGGAGGTAGAGTAGGTGAGCGAGCAGCGCGAGCAGGTGGAACGTAGAGCAAGTACTACTGTAGAGCACAGCACAGACCATGCCTTATCCCGGTTCCCCCTTTTGTACCCTTTGCCACCCAAACCAGGTCCCAACTGAGCGTACAGCGAGGATCCGTGTTACTTGAAACCCCCACTCGGCCACGCCGGACTCATCCTTACCAACCATCTCATTTACGATCTCTCTCTCTCTCGTCCGCTCTCTCATCGCCATCTTCATCCTCGTCCTCATCGACTCTGACGCGTTACCTGTTACACGTACGTTGACGGTCATCTCACACCCTTTCGAGCCCGACATAACAGGCGCTGACTTTGCGACTATCCCTATCGTCCCGTCCCTTGGTCATCCCCGATTTATTGACTGACGCACATCCAACGCCTCTCCGCCGCCCGTCCCTTTGCCTCCTTGCCTCGGGTCCCTTCAACTATCCCCACCCGACGCACCACCACCACAACCACCTCACACCAACCTATCCCATCCATACCTTGCCACCAATCACTCACTCATTCACCTGTCATCAACTTGTTCTTCTTCACCACCACCCCTCTCTTGCTCATCACCCCATTCAGTGCTCCCCCATCCCCCGCAGTGCTCTGATACCCCCGCCTCACATTGACAGCCATGGTCCGCTCCAAGTTTAAGGACGAGCACCCTTTCGGTATGTCGACCGTGACGTGTGCGCGCGGGTGCTGACGCGATCGTCCCTTCACAAACAACACTTCGACCTCAAACATCTCACCTCCCATCTCACCCATCTCCGACGCGCTGTAATCGCCTCCCTCGTACGCCGCTCGCTCGATCCTTATCGTTTTTCGGTCACGTCCGCTGCATGCGTGGCGTCTCCTAATCTTGTTCGCTCGTCGATGTTCCCTCGCGTTCCTCCTCTTTGCCATTGCAGACAAGCGCAAGGCCGAGGCCGAGCGTATTCGTCAGAAGTACTCTGACCGCATTCCCGTCATTTGCGAGAAGGTCGAGAAGAGCGATATTCCCACCATCGACAAGAAGAAGTACCTTGTTCCAGCAGACCTGACTGTCGGCCAGTTCGTCTACGTGATCCGGTAAGCTGTCAGCCGGAACTCAATCAGCTTACAACCAGTAAGCGCATCAAGCTTTCTCCCGAGAAGGCAATCTTCATCTTCGTCGACGACATTCTCCCACCGACGGCGGCGCTCATGAGCGCGATTTACGAGGAGCACAAGTGAGTTGGGCATGGCGTTCCCAACTGACAGCAGGGACGAGGACGGGTTCCTGTACATCATGTACGCATCAGAGAACACGTTTGGAGAGCTCGGCTTCGAGGAGGTGTCCGAGTAGAATGTCGGGCTGTCTATACGCCATCAGCTGGCTTCCGGGCCGGCTCGAGTATCTCGGCTGGCAACTCTTGATCGATTCATTCCCAACTCACATCTCCAACGTTCGAGCTGTTTTTCGGCCCCGAGCTCTAGTGGCGCAAGTGTATGATTGTATTGTCTCTGTGGCTATCGTGCATGAAGTATCTGACGAGAGCGAGTCAGGCGAGACGTTGCGATCTCGGCGAGAGCGGCTGACTTGATTGTGATTTGGGTGGCAACTAATTGCTGATTTCGGTGCCGAGACGACTTATCTCAGCATACGGGCGAGCTGCGGCGGAGCCTACTCCGTATCGCCTCGATTTCGAGTCGTAAGAGACTATCTTACAATGCATGTCGCGGCTGGCCACTGCACATGGCTGCATACACCAGCCCAGGCTACCCCCATCAACCCAAACACACCCCATCACCATCGCATCAACTACTGCGGCGTCAGAGGACGCGGAGTGCTCGCCAGCGTTCCGCCAGTTGGAAGTCTGGGCGTTGGTGTTGGCGCAGCCGACGCCGAGCGGCTCGTCGCGGGAGTGGTGCTCCCAGACGGCGGTGGGGGGATGTCCGTCTTGAGCACTCGCGTCGCTTTCTTTTTGGGTTTGGGGGCTGGTGTCAGCTGGGGCGACGGCGGGCTCCATTGCTCAGTGTGAAGTCCCCTGCACGTTCTCCGCCACCAACACTCACCAGTCGTGTTCTCGCTCATGTAGAAGCGCCGCAGGAGCATGATGGCCTCCTCGCGCAAGTATCCCCCTAGAGCCTCGAACGATGGCGAAATGTCGACCAGTTCGCTGCGTCAGCCACAGAGTAGGAGAAACGCACCTAGTGCTGACGTCGAGCACGCTGCCGCATCCTCCAAACCGGTCATTCCCCGCGCCGTAGACGACGCGCCCGATGCCGACCTGCCGCAACGCACTCGCACACATGACGCACGGCTCGACGGTGACATACAGCGTGATCGAGGACAGAGGCGGGGGGTTAGACGGGAGCAGGTGGTCGATGGCCTCGAGCTCGGCGTGCAGCGTTGCCTGGTGTCAGCGGGTGGGGAAGTATTAGGAGACATGAGACAAGTCGGAACATACATTGCGCCATTCGTTGGTCCTGTTCCGTGCCCTCGCTATCGCCTTGCCGTCTTTCACGAACACACAGCCAACGGGAACCTCGCCGTTCTGGAGCGCCTCATCGGCCTGGAGAGAGTCAGCCTAGGGACGGCGAACCCGTGTCGTGTCTACATCGTACCCACCATGTGCAGTGCCTCCGTCATCCAACGCAAGTCCTCTTCTGCCTGCTCTTCTCGCGGAACGTATATCTGGCTTTAGCGCTTTGACGCCGACCCTCTGATGCCCTCGATGACAGTGAAGAACAGCAAATAGACGACGAGAGGGTCTACAGTAGCACGCCAAGAGCAAAGCTTCGAGAGCTCCTTCGGCAGGCAGCGGGTTGGGACACACGCGCGGGGACTCTGGCAGCAATGCCGAGCATCGCAATCACAGCCCACCGGACAGCAACCTATCACAGCCTATGTTCTGGAGATCACTCGGGGAGCTGTAATGTGAACCGAACTCACAGCCTTGTTCATCGGCAGAGTTTATTGGAGGTTGTTGACGAAAGATGTTTAGGAGACTTGTCAAAGTTCTCCGTCTGGTGGAGGTCGTCCACCCGAACCTCCACTATTTTCAGGCACAGTCACGCTTCCCCACAGTCACATCATCCCATCCGCAGTCAGATCGTGGCCAGACCTGCCTCGAGGCTGACGCAACAACCAAGCCCACTGGCACTACAATACACCATGCATGTCTATACACGACAAGTCGGAGCGGGCGCACTCTCAGCTGGCCATCGCTCGCTTCTCCAGCACAACAACAATCAGTCCACAACACGTAGCTCGCGGGTACGCGTCTTGGCGTAGATATCCTTGTACTTGTCCCAGATGCGCACCAGCTCCTCGATGTACTGCGCATGCACCTCCTGGACATACTCGTCTGTGGGGTTGCTGTTCTTCTGCACGTCGATAGGGCGGCCGACTGCGGGTTAGCGTGAGCAAAGTTGGCTCCGTTGGCAGAAAGTTGCACAGCAGGGGAGTGCCTGCTGCGTGCCGGTCCGTCGACCAGCCAACCTGAGCTTGAACTCACTAACGGACACAATGGGGTGGCGGAATGGCATCAATCCCAAGCTGTAGTTGAAGATGCCGCGGCCGTGGAACAGCGGGAGTGTGAATCCGAAGATCTTTTGGAAACCCTTCTGCAGCTTCCACACAGTCGAGCCCTTCTCATTGGCCAGCTGGTCGTATATCTGCGGTCAGCGGAGTTCTCGTAGAGCAGCTCACGTCGTTCTCGCCGAACGAGAACACGGGCACAAGCTGTGCGCCCTCGCGGATCGCGACTTTGATAAACCCAAAGCGCTTCCTTAGCGTGAGGTCGTTGGTGCCCGGGTGAGCTGCGAGGGACTCGGCAGCACCGCCGACGACGATCGTGATAGCGTTGCCGGCTCCCTTCTTCAGGATGTTTCTGCAGCTGCGCTTGCTGACGGAGCAGATACCGAGGCTTAGCAACAGCTCTCGGTAGAAGGGGATGCCGAAGTTGGAGTCTGGGATCAGCAATGAACGTGAGGCGTTACTCACCAAGAGTGAGGAGGTGTGGCTTAATGCCAGGGTAGTTATCAGAGAAGCCTGTGTACTCTGTTGCAAATGTCGCGACAGCACCCATACTGATGATGCCATGGGGGTGGTACCCGAAGACATATGTCCTGTCCGCTGGCAAATCTGCCTCCTTAATCATGCTGTGGGTTAGCGAAATGCTACTACTAGGTCCTTGGGATGCGTAATCCCCTTCGCACGGCAAACCTCACCTGCAAGGGTAGTATTCTGATGTAAGCGCTCATCAAATGCCTTACAGCAGCTAGACTCACGGCAGAAGTACTTCCATAGGGGGAAGCGGCGCGCCCAACGCTTAGACCTGCCGCCCCGGAAGTGCGCCTGGTCGATAACGAGGGCCCAGATTGTGTATGGGATAAGAACGGTCCAAAGAATTGGGATGGAGCTGCCGATTAGCGCTCCGATTGCAACGGGCGACACAACGGTGCAACGGTGGACAGCTCCCAATCATGCCCACGTGCGAACTACTTGGCCATGCGCGCAGTCGGGCTGGGTGCTCCCGTCGTGCCTGCCGAGGGGAGTCAAAGAACTCACAAGCAGAAGAAGTATACCATGAGGCAAATGGGCATGAGCAGGGTCCATGCCAGGATAGCGAACGTCTGTAGACGGCGGTGAGGGGGAATGTGGAGAGGTGCAAACCTGGTTGTCAGCGAAATCTCCGCGATACGTGTGGTGGCTGCCGGTTCGCGAACACCAACGATGGCACTATGCAACCAGAGGTTGCAGCGGTCGCACCTCGCCGCTTGGGCTGTGGCCTTGTGCACGCCCTCGCGCCCAGTTGTACCCGCACGACTGTCCGTGCGCCCCATCGCTGTTGGAGCCGGTAACTGGCGACCGGTAGCTCTCCATCGCGCTCCATCGGGCACCATCGCTGCCCTGGCAAACTCACTTGATCTGAACAGGTTTCGGGATGCTAATCTCGCTGAGCGGGGGAAGCTTGAGCGCGTCCAGCAGGGGACTCTTATGCCGCTGGCCCTTTTTGCCCTTGACCTTGGCAGCTGCGGGCTTCTTGGCCGAGCCGTTGGTTAGTTGCGTCATGGTCATTGTACCGACGCCGACGCCCGGCTGCTTTCGTCTACGCATGATCGGCGCGTTGTCGTCTCTCAAGTCGACGGACGTGGAGAGGAACTCGATCTCGCCATCATCGGTGCTGGGTGTGGTGGGGTCTGGTGTGCCGGGGAGGCTCGAGTGGAGGGTAATGAGGGAGGGGGCGGGGCTGGGGCCGTCTCCATCGTCATGTCTGAAACGACCGTAGCCATCGAGCTTGACGTGAAGACCTAAGCCGGATGGGGTCGTGGGTTCGCTGTCGAGAGTAGAGTGGGTCGTCACTGGGGAGTTGCCTGCTGAGCTTGAGCTCGAAGGAGGCGACGAGGAGGTTGACATGATGCAAGTTTGGGAATGCGGAAATGCAGTTGCGAATTGAATGAGAAATGGCAAGCAGCAATGCGGGGCTGGATATCGATATGAGGGAGTGGGAGAGGAGCTAGAGGAGCTAGAGGAGCTAGAGGAGGATACCGAGTCAAGAAAGAGGGTGGGAGTGGTCGGGGGGGAATGGTGTGGTGTGGGTTCAGTGTTTTGTGTACGGTGACGGTGATGAGGGACGGGGAGGGAGTGTGGGTGGTGGTGGCGGTGGTGTTGGTGGTGACACCGAGGCAAGAGGAGAGGATGGAGTAAAATGAGAAAGAGACAGGGAGAAAGAGAGAGAGAGAGAGAGAGAGAGAGATGGAGAGAGAGATAGAGAGTGTGTGAGAGAGAGAGCGTACGAGGTGGTGGTGTTGGGGGTGACAAGGGTGACACAAGGACGAGAAAGAGGTGGGAGCTTGGGTGTATCCATCCATCCATCCATCCATCCATCCATCCGCCGCCGTTCGATCGCCGAGCGGCACTCTGACCTCTCACCGGTCATCCCAAACCATGCCACAGCCAGGTCAATCCATTCGATGCACTCTATATCCCCCCTCCTCCTACAACCCAACCCCTTCGTTCCCCCCACCCCCCTTCGTACCGCTTCGTACCGCCGCCGCTCGTATCGCGTTTCTCTTTCTCACGAGTTGAGGGTTTCTCTCTTGGCCTCCACCGGCTACCCCTCAAAGCCTCAAGGCCTCAAGGCTTCCAGTCCTCCAGGCCCTCCTCGGGGTTGGCACCCTGGCTATTTACTGATAACCCCCATCTCCGATTTACCTTTAGGTAAAAAACCTAATCTTTATTAGAAACTACCCGTCACCCTTTTAAATATCCCACCCCACAGAGCACTTCCCCACGGGAAACCACTTCATTCCCTGCACTACTCGCAGATACGACGGCACGACGGCCCTGTAACGGCCAGAACACTGGCTGCAGCAAACTAGTTGCAAGCTGGCATGATGCATACAGACACTATATCCACATGCATGCAATGCGCTGAAGCATTCGGGTGCATCCGGAACACTCAGGTGCAAGCATGCAATCATCGGGGCAGGTCGGAGACGATTCCTTGTGACTCGCATAACAACTCGTGTCCTGCACGTCCTGGGGTCACTTTTAAGGCACAGAAACTACTGCCGGCGGACACGGCAATTCTCCCACGGCTTGGTATTTGGATATCGTCCATCCGTCAACACCGGGAACGTCGGGGACCTTGCAATTCTCCAAACACAAAACCCCAGCCCGCTGTCTGCCACGTCTGCCGCGCCAAACTCCATGATGATTACGAGACTATGATGCTGTAAGTATGTATTCTTGTCGACAGGTAATCCAAGATTAAAATCCACCAAGCTGCGCATTACCGTCCAGTATACTTGCGCTCGAGATAGCGAAGGGGCACGAAGAGGATGGCGACAACGCCGAAGCCCAACTCGAAGCCCAAGTCTCCCCTGTGGCGTCAGATATTGGGTCCAAACAGGTTAAACAGCCGCAAACATTCCGACGAGCAATGCCAGCAATCGACCGATCGGACTCCCACCCCTGGTGGGAATAGATCCAAACTCGATCCAAACACGCTTGCACGCCATCCATCCAACCCGCTCGCCGCATCCACCGCGACCGGGGTATGAGGTTTCCGGCAATTCAGAAGCAGCGACTTTCGTACTCACGTTCCCTCAATCTTGCGTGCAATCCAACCCGTCCACCACGTCTGAGACATGCCCGCTGCGACGAGCGGGATAGCCTGGCTCGTTAGCTCTGCTCGTGGCTGACACCGCGTCGCGATCGCCTGCTCGTTCTACTGCGCGCGTCACGCTATTGGCCGACGCGCCCGCGCGCGAGGCACACCCAGTGGACGTGCCGCCGCGTATGCCGCTAGCTGCGTCGGTTATGCGTCGGTATGCGCGACCGAGTGGCGCAATGCGGCGACAACGCTATTGGACTGGAACGTCATTGACGCTCGGAATGCTTCGACGCGCTGTGGCGGCGCGTCGATACAACCGCGGCAGAACGCAACGCAACTCGAATCATCAAACACTCAATTACTCACACAGCAGGCCGAGACGATAAAGGCAATACCCCAGGGCAGCTTGCTTGGCTTGTTCCAGATCTCGACAGGGTAGGTAAGTGTGCTAACGGGGGCGCGGAAGAGGAGGGGCTCGATGAGCGCGGGGGCGAGGTACAGCGCAGTCCAGTATCCCAGAACGGCGAGGAAGTTGGCCATGACGGTGAAGAAGTGCGTGCTGCCAACAATCGCAACCGGGAGGTAGATTGCCGTGACGATCAGGGCGAGGAAGTAGCGCGGGACGCGGACCAGGAAGGGCAGCACGACCTGGCCGCTCAGGCCGCACGAGTAGATCGTGGGCGCGACGTTGGCGATGACGCTGAAGCAGAAAAGCACCATGACGAACTTGGCCGGGCCGCCACCGCCCGCCATAGTGAAGATGAGTTGGGGTGCGCCGCCAGTCTCGGCTGCTGAAGCCCACGAGGGGATGTTCATCGCCGTGAGGCCGCACGCGGCGCCCAGAATCTGGAGGAGGACAATGGGGACCATGAGGCCGAAGTAGACACAGCAGAACAGCGGGAGGCGCGGAGTGTTGGCTGGGAGCAGAGTAGACTGCGCGTTAGCAGCGATTTCGGGCACATTAGGGAAGACTCACAAAGTCACTCGCCATGCCCGAGTAGGACGCGGTGAAGCCGATCTGGCTCGCCCCGAAGCCGAGGATCCCGTGGGCAGTGACCTTGGTGGCGACGTTGGCCACGTCGCCGATGGACACGTGCAGCTTGTTGCCGTTGACGCCAGTAAGTACGAGGTAGATGAGGAACACGACCGGAAGGGACGTGAGCGACAGGAGGTGGAGAGCGCGGAGGCCGATGAACGAGAGCTGGCATGAGTTACGCCCAATGCAATCCAGTCAGTGGACTCACACAAACGCCAATGATCGCAACGACGATAATGCCCACAGTCCAGGTCATGTCCCCCCCACTAGCGACCGAGAGGCACTGTCCTCCCAGGATGGACATGAGAGACAGGTATCCGACAAACGTGAGGCAGTTGGCAAAGCCGACAATCATGGTCGGGAAGAACCCCATCGCGTACCGCGCCTGCACCATCTGCCGCATTCCCGTGCGGGGACCGTTGGTGGCCAGCCACGCCGGCGGGATACACATGACAGCGTTGAAGATGACGATGACGAGGACGGAGGACTTGAAATCGAGACCAAAGCGGGCGGGGCCCATCATGCCCTCCGAGAACTGGCATCAGTTTAACTGGATAACAAGCCGGTCTCTGGCGGTACTCACAGTGAGAATGTTGCTGTTCATCGCAGCCCAGAAGGTCAGTTGGGGCAGGTATGCACGCCAGCTCAAACGCTCGCGCTCCTGTATGTCAGCCAGGCCCCATCACAACCCCTCACATTCTCGGGCCTCGGCTGAATGCCCCGCTCCTCAACACCATGCTCGACGAGAAAGTCCATTGTGCGCACCGCGCGCCCCTTGAGTCCATTGTACTTCTTGCTCGCATAGCTCGAGGGTGGCGAAGGCGCCTCTTGAGGCAGACCCTTCTCGGTGTCCCCCGAGTTGGCGGGGGCAAGGGCTGACATCGCGATGGGTTCGGTGGTTTCTAAAAGATAGTCGGTCGGCAACGGGAATGACTTTGTTTTGCTCCACCGAAGTTGTGTTTGTCAAGAGATGAGACGACGTGAGATGAGATGGAGCAACTTGAGCAGCACGAGCAGCACGAGCGCCGTTGGGGGTGGGCTTGACTCGGTGCTCGATGCTCGACTTTTCGATTTTTGGCGGCATGGACCGAGAGTACCTCCACCTCCACAGTTTTGTTTACCCTGGATCACGCGCTACATTTTCGGAACTCCCGAATCGATTCCGAGTCAAATCGCGCCATTCGCAACTTCTGCATGCACTGCACGAGGACCGGCGGAACTTTAGGCGACGATAAACGAACCCCGCCCGCACTCCTGAACGACGCGGGGCCTCGGCGTCGCGCCGAAACTCTGCACCACGTGGACGAGTTCATTGGTGTCGGTCTCGCGGTCTCACGATCTCACAGCTCACCACCGTATCATCCGATCGGCGATCGGCATATCGGCAATGCCAGGTCGGCGATGTGCATCGGCCTCACCACGTCAAGGGTGCCAACAGGACTACTGTGACCGCCAACGACATTGCGAGCGGCGTCAACGGAGCAGCAGACAATCGCATCGGCGCAACATCGCTTCCCACCATGCAGTACAGTACCTCATTGCGCTGCATGTCGACGGACCATGTACAAGCAGCAGTCAGGCCTTACGCAAGCCGAGATCGGCAAGGCACGTTCCGTGTGTGCGCCCATTTTGGACGAAGGCCCAATTCGTCGTAATCGCGCGACACGCCATACCAACTCGTATTCCGTCACGGTGTTGCGGAGATGTAGACGCTGTACAATCGTCACCTTCTACGGCCACCTCCCCGCGCCTTCCTAACCCCACACCTACCGTGCGGAGCCACGCACACACCAGGAACACAAGGCTGTGGAACTGCCCGAGTGTCAATTGCGGTGCGTGCTTCTTGAGCTGGATTCCGAGCAAACCGGGTCCCAGTCTCATGATGCCATTCCCACTGGAGGGTTCTGCGTACACGTCGCATGTTGTCCATCACAACCTCGACACGATGCATATTGTCCATCACCACCATGGCGGCCGAAGTAGCCCCCACCGACCCCGTCGCTGACCCCCTCGGCCCTGTCGCCGCCAACGATACAGACGACGACGGTAACGACTCTGGCGCGGCCGACGACGACGGTGGCTCTATGTCAGCCAGTACCGACCACGACGACTACATCCACTGGGGACGGACCGCCGCACCTTCCCGATGGGCGTCGACGCGGCGCGCTGGAAGAGCAACACCGCGACGACCCGCGAGCGCGCGCTCCTCTGGCTCGTCGACACCCTCACAGAAAAGCCCGACTGGGCGCGCAAGGTGTGTGACGACGCTGTCGTCGCCAAGTGGAAGGCCGAGCTGGACCAGCACGTCGCGCACGCGCAGCCAGCTGCGGTGGCGCGGACGGTGGCCCGCGCCAAGGCGCTGGAGGCTAAGGAAGCTCGGTGGAGGGATCGCTTGCGTCGACGTAAGGCGCGGGCGACTGCGGGTGGAGGGGACGACTTAAGCGAGAGCGAGGAGGAGGACGAAGCAGATATCGATACGCACTACGAGGAGCCGCTCGCGAGGGGCTTCACGGAGAAAATGTGGGAGTTTGCGCTGCGCGAGCTGCGCGACAAGGCACAAGTGCCAGGCGGGGTGAGCGTACTCGACACTGCGGCTGCGGTGGTCAAGGCCGATGGGTTGGTACCGGCCGATATCAAGGCGGCGCTGCGCGAGGCGGTTGCGCCGCTTGAGAATGTGCCGGAGGAGGCGCGCGACTGGCACCCGGGGTCGGACGAGCAGATTCCTCCACCTCGTGAACCCGTCGCTCTTCCCGTTGGTCTATGGCACCACCACGCAGCTCCCCGAGGGCACGATGTCGTCGCCCGCCGCCTCGCTCGAGCACATTGGTACAGGCGAGACCGTTCCCGTCCCGACGCCCCAGTCGCTCGGCCTTGGTAAACCCGAGAGCGAGCGGCTGTGGTCGGATCGCTTCCAGTGGCTCCCCGCCGATGTGTCCTTTGGCCCCGATGGCACAGCGCCGCCGAAATTTGCAAGCTACATCAATAATTTGCATCCGGTGGAGAATGCCGCGCTGTACACCGCCCTCGAGGGGGTACTGGCCGCGGCCCTCCCCCTGCTCGCCGCGGTATACGAGCTCGTCATGCCCTGGGTCGACGACCCGCTACCCTGTTACACATTTCCCGCCCGCAAGCGCATCCATTGCGACGATTCCCGCCGCCAGTGTACGACCATTCGCGTGTGCGGCCCCAGCATATGTGCGAGAGAGAAAACTGCCCCGCTTCGGAACGTCCTGACGAGATCGGCCCGGACGGCGACTACCGGAAGGTGGAATGGTTCCATCGTACCCACCCCATCTCCCAGCCCGACGTGGGCGAGTACGCCTTCCCCGGTATCGGTTCCTATCCATCCTCCGGCCCGTGGTTCGTCAATGCTCCGCGCGGCCTCGTCGGCCCGCTGAGCGCGCGCGAGAAGCGCGCAGAAGGCTCGCTCTGAGGCTGACCGGGAAGCGGTCTGGGCGACCCAACGGCGCAGGCATGAAGAGTATGAGGTAGACGCCGCGGAGCGCGAGGCGGTGCGCAAAGAGCAGTATGCGCAGGCTGTCGCCGCGTACGCGGCTGAGCGGGCGAGGCGGGTTGCGGCGGGAGAGGAGGTTTCGGATGAGGAGGAACGGGCTGCTGGCGACGGTGCTGGCTCTGACGGTTATGATGAGCACGACGATGACGATGACGATGACGGCGAAGCGGGCCGAGACGACGGCGGTGTTCTCGAGACCGCTACTCAGCCCGTCCTTCCCACCGCCCCCGAGACCGCTACCCCGCCCGTAATTGAGGCCGCAACCGAGACTGCTAACCCCCCCGTAATTGAGGCCGCAACCGAGACTGCTAACCCGCCCGTAATTGAGGCCGCAACCGAGACTGCTAACCCGCCCGTAATTGAGGCCGCCCCCTAGGCCACTACCCCGCCTGTCCTTCCCGGTGGCCGCGAGGTCGAGGTCGAGGTCGAGGTCGAGGTCGAGGTCGAGGGCGCGGCTGATACCGACGACGTACCGCCGTCCCCCGACCACCGCCTCCAGATCATTGTCAAGCTCGCCAACATCCACCTCACGCCCGACAAGCCCGCCTACCCGGGGGGCGTCTGGCACTTTGAGGGCCAGATCAACGAGCACATCTGCGCCACCGCCCTGTACTACTACGACATGGACAATGTGACCGAGCCACGGCTCGCGTTCCGCACCGCGACCGATGCAGAGGATTACAACTATGGCTACTTCGCCTCCGTGCAGCACGACCGCAAGCCGTTCCAGGAGATCTACGGCACCCTTTCGGAGCAGGATGGACCGACGGCCATGCCGCTGGGCAGTGTATTGACGAAGGAGGACCGGCTTCTCGGGTTCCCCAACGTGCTGCAGCACCGCGTCGAGCCGTTTGAGCTGGTGGATAAGCCCGGGGCACCGAAAAACGCTCGTGCTCTTCCTCGTTGACCCCGCTGTGCGTGTGCCGTCGACAGCCACAGTGCCCCCGCAGCAGGCACACTGGGGCTGCACGGCCGTTGACCAGCTGCTCCCATTCGATATTGCGAGGTTGGTGTACAGCAACCTCGACGTGCCGTTTGACCTCGCAACGGCCAAGAAGTACTGCCTCGAGATCATCGACGAGCGCAAGGCGCAGACCGTCCTAGCGGACGATACGCTTGATGAGCAGGCGTGGACCTTCTGCGACTATTAGGTGAACTGGGGGGTTATTTGATACCCGTCTGGTCGGGCTCGTGCCATCTAGACGGCCCCGCCGAATGCCCCGGCCAACGATGATTGTAGTGTAGTATCTCCACATGCAAATAAAGCGCTCCGCTTTCTTTGGCCACAGGTACACGTCGGTCAGACCGTGGGGCTGGAGAGGGCATTGTCTCCATCCGGAGCCAACCAGATTCTGCGCAAACGTAATTCTACTCGACGGTGTGGGGACTGAACAGCAGCATATGCCTAAAAGCAACCCAACATAAGACCATCGGCTCAGCTGCTCACGTAACATTCGGCTGATGCTGAATACGCGAGTGGATCCGGAGAGTTGCTGTGCAAAGCTCGTCACCTCCTGAGCAGATCGGACGGCAATGGACGATAGACTCTTCACGGTGAAGCTGCCGGCAGTCACGCTCCACGCTTCCGTTCTGACTCGTCTGTGGTCCGCGATCGTTCGATGCCGGTGTTTTTAGCCTCATACCGAGCATGAGTGAGGGCTCAATCTGAAGACATCTCCAGCAGATGACGCATCTCGGACTGCAACCATGACTGTACGGCGTGGTGCGCCTCGCTACCCATCTCTCGTGCGGAGATGCGGGCAAGTGCCTCCGCAGGGGCCCGAGAAGACGGTTCGAGGCGAAGCACACTCTCCAGGACTTCCACCACGTCCGCTGGAGCACTTAGCGCCAAGCGCAAAGACTGAGGTTCCCGCGCGTCGAATATCATCTTGTTGGCGTCTGGGAGAGTTTCAAACGACTGGAGTCAGCTTATCATTAACGGGAGGTCTAGGCGGAGGAGCGATACACACCGGCCAGGACGTGCCAGTCGGCGTGCCCAGGAGCCGGAATATGCTCGCGGCCAAGCCGATAGCGCCGAAGGAGGCATGAAACAGCGGCGCAGGCTCGTCCCCTCCGTCGTCTGAATCTGAAGCCCCGTTGGCAAAAGGCGGAGGGGAGGGCGGCGCGGAGCTCGAAGGCGAAAGGGACAAAGAGCGCTCTCTTGCTTCAGACCGCGAGGGTCTGTAGAACTCGGCCAGAGTAGTCCCTGCGGCCCATACATCAATCGCTTTGGCATCGTACGCAGCCGGCCCGAAAAGGAGTTCCGGCGCGCGGTACGGTCTATTGTCAGCGGCAGCGTTGCATGAAAGAGCGTAAAGCTGAGACCGACCCCGTGCCAACTTCACACACCATGGCCCCGTGCCCGTCGTCTCCGAGAGCGTCACCGTCCCACGCTGTAGCTAGGTCGACGAGCTTGGCCGTCCCTTCCGAGTCTAGGAGGACATTCGCGGGCTTTACGTCCCTATGTGCCACTCCGTGGGCGTGCAGGTGCGCCAAGGCAGCGAACACTCCGTGGGCAACATGCCAAAACAGCTCGTCAAGATCGGGATGGGAGCGTGCTGCTAGGAGCAGCGCCGGGAGGGGAAGCGGCAGCAGTTCGAGAGTGAGCCTATGCTCTTGCGCTGGGCCGTGCGTGTAGTCGATCAGACGAACGATCTTGGGTCAGCTTCACAGACAGTTCAGCTAATACGTTTGGATGAGGGAGGCGCCGGAGTATGCAAGCCTCGCGCACGACATTGTGTGGGCGGAGATTTGGGACATCGCCATTCGAGGGCGCGTGGACGCGCTTCACGACGACCAGGGCGTCTGCTACCGTGGTCAGATAGACATCTCCCTGGATGCCTGCGGTCAGTTTCGGTGGGGAGTCACCATCTTGGACCTTACCTGACGCAAGAAACTTCATGGCGGGTGCATTGGGCATGGTTATCTTCAGAGGAGCATTGTCAACATTTCACCTGTCACCGCTTGGCGACCTCCACCGGCATCTATGGGCCTCGCTGGGGTTTGAGTCGGCGGCTGGCAGCCTCACAGCAAAGTCCAGATTAAGTCGTTGAATAATGCTGTGGCCCAATAGCCCCTTGCGGTGTTCACAGCGCCTTGAACAGGTTTGCTTCTTCATTAGCGGAATCAAATATCATCTGGGATTGGGTTTGTTTTGACGCGCACAAGACGGCCCCAGACGCGTCAACCATGATCGTCCAACTTGACAATTAGGCCTTCCTCCAAGTCTCCCTCAATCCATTTCATCACCACTTCCACCTCCATCATGGTCGATACATCACAAGGAGGGCCATCACGACGGCGCCCCCGCGAGTCGGACGCCGACGACGACGGCGCGCGCCTCCGCCGCTCGGAGGTATTCACGTCCATCGATCCCGCCGAGAAAGCACGCCTTCAGCGCGGCTATGACGACCTGCAAAGCAAGACGGACGGTACGTACCCTTCGCCTCCGTCTTTCTGCGCCTCCCCCCTCCCCGCTGACGATAGACATGCGCGCAAACCTCGAGAACGTGAATACGAAGGACCTTATCAACATCCTGCAGGGCGCCGATCGGCTGTACAGCGTGCGCGACGCAGACATTGCGAACCAGGACGCGCGGGTCGTGCGTGAAATTGCAGAGGTTGCGGCGCAACTTGTGCGGAAACAGAAGCTGGGCGGAGCGAGCTTCGACGTGGACGAGATGCTCCTCCAGTGAGTCCCGCGCCTGCTGCGCTGACAGCAGTGTGAAGAGAATCCTCGATGTGGAGGACATGGAGGAGGAAGCTGAGAGAGAAGAAGACGAGCTAGAGAGTGAGGGCGGACGTAGGCCAAAACGCGTCGACTTCGGCAGTTGGGAGAAGATCGGCTGGATGGCCGCCAAGATGAGCCGACGTGCACCAGGCGTTGAGTTCTTGTGAGTTCAGCTACCACGCGTGCTCCTCAGCTGACCGCAGGTACGGACCACTGAGCGTCGAGCATAAACGGAAAGAGAAGAGGGCGCGGCAGCGACAGGAACTCCCACCGGAACAGCGGCCCGTCGAAGTGCAGACACAGGGCAAAGGCGCGGCACAGGACCTGACGCTCGCCAACGTCCGAAGTGTGAGTTGTCGGTCTCCCAGCGTCAGCTGACCCCAGGTGGACAAGGTGCTCAGGCATCTTGATCGACAAGGCGACGGTGTCAATTTCTTCGAGTTCGTGTGTAATCCTGAGAGTTTCTCCCAAACGGTGGAGAACTGCTTCTACGTCTCGTTCCTCGTACGGGAGGGTCGAGTGGGGATCGACGTCGCCGACGACGGGCTCGTCATGATCTACGCGCGGGAAAAGCATAGCGAGGACGACGACGCGGCGGACATCGTGACACACCAGGCGGTGATGGAGATGAACATGGCGACGTGGAGAGACGCCATCGAGATCTTCGACATTCGAGAACCACTCATTCCGACGCGGGCGCCGACGAATATCGCCGCACCCGCCGCGTCTGGGTGGTATGGCGCGTAGGTTGGTCCTGAGCTTGCAACCACTACGTCAGTCTTCATTGGGTTCGAGTGCGTATGTAATACATGTAGTACAGCAATGTGTGTGTTGTTCTTATGTCTGTGACCTACCCTTACTTTTGTGCATCTGCGATAGGGTTCGCGTGGATCGTCACACTTTCCAACTTGACCTCCTTTGTCGGCCTGTTCTTCTCATTCACGGGCACGCGTTCTATCATGTCCAACGTCGAGTCCTGCCCATCGATGACTCGCCCGAAGATTGTGTACTTTCCATCTAGCGACGGCTGTTTGGCGTACGAGATGAAGAACTGAAGATAGCTTAGTGGTGGAGACAAATAAGAAAGCTGGGAAGTGCTTGACGCTTATCTGCTGGCAACGTGTTGCCAGCAGGTACCAGCATGGAGCGTCATCTACGCACCTGTGACTTGTTCGTTCCCGGCCCAGCATTCGCCATGGCTACAATCCCACGCGCATTAAACTGTTGTCAGCTCAGTGAACTCCAGCTGATATGAGTGCTCTCGAGCACAAACCTACCTTCAGTGTTTGCCGAATCTCGTCAGGAAATGGCGCACCCCATATACTCTGCCCTCCCTTCCCATTTCCACTCGGGTCCCCGCCTTGCAGCATGAACCCCTTGATGTTGCGGTGGAAAAGCGTGTTGTCGTAGTATCCCGATGCGCAGAGGGCGAGGAAGTTCTACAGTCAGCACGGGCCAAGGGCAAAGCGGTAATACGGCGAGACCCCCGTGGTTGGACGGCCACCTGGCGTAGTAGCGTCCGCACTCCTAATTCCTCTACTCACTTCAGCTGTTTTTGGCACGGCCTCGCAGAAGACCTCGATCTGACGTGAGCTACGGGGGGGTGACAATTACCTCATACCTTGAGATCACCCATGGACGTATGCAGAGTGACCGACTGGGGTAAGCTGTGGCTCACGTTTCCTCCTTCCAGCTTACCATCTTACGGGCCAATCTCTTCTGTTGACAGGATGAGAGGGAGAGAAGAGACACGAAGGAAGGAAGATCGAAATTGGGCATCAACAACAACTAAGGACGTCGGCCCAAGGTCAACTACATCACGTGACTCGTGACGTGGCTTTATGTCGCCACTCGGTATCAATGTCGTCATATCTCTTCCAGCTGGCCGGCTGCAACGGCATTCCCCGATCTCAAAATTCGAATCTGAGGGATGGTGGCGGCGACGAACAAGCGATAACGATCAAACAACATCTCTACGCCACCTTTGGACTCTCTCTCACCATCAAGCTACATCGTTATCGGCACGATGGAAGGAAACGTCCTTCGCGTGCCACTCCCGCCCCTTAACGCCGAGGTCTATCCCGCCTTGGCCGCATCATCGTCACCCTCACGGGACTCCGCGGCGCCATCTCCGAGACCACCACCACCACGCACAAGATCAGCAACCTCCCTTCCCCTGCTGTCCAACGAGCCTCGGACCATATACGACATTCGCCCGCATACCCATCCCTGCTGTCCCCCGTCCCCTGTGTACGTGCTCGCAGCAGACGGGTCGCGCCTGTACCTCCTAGACGGCACAGCTCCGGTCTCGGAGGAACCGCCACCATACGCCCCCTTCGGCGGGAGAGCGCGAGCTGCGACATATGCTGGAAACACACGTGCCCCCACCCAGCGGCCAGGCGGCGGCCAGGGATACTCAGACCGATCGCCCAACTCGTCTCCACATCCACTGTCACCACGACGAGCGCATATCTCTCCTCGCGCCTATCGGGCTGAGCCACCAGAAGGGGATGTGCCCGCGGCCCAGCGCGTTGGCGCTACACTCCGTACGATTTTCTGCGGAGCCGATGAGGGGGATGTTCGTCTCCCGGACGATGGAGAGCCGCTCCAACCCCGCCGATCAGGCTGGCGGCGCTTCTGGGCGCCAGTGACTTCCAAGGCGTATTGGTGGCCGCTGCTACACCTCCTGCTTCTCAACGTCCCGCTTGGGCTCCTCGTCTGGCCGCCCCTTCTGGTCGGAACGCTCGTTGGCACCGCCCTCCTCATCACGCTGCCTATAGGAGTGGTGGTGTGGTGGCTCACGCTCATCATCACACGATGGGCCGCGAGGGAGGAGCTGTGGATGCAGCGGCGCTTCCACTCTGCCGAAGGACGACCGCGGCCTGTCTTCTACCGCGTCCGCGACGTTCGTCTCCTCCATTCCAACGAGGGTGGTAATGCAGGGGAGCTCGAGGTGGTGTACGATAGACGGTTCCTCAACAATTCTTGGGCTATGGTGCGTGACTCGGTTGTCACCAACGCCGCTGACGCTAGTTCACTGACCACTACTCGTACGCGGCGCTCGCGTACTTCCTCCTCATTAAGCCGCTTACCGTGCTGCTGCCGACGATCCTCCTGGTCGCGCTGTTACCCGTTTGCGTCGTACTTGTGCCTCTGCTTCCTATCTATCTCCGCGTGGCGCGTGTCTTCGGCGACGCACAGGCGTCTGTGGCGCTGAGCAACCTCTCGCCAGTGGTTATGGGCTGATACGGCGCGGCAGTGCACGTTCTATCTTGCCCAAGCTCGGGCCTTTGAGCACGATGGCGGTTGTGACCAAGTACCACTCTGTGACCGATAGTCTGTGCACCGTCGACCGCACGCATCTGTCCTCGATGTAGGTCAGCCGTGCCGTTGTATTTGGTTCCCGCCATGTTCATAGAACGAAATCGCGCACGGCCTGGTTTATCCGAGATCGAAGCACAGTTGTATCCTATTAGAATGCATGCTGTAGATCAAGGTGCTGGCAGATGTCGACTCTGCCACACAGTGCGCCTCCACGCAAACATCTGCCTAAATCACGTCTGGCTTCGCGACAGGTGGGCAACCGCGCGGTGGACGGGGTTTCTGGCCCAGTTCCTCCGTCGGTCTACTCCGCCTGCTGCCAACCTACCACCCCGGTGCCCCCCACACACGATGCGGGGTACGAGGGGCCGATCTGCACGGTATGATGCGGGAAAGGTGCTCGGCAGTACCATACCCCCAGCCGATGGGAGTCGCCGAAGTCATATGTCAGTACTGACTTCAAGAAGTTGGCTTCGTCCTCGCGATCTTGCCAGGTTCATCTCTCATCAATAACCATGGCTGTAAGTCTGCGCTTGGGCTTGGGTGGAAGAGGGCTGACATGCAGACTGTTCAACCACAATCTGGCGACACTTGTGAGTACGAAGCGAGCGAGCGATGTGCGAGAGCTTCGGAGTCAGCCTGCGATGGCTGTGGTGGCTGCGATGAGGAGTGTGGAACGAAATGGGACGCTGTGACGAGCAGCGCCACAGCAGTACGGCTCGGGCGATGCAGAGCACCCATGCCATCCGCTGCGTCGCTAACCCCAGACCGCCCCACGACGCTCGACGCCGGACCCCACGGCTACCTCAAGGGCACTGAGATTGTTGGCCCAGACGGCAAGGTCAAGGCGCGCCGCTACTGCCAAGTGCCGTTTGCGTACCCGCCAGTCGGCGACCGGCGGTGGCGCAAGCCCCAGCCCCTCCCCTCCGACTACCCTTGGGGCAACATCGACAGCGAGAACTTTGGCGGGCTCGCCCCGCAACCCCACTATGACATCCGCAAGTGAGCACAGCGTTTGGCCAACCGCGGCATGAAACGCGGCTCCCCTTCACAGCTGACCCCAGTGACAAGGGCGACCTCTACCCTCTCGGCGTGCCCGGCGCGGTGCTGTCCGAGGACTGCCTGACTGCCAACATCTGGACACCGGCCGGAAAGCCCCCGCCTGGTGGTTGGCCCGTTTGGATCTTCCTGCACGGCGGGTGGCTTCAGATCGGTAACCCGGCCATGACGGACAAGAGCGACCCCGCGAACCTCGTATCGGGGCCTATGCCTGCAGTCGTCGTCGTGCCAGGATACCGCCTTGGCCTGTTTGGCTTCTTGGCCGGCAAGGAAGTCGAGGCTGAGAACAAGGACGGGACCGCCGGTAACTTTGGTTTCTGGGAGTGAGTTGGACGGCGGGGCGTGTCGCGCCAGTGCTGACCCACAGCCAACGCCTCGCAATCGAGTGGACGTGCGTCAACGCCCACTACTTCTACGGCGACGGCGCCAATATCACGATCGCGGGCCTGTCTGCTGGCGCCTACTCTGTGCAGATGCAGCTTGCGTACGAGCTCAACACCGATGGCGCGAGCAAGCTGATCAAGCGGGCGATGATGTTCTCCAACGCCCTCCCGGCGCAGTGCAAGAGCATCGAGGAGAGCCAGGCCGGCTTCGACGGTCTCGCCGAGGCTTGCGGCATCCCTACCGATATTTCCGGCGAGGAGAAGATGAAGCGCCTCCGCGATGTACCAATGCAGGAGCTCGTGGACAAGGTCATGCACCTGTGCGTCTCCACCTCTGTCTTCCACTACTGACGAACAGGAAGATCCACACATTCCGCGGTGTGACAGACGGCGCATTCGTCCATCCCGACATGTACGCGCGCATCGTCGATGGGGACTTTGCCAAGCGCTTCGCAGAGCGCGGTATGGGCCTCATCATCGGCGAGACGCCGCAGGAGGAGGTCATGTACGGCGCAACGAACCCGCCGTCGACGCTCGACAACGTCGCAGTCCAGCTGGAGAACTACTACTCCCCCGCTGCTGCGCGCAAGCTGGTCGCGTGCTGGCCCCTCCCCGCCGAACTGCAGGGTCTTGGGCCCACCGAGAAGATCACCTCCCCCGAACAGGTCAAGGCGGTGAAACGCATGTTTGGCGACATCGTCGCCCACGGACAGGTGTACGTCTCGTCCCGCGCGCTGGTCCACTCGCTCTTAGAGCACGGGGTCGCGCCGGACCACGTCTTGCGCTTCCGTATGGCTTGGAAGCCGGAGGTCATTGCCAAGGGGGCGATTTTCCAGGGCGTTGTCACGCATGCGGACGACCAGTGGGCTTGGTGGTTCCTCTCGCGGTTCGGGTTCAGCGACGACGAGGACAAGGTGACGAGGGAGTGGCTTGCGCCGCTTGTGCCGTTCTTGAATGGGAACTATGAAAAGGCCGCCAAGGAGTGGTACGGCTTTGTCCCGACCAAGAAGGACGAGACGCGCGTGAGAGAGCTCCGGGACGGCAAGATTGCCGTTGTTGATGACGAGCGCTGGGACCGGTGTATTGAGATTGCGGACCAGCTGGCAAAGTAGGGATCGGGGTAGACCTCACAGGTTCTAAGCGGAGAAAAGGATACTTCGGCATATGCATGTCTGTCCAGTGCGCGTGGGTATGTTGAGCGTCTCCCCAAGGCCACACTACTACGCACCCAACGTCTTCAGAGTGCTTTCTGTGAGATGGTATGCGAGAATTGCTGGGTCAGTAACCAAACCTCCGTCAACAACAACAGCCCATTTTGCGCAGCCCACGTTGTCAAACAGCTTTCGGAACAGACTATAGGGCACGCACGCCATAGGATGGGTACCACTGACACGCGGCTGGCAGGGCGCAGCACTTGGCGACTGTTTTGTTTTCGCTCGCCTCAGGTCCGTCGTCGTCCCCACGGCACCTTCGCGACTGCCGCACACCCTCGCCATGGACTGGCAACAACCCCTCTTTTCTCGCCAGTCCAGCCGAACACCCCATATGGGAAACGCAAGGATATGATCCAGTGCAGTGCATAGCTGAGAATGGAGGTCTCAAGGCGAAGAGGCCACGACGAGGCCAACAGTTGAGCACGTGTGGCTTGTCGCTTATCGACGCGGTGCCTGGATTTGCACATGTGCCATGCCCCATGCCAAGGTCATACTACCTACCGAGCATCGTTTACAATCGTTGTTCTTCACCCTCATCGACCTATTCCACACAGCCCCCAAGTCTAGGGGCCAGTTTGACCAAGGTTGGCCCCGAGGTTGACTCTCCCTGGTCCAGAAACTTCACTGCGGGTCCCTCCGCCGAGCGGTTGTGTCGAGCAACGAAACATAGGACGGCATTGACGTGCCCGCCTCCGTTAAGCTCCACCCGGTGCCGAGATTGAGACTGATGGACTGACGCTGAGCCTATCTGCCTTATCTTCCTTGGACCGATGAATCCGAACATGACTTGACTACCAGCTACCACGCAATGTGTATTGTCTCGTGCACACGGTGTCAAGGCCCTGCAAAGCTCGCAGGAGAACAGGGGACAACGAGCGGCATGGGATGAAAGTCTCAGGGATGGCTGCGCTCGCAAGCGAGTGCGGTCGAGGTTGTTCGAGGGCGACGGTTTCTCGAGCGGCCTCCAAACGGGGAGGAATGGGGATCGCTGCCACGAGTTGGTCGCTTGCATTTCTGTGCGATGTTGAGGTGCCAAGCCACCTAGCGGACACTTGGCGGTGGCAGCGAGCAGCTCAACCGCCAGATGTTCACTGGTATAGTGGACAAGGTATAACAGGCAGCTGAAGCTGTTGAATGCTGTTGTGTATACCCTCCCGCAAGTCCTACAACTTGGCCACCCGCACTACGGCTGCCCGACGACCGACTTGACGTCCGCAAACTCACGCCCCGACACGACTTCACCGACCAGACTTTGGCTCTTAGACCGCTCAAATAACCGCCACAATGCACTCCGCCGGTCTCGCTGTCCTCGCTGCTCTTGCGGGCACTACCGCACGTCCCGTTCCAGACCAGCAGATTGAGAAGGGCATCATTCCAAAGCCAATGGGTATCCCCATTTTGCGTCGGAACCAATCTCTTCACTCGCACCTGAAGCGCGGTGGTAACGGAACCCAAACTCAGCAAGTGAAGAACCACAAGAACCAGGTATACACTGTACCTGTCCACATTGGGTGAGTACTCTGTCCTGCCTTCCTAGCGTCGCCCGAGCCTCGCTCACGCCTAGTACACCGCCGCAGACTTTCGAAGTCCAGCTCGACACGGGGTCCAACGGCCTGTGGGTGTGGGACGCCTCGTGCCGCACCGAATGTCCCTCTGTACCCGGTTTCAACCGCTCCGCTTCGTCGACCTACGCGACAAACAGCACGTCCTACTCGTCCTCCTACGTCGTAACGCAGGTCAACGGCCAAGTGGGTACCGAAACGATCACGGTCGGAGGATACACCATCGCGGGACAGGACTTTGGCGTGACTCTCACTGCTGCCGGCTCAGGCTTCGCCGGTACGACAATCAGCGGGATCATGGGCATGAGCTGGCCGGGCACGACGAACGGGGTCTACCCCGCCAGCAAGCCGTGGTGGCAGCACGCCGTGTCCCAGTGGCCTGAGCCGCTCTTCGGGATCGAGCTGCGGGGTACGAACCGCACAACGTCGCCACAGGGGACGGACCAGGGTGGAAAACTTACCCTTGGCGGTGTGGACGACGCCGCCATCGTAGGCGGGGAAGAGGGGCTCACCTGGCTTGAAGTACAGCGCAATAACGCCTGGGCAGTCAATATGGACGACCTGATCGTCAATGGCGCCTCTGTCGTTCCCCAGGAGAACGGAAAGCCGAAAGTCCTCACCGCGACTATGGACTCGGGCACGAGCGGCCTCATGGGTCCCCTTGACGTCGTGAAGGGCATGTACGACAAGATCCCAGGTTCCTTCCGCGACGACAGCGTCTCCACAGCCGGAACGCTCGAGTATTACCGCTACCCGTGCGATGCTGCCCCAGACGTCGAGGTCAAGTTTGGCGGGACGGAGTACCCCATTGCGCAGGACGACATGTGGATCTACAAGAACAAGCACAATGGCAGTTCGACGGAGGTGACGTGCCTTGGCAACGTCTTTGCCTGGAGCCGGTGAGTCTGTCGAGGACGAGGGGCGAGAGCGGACGCTGACAGACAGTGAGGAGTGGATTATCGGCGACGCGTTCTTCCACGGCGCCTACATGGCTTTCCGGTTTGACCCGCCCGGCGTGGGTATGGGCAAGCTCAACAAGAGCACGGAGTGATCCTGGGATTTTAGATAAGGTTATCTCGCATACACGGACGACAGTGGGACGTTAGGGCACTGTTGTATTTGATGTACATCTCTGAGCATTGCCCAGCGGGTCGGCGTGCTAGCTGTGAGGAGTGAGTTCTCAAGGGGTGTCCCCTCTTAGACGAGAAACAGGCAGACAAGATACTCTCAAGGAGGCCAAGATGCCCTACGGCCGCCTGTGGCTACCGCAGCCGCTGATACTGATCGCTGACGATCGCCGCACCAGTCTTCTCGGGCTTTGTCGTGTTCCCGTTCCCCCCCGTGGCGCTCCGGGTGTGATGTGGCGACGGGGACCTCGTCCACATCGCTTTAGATAACCACTTCCCGACGTGCTCCCCAGCGATTGACATCACTGCAAGTCTCCATTGAGAACCATCGCCGCAAGCACTTACGCATCCAGCAATGTCCACAGCCGGTCAGGAACGTCCTCCAGTTCGGCATTGCTGACCCCCAGGCAGCCACCCAGACCCCCGGGGCAGCGACCCCCCAGTCAAGAGCATACCCGAGCCCAGCGACGCCACGCCCGTCCCGCTTGCGCACCCACAGCCGAAAGCCCACCCGCTCCTGGGCAAGAGGGCGACAGTGAAGATGACCAGCCCGCTCCTCTTCACTCCTTCGCCCCTTACCCTGCCTCCGCCAGTTACGACTGACCCGGTCAGCCCGCTCGGCAGGATGCCGCCGCCTGTCGCGGCGTCTGGTGGATCAGTGGCAGGTGCACCCGCTGCCTCGGCGGCTCATCCAGAAGTGGAAGTCGCCGCCATGGCTACCGCTACGCCTCCCCCGTCGCCTACCTCACTGTACGCTACTCGCGTACCCGCCGCAGTGCGTTTCCCGCCGCACGACGTCGGGCGGCGCCACTCGTTCCCAGCCCAGCAAGCCGTGCAGTCCGGTATCCAGCCCGCTTCCGACGGGACCACACCGACGATCGACCCGTAGATCCACCTTGCTGCTTCTGTTCGTAGCTCTCGGACGTCTATGCATACTTGACCAGATATCCTAGGTCAGTTCAGACAGGTATCTAGACTGCGCGCTTGGGGCTCTCCTGGCCCTCCTCGCCGACCTTGGGGCGCCCGATTCCCTTCTCCGCCATGTACTCCTCGATCTTGTCGAACACGACGTCCGTGGCGTACTCGACTGGGTGGTCGAAGAGCGCGGGGAGGAAAGGCACGATGCCGATACCGACCGCAGAGGGGAGCCAGCGCTTGACCGCCACGTTAGTGGAGTTCTTCACAGCCTTGGCGGTCTGCTTGACAGCCGTGTGGATCGTAAAGGCTGGGAGGGCCATCGAGGCCAAACCCTGGAAGATGGAACGCTTGACGGCGATCATGGTCAGGCGGGTGGGTTCGGCGAAGTTGGCGGCCTCGAACGGTGTAGGACCCTGCTGCTTTGCCTTGTAGGTCGTGAAGGAGACATCACCGATTAGGTACGCCCACGAAACGCCGTATGCGGCGGTGACTGGTGTCAGCTCGTGCGCCAAGCGACGGCGAGTGAGGAGTTGGGACTGGAGACCTCATGGGCCACGACTGGAGATCCTTGCGACTGGGGAATCTGGCATGGTGAGGCGGTTGCTTCTCGGCTTCTCGACCCGGAGTCGATAAGCCGATGAACTGGAGGGAACTCTCCATCCATCCCATCAGGCGTACTTGGAGCTGAGAGCTGAACAGCACCACCAGCACCACCGTATACCCCGACGATTGAACGCCACACCTTGCATCACCGCGCCATACGCCCGGCCTCAGATCGTTGACACTCACCAACCCAGGGCGGCACGACCGGACGGAACGCTTCGCCGATATCAGAGGCTGTCGTCAGCGTCGTCCATTCAAAAGGACCTACTGTATGCTGTGTATCGCGATCCCGCCCGCACGACATCACGGATACGACGGAGGTAGGCAGCTGTGCATCGTCAGTAAACATCCAAAAGTGAGGAGGGTGAGGAGTGCGAGCACATTCTACCCCGACGGCGCCCACAGCGCGGTGGAGGCTGTGTGTCGCGGGTACGTACCATAACGGACGTTGGAGTCGGTCGAGTCGGCGTCCTCCTTGACGAGGACCTGCAGCTCGTTGTCGGCCTTCTTCTCAACCGTCTTGGCGGCGTCGACGGCAGCGTCCTCGACCTTCTCGGGCACCGACTTGGTCATTGGGTGAGTGTGGGCTGGATGCAAGGTAGACGAAGGAGGTATTCGCGAGAAGAAAGTGGATTGCCGCACTAATATTTGTGCGTTCACCTATGAACTGCTGAGCCGGGAGGCATCGTGCGCGGGGCTGCAAAGATCTCTTCAGGCATCAGGCATCATACGGTCAGTCACCGACTACCCCACCGTCTCCACTGCTCACTTCGGCACCCTCGGCCCCCCTCCCTCCTCCCCTCCCCTCCCTCCTCCTTGCCCCTCGGCCGCCTTGGCCACCCCAGCCGGTCAGCTCGCGTCATCACATCATCCCGCTCTTGAGTGCGTTTCGATCCCCGGCATCGACCTCCACCAATTATTATTTATTATTTTTGATGACGTCCTGTTCGATCACATTTTTAAAAGCCACGCGAATACCACGCGGCGCGATGAAAGAAGTAGATAGCGGCATTGTTGAACATTACGTAAATGGTCGGCCGAAGCATGCGATCTTGTGTTCTGCGCGAGCATGGCTCTGACTGATCTATTTATCTCCATTATTGTCGTGTTGTTGCCTCCATCTCCTCTACTTGGACGTGCACACCATGGCAGGTCGATACGTTCCGCCCCACTTGCGGAATCGCCCCGCAGGCCCTGCGCCTTCAGGCCCGGCGAGCTCTGCGCCTCCACGGTCCTCGTACTCCACTCCGAATCACGCATCGAATCACCACTCCAACGCGAGGCCACGAGCGGGATGGGTAGGGCCCGACAGGATAGACCGTGGAGACAACCGCACTTCCCCCAGCTACCAGTCAGCACGAGGGGCTGTTCCATCGCTGCACGTGTTCGGGGACAGTTTCGCCGGACCGTTCAAGCTGCTCGATGGGAACTCGGCGCGGGTCAAGTCGTTCAAGGGTGCCAGCGCAAAGGCAGGTCTGGTCGGAGCCGCTCTTCTGACAGCAGGGTCTTAACAATCCCAAGTCGATTAAACAGGTTTCAAAGGAACTCATGCCGTTGTTGAATCAGCTCCTGGCTCCCCCGCCATATGCCTATTTGCCCGCAACAGGACGTTATGCGCTCCTTCTCTTCGGCAACGTGAGGGATAATGTCCTTGGCCTGCTGACTCCAGGTCGACCTGCAGATCAACTACCTGTGGCAACTGCAGAACAAGCCAGTGGTGCCGGCTACATGGGACGAGACGAAGGCGTTCGCAGAAACAGAAGCGAGCGCAGTGTCCACGCCTTCAGAGAACGTCTTGGCTACCGCGACGGAGAACGAGGGAAGGGGCCCAGCGCTGGGGCCACAGCGCTTCGTCGACAATGTCTTGAAAGCGTACACGTCGTGGCTCGAGCGTGAAGTTGTCAACGGGCCCATAGGTCGCCGTGCGGCCGAAGTAGCAGCCCAACAGAAGAGCGGGAGCTCAAAGAGGCTCGCCCCAACCAAGTTGCTCATTGGAGCAGCGTTGCCGCCGCTCGTACAGGATGTGACGCTACCACGCATTCCGGAGAAGTACGTCGAGCGGCTGGAAGACGACCACATCAAGGCCCAGCGCTCGTTAGAGCGGTGGTCCGAGCGCTCTTCGAGGACAACATGGGGGAGGCCGCCCACTGCATCGCCTCGTTCTGCGACACTGGATATTGAGGACGGCCTTGCCAAGGTCTCCCTCGGCGAAAACGGCTCCCGGCTTTCGCCTGGCCCGTCCGTGTCACCTGCCCCCAAGGTCACCGTCATGGACCTGCTCGCACACGATCCGCCCCTGTGCACCAAGCCTGTGCGTATCGCCATGACGCAGCGGTTCAACGACGGCCTCAAGTCCTTCTGTGCTCAGCATCCGGATGTGCTCGAGTTCGTGGACATCGCCGATGACATGTTAGCAATGGACGCCGCAGAGCGGAAGGCGACCGGCGAGTCGGCCCCGGCTATCGAGAACGAGGTCGATAGAGTCGCGTGGGCGTGTCCTGTGGATTTGTCTAATATCCATCCGCTGTGGGAGCCGACCTTGCCCCTGTGGCTTAAAAGGCTGAGCCAAATCGGTCTCCCAACTGATCAATTCCAGTACAGCGCCGACGCTGAGGCGACGTTCAAGGCGTATGAGGAGGACAAGATCCGGCGGACCGCGAAGCGCGATACCGAGTTTGAGCAGGACCGGATTAAGCTACGCGACGAGTAGGACAGGAGGTGAAGGGTTATCTCATAGATCTGTTGGTATTAGGATGGGGATTTTGGTGATCTGTCAGCCAGCGATATGCTAATGCTGTTGTAATTCTCCGCGGTGCTGCAAGTGCTTTGTTTACAGAGCCGTGGGAGCATGGGAGCAACGGCACAAGCAACGTATTGAGACGGTTACAATACATCCTTGCTTCGAGATCGAAGCGCTCCTTTGCTGTTTAGTGAATACGTTATTGTGCATCTGATTCCAGAAGGCATGCCCACCTGCAACGGCGTAAACAACGCAACTTGATGGCGAAGCAAGTGACGGGGACGGAGCCAGGAACAAGGCCAAAGATCCCCTTCTTGGCCACGCATCGGAACTTACCCCGCCTCTCCGCAATCTCCGCAGTAGTAGTGACATGCGGTGACAGCATGAGGGAGGTTGTTGTGTTGTTGTGAGCGAAGCCGTGAGCCACCGCGCCGTGACGCGTGACCGGACGGGGGGCATTGAGCGCGTTCCTTGACCTTCTTGAATGGAACTGTCCCAACGTTACTTGCTGCTTTGATGACGTTGACGAAACAAATCAACAGAAGGCCAAACCTTCGAGATGCGGGAAAGACAGACACGACAACACCAAGTTTTGATTCACCGCCACCGGTTGCGTCTATTCGCACCAGTCAACCGAGATGTCAAACTTGACCGACGAGTGCATGGATGAGGATATGATGATACATGGGGAGGTGAAAAAGTGGGGCAGGAGAATGCATGCATGCATACAGGCCTGGACTAAGGCAAGCTTCTTGGCATGTGGAGTTTGTGGAGTTGAGGGGTTTGTATGTGACAGGGAAAGGCATGTTATTAGGGGGCGCGTCGCACCACGAAACCTGGCAAGCTGGGCAGCTGGCGGGACACCTTTCGGAGGCAACTCCTAGCATTCAACAACATCCATTATCCTTTCATCGTCGTCCAACAACCCCAAACACACACTCTCTCTTACAGTCTCACACTCTCACAGTCTCACAGTCTCACAGTCTCTCCGTCCCTCTCTCCCTCATTGCTCTCAACTGCATCGCATTCTCATTGTCTCGCATATCATCACTTCGACATTAGCCTAACACCCCCCCCACCCCCCCGCCCACCTCCCTGGCACGCGAGCGCACTGCAGTCGTTGCCGCCGGGTCCATAGCCTCCTAGCCCACGTCCCTCCCACTCCCCATTCATCAACATGGACCGTAGAGGTTCAGCAAGCAATATGGGCTCGAGCTTCCGCTCAGCACGCCCTCCGTCGATCATTTCGACGCGCCGTGGCCAAACGACCCATTCGCGTGGCCAGTCAAGCGAGGAGCCCAGGTGCGTTCCGCCCAACCCAACATTGACGAGACCTGGTCGCGTCTCCCATGTCACCAATGTCATGAACACGGACTCCCTCTGACTTGCAGCCAACCTCCATCCCCGATGACCTACTTCCCCAACCCCTCCACATTCACCCAAGAACCTCCCTCATCGGCGTACATGCCTACCAGTATCCAGACCTCGCCCAGTCTCGCCAGCACCCGTCCTGCTGGTTCAGAATCCCAGACTTCTCTCTCTCTCAGCTCGGATTATGAAGCGGACCCTGTGGCGCGTACACCGCGCCTGAATCCCACTCCAGGCCATGGTGACCTGCAATCCCAGCAGGCCCAAGCGCACGCCCAAATTTACCCTACGCATGGTGGAAGCCTTCGTGGCGATTCGGTACCCATACTCAGTTCCAGCCCGCGTATGAGCAGCTCGCGACGCAGCGCGAGCGTCGCGAGCGCCAGACCGGTGAGCAGCGTGCCGACATACGGCGCGACTGGCCATTTGGGTCCACCCATTTCAGGCAGCTTAGGTGGCATGGAGTCGCTTGGTTTCAGCGGGTCTACGCTGGGCGGCACCGACCAGCGCCGCATATCCTCCATTGCTGTGCCCAGTAGTTCGGGTCGTCGCGGAGAGAGTCCAGTTCTTCCCGCACTACAAATTCCCAGTGCGTACACCTCGAGCCGATCGCAGCCCACCACGGCTGCAGGAACGCCGCGGTACCGGAAAGAGGAAAATGTGGGATTTGGCTCTGGCAACCGCGGAGGCGCACGGTCCTCTTCGCGTCCCAACCATCGACGGGGTATCTCTGTCTCTTCCAATCTCTCCCCCGTTCAGCAAATGCAGTCGCCAGCGTCCCCGAGCGGGTCCGTCTTCCGCAAGCTGAAGACTGTGGGTAGCTCAATGGGGCTCTCCATGCACCGCACGAACACTCGCTACGACGACGACTCCGACAATGATTACGACGACGGCGAGGACGAGGGCAAGCTCGCCAACGGCACGCGTGTCTGGTACTCATCATACGTGACCATTGACTGGCTGCACGATGCGATCAAGGAATCGTCGCGTATTCGCCGTATTCGCCATCTCTCCAAGCGGTCCATCCGCGGGGCGATCGTCAATGCGTGGGACCGGTTCCAGGGGTGGCTCATTGTCACCATTGTCGGTGTGCTCACCGCCCTGGTCGCGTTCATGATCATTCGGTCTGAAATGGCCTTCTTCGACCTGAAGGAGGGCTACTGCGCCAGGTCGTGGGGTACCGCCAAACGGTTCTGCTGCATGCCGAGGCAGGGCCGCGGTCACCCCGACCCTTCCAGCGGCGACGAGGAGCTGTGTGGCGACTGGGTCGAATGGGGAGAATACTTTAGCGGCGGTGATGACGCCGAGTCGTTCTGGAGCGAGCCCGAGTTCCTCGCCTACTTCGCTGTCGCGGTCACGATTGCCTGCCTGTCCTCTGCCCTCACCTACTACCTCACCTCCTCGGCCAACCATGTCACCTCGAAGGACTCTGCATTCCTCGGTCCTCATGTCGAAACGAGGGGTGCTCGCCTCCTCACTCCGTCCAAGACGCCCGCCAACGAGCGCGAGCCTCTGCTCACGCCCCTCTCAGAAGCCAGCTCCGAACCTCCATCTCAGCCCCCGCGCCCCGTTATCTACATGGCTGCGGGCAGTGGTATTCCCGAGATTAAGACGATCCTCTCTGGCTTCGTAATCCACGGTTATCTGGGCATGTCGACGCTTGTGGTTAAGAGTGTCGGTTTGGCTTTGTCTGTCGGCTCTGGGCTTTCCCTCGGCAAGGAAGGGCCTTTCGTCCACATCGCCTCTTGCATTGCCAACATCGTGTCGCGTGCTTTCCAGAAGTACGATCACAATGAGCTGAAGCGGCGTGAGATCCTTTCGTCTGCGTGCGCGGCTGGAGTTGCCGTCTCGTTCGGGGCGCCGATCGGCGGCGTCCTCTTCTCGCTTGAGGAAGTATCGTACTACTTCCCCCCTAAGGTCATGTGGCGCGCCTTCTGGTGTGCGGCCGTCGCAGCGATCACACTCCGAGCGCTCAACCCGTATGGCAATGGTTCGATTGTCCTCTTTGCAGTCGAGTACACAAAGGAGTACCATTACTGGGAGTTTATCATCTTCATCATTCTTGGCATCTTTGGTGGCCTGTACGGCGCCCTTTTCTCGCGCCTCAACATTATCTGGAGTCGCGAAGTACGCAAGGGCACATGGCTCGCGCGCCACCCCATCCTGGAAGTCTTCCTCGTGACCGCGCTCACCACTGTTGTGTCGTTTATGAACCCTCTGGCGCGTCTCGGTGGTACCGAGCTCGTTGCCAAGCTCTTCGCCGAGTGCTCCGCTGAATCAGCATCGTCTCTCTGTGTCGACAGCAGCTTCAACATTGGTCCCATCATCAGCCTGATTGGCACGGCACTGCTCATCAAGGCTACTTTGACGATCATTACCTTTGGTGTCGTCCTCCCTGCCGGTATCTTCATCCCCTCGCTCGTCATCGGTGCCTGCTTTGGTCGTATGGTTGGCGTCTTTATGGAGCTGTTCGAACACCACCACCCGACGTTCTCCATATTCGATAAGTGCCGTGCCGACGTGATGAGCCCATGCGTCGTGCCGGGTATCTACGCAATGGTCGGCGCTGCGGCTACGCTTGCGGGTGTCACTCGAACTACTGTCTCCTTAGCCGTCATCATGTTCGAGCTCACGGGTACGCTCAACTACGTCGCGCCGGTTATGCTCGCGGTCCTCGTTGCCAAGACTGTCGCCGACGCTCTCGAGAAGCGCGGTATCTACGAGCTCGTCATTGAACTCAAGAAGCTCCCCTACCTCAGCAACAAGGAAGAGTATCTCTGGGGCGGCAGACTCGTGTCCGAGGTTGTACGTGTAGCTATTCATTCGCAAGCAAGCTGACTTCAGATGGACCGGGATGCGCCAACGCTCAGAGCGGACAAGACGCACACGGTGGCCGAGCTCACTGGGCGTCTACTCGAGCTCGTGCGACTCGGTTACGCCGACGCCGGTTTCCCCGTGCTGGTCAAGGAGCCCGCCGCGGACCGCGAGGGGCGAACGTTCCCCACACTCCGTATTCTCGGTTTCATCGGCATCAATGAGCTCGAGCATGCGCTCACCGAGCTCGCTGACGAGCCTGACGCCGTCGTAAACCTCATCCCCGACGACAGCCTGATGCGCTCGTCTCGCTTGAGCATCTTCAGCTTCACCGAAAGCGGCGAAGGGCGACACAACCCGTACGATCTGAGCCAATACATTGACAGAGTGAGTAAAGGTGGTCGTGTGAGCCAGATTATCGGCTCTTGGGCGTTTCGGCATTGGCACCAGGAACGGGGACGCGTCGGTGTGGTGTGGGGAGTTGGGAAAGGCGACGCATGCCACCATGTTCTTGGGTCCACGCTAACTCCCAGGCCCCAATTACGGTACAAGCGTACTCGCCTCTAGAGCTTGTGCAACAGATGTTTGTCAAGCTCGGCGCTCGGCAAATTCTGGTCACCGATTCACGCGGGACGTACCGCGGTGCACTGTACAAGAAGCAGTGGATAGCATTCCTCGACGACCTGGAGCTGCTCGAGCATTAAGCGATGATGACGAGTTCAGCGCGGCGAGCGAACCCACAGAACGCCCCAGAAGGTCATGGTGGAAGACTTAAGGATCTTACGACAGATCATGATGAAGGTGTACACTATACCATGCGCTCAAAGTACCACACACCACACCTGTACTGCATTCCTATTCATGTTTTCCTCATGCGAACAGATTATGCCTATCCGCTGGGTACTGCCCACCACGAGCTACTGGTTGCTCCGCTCGCCTGCTCGTCTTAAATGATTGGCCGTGCAGCTTGGCAGCGGCTGTGGCTGGCAATGACGAGCAGGAATGGTCGTCTGACCGCACACAGTCTGGACCAGCCTGACAGCTCCACATGCCTACCTGAGGGGCACCTGACGCCAATTAATAATGGCATGTGTGACCCTGTGTGAGAACGCATAGCCCATGCATGTTCTGCTAGTCAGTCCACCATGACGTTGTGTTATTGAGGCAGGAAGGTTGCAACCCCGGCATGCGCGGTCCAGACAAGGCACATGGGGTGAACGGGTGAGACGAGACGGAGGTGATGGTTGGGATGGAGCCCTATGGAGCCCAACCTCCACGAAGTGCCATTACCGCCGGTCCACAGGTTGCCCACCTCATCGTCTTTCTCAACTTCACAATGAACCTAGTTTACACCCTTTGTTACTACGTTGATGGGCTTGATGGAATGGAGCAGTTGGAATGCGCATAGCTCGTTGTGAGACGGTGTACTGTAGATGAGCGAATGATCTCGGACCCGGGCCTCGTGAAGGTTGCATCCGCAGCCACCTGGCTGCCGAGGCGCCGGCAAGGCTCGACCTCGCCATTCAATTGAAGCCCTTGATTCAACCAACCAGGGAATGTGATGTAATGCTTGATGCCAGTGGCCAGTGGGACGGTAACGGAAGTAGATGCCGAGACTGGCAGTCCAGCCCACGCATGCACCCTTGATATCACGACGGATCAAGTCAGGCCGAGGCAGTTAAGGCAGTTCAAGGCAACAACGCTGGAGCTCGAGAGCTCGAGAGCTCGATCACGCAGGCACGCCCGCCTGGGGTTAGTAGGTAGCAAGTGCGGGGAGTCGCGCGTCATTAACCCGATCTGGGTTTGCGGCTGCTGGTTTCCTACCGTGGCCTGCACCCCGCCTTCCATTGGGTTCACGGGTTCCACTCCGGGGTTCAACTGCGGAGAGAAATTAATCGTAGCGCTTGAGCTAGAGTGCAGTAAAAAGTGTGGGCCGCGGACCTGGGCACCGGGGGTACGAGCTGTAGAGCTGGAGTGATACACGTCCTTGGGAGTGGTCGGTACGAGAGCGTCCGAGAGTACACGTCGTCTCTTGATGAAACTCGGGATGGTAGTTGATGGCTCTTGTCAGACACAGTTTGATCCGATTATTGTCACAACCATAACATTATTCACTCTCCGCAATACTACAGTCTTAGTGTCCGCACCTTGAACCCGTCGTCGCTGTCTATCTGTCTGTTCTACCTGCTGTTGGTGTTGTTGTGCTCGCTGCAAAGAGGAGCCAATGGAGCAGCTGGGAGTAGTTGGATGGACAGGACACACTTGTTTTTTGGACGTGACAGTGACACGACCCAGGGAGAATAGCGAGTTGGTAGGACCCTGGAGTCACCGGTAAACACGCAACCCTTGCCTTCCTTGCCCTCCTTGCCTTCCCTCCCTTCCCTCCCTCGGGTCGGTGAGTGTTGACTACTACTCTTCTTGCCACCAACACCTCTTCTTTCTCATCTCATCTCATCTCATCGCATCGTTATTCAACATCATTCATCATTCACCATCACTCTTTACTCCCTCTCCTCATCATCTGTACCCACCTCTGTCTCGTTTGTATCGCTCGAACCGAGGTCCGAGGTCAAGCCCAAGGCGTGCGCCACCCCCTCTTTTTCGACGCCGCGTTCCTCTCCCCCACCCATCACATCAAGTCAACCACTACTCATTCAAACTCGACCAACAACAAATTGAGCTCTAAGCCCTCCCTCCATCCAAACCGCATCAGCCGCCACCGACGCTCACCACCACCTCCACAACGCGCCACCATCTTGACCCCGCACGTCGGATATTGCCAAGACGTCTCTCGCAAGGCTTAAAGTCGTTCGGCACCTCTCCACCACCCAACCTGGCGAATCGCACCTCCGAGTCACCTGGAGTACACATCTCCTGATCAATTCTTTCAACCCCCCGGCGCATCACCTTTTACACGACTCCCCCAACATCTAATGCGGTCTTGAGAGCATGCCCTCGACGACCGCCGGCGACGTGAACGTCGCCATGCCGCGCCCCGTGCATGGCCCGTCCGTCCCACACCATCCATTGACCAACCCGCGCGCTGTGTCGGCACCCACTACTGCCGCTGAGCAGCTCGCTCTGATCAAGAGGACGCCCCACCACTCGGACGTACCCACCGTATTCCCCGCATCAATAGCAAGCCTCGTAACCGCGCTGGCCACGAGTGCTCGCCTCAGTCTCCGCGTCACAGCATTCTTTATCGAAGTCATCCTCGAGACATCGCAATACAGCACCCGCGTTAGTCTCGGGTATACGCGCCGTATCCTCATCTCGGCCATCTCGTCGGCGCGTCGCGTGTATCTCGCGTCCAATGCCGCGCTCGACGGTGACCTCCTCGCCGCTGTGGGCCTCGCAGACGGGACCGGCAAGGGCGCAAGCACCGACGCGTTCCTCAACGTCCTCGACCGCTGGACCAACCTCGGCATCTATGTTATCCACCACACCTTCACCCTCGCCGAGCTCTTTGCCATGAGCGGGTTTTATCTCACTGCCAACACGGTGCAGAGTGCGAGCTTTGCCGCTCACGAAAGCGTGACGCTCTTCGACTCGTTGTTCGGAAGCAACGAGTCCAGCCGCGCGCTAGCGTCCATCATCACCCTAGTTCGCCGCGAGCTGCTCGAGGACGACAGGTTCAAGGCTGCCGAACACGGCAAAGTTGCCACCCTCACGGCCCTCACAAAGGCTCTTACAGCCTTCGCATGCCTCCAAAACGCAACGTGGCACAGCACTGCGAAGCGTCTGAAGATGAAGGTGTAAGTGGTTCGACGCACGTGTACGATATGCTTCGCGGCCCGCTGACACATAGGCTGTATGATTGCACTGTTTTGACCACTTCTTCAGACGAGTCCTATTCTGCACCGAAGCAGGAGCCACTGCCCGAGATCGACGCCGGCCCTGGCCCCGCAACTCTGGCCGGGCGACGCCAAAATGGAATCCCAGCCATTGAAGAAGCGTCGCACGACGCTGAGGGTGATGTCAACATGGCACCTCCTACCCCTGCCAGGTCCAGGGTGTCACGAACGTCACGAACCAACCGGTCCCTCGGCCCGACTCCCGACGCTAGTGAAGGAGCAGACCTTGATTTGTTGCTTCAGCTTGAGGGCTTGGCAAGTGCAGACGACGGCCAGGTTAACGAGTCGTTCCGCCCACCGATGCCTGTCCAACAACCGCAGGTGACTCCGCAGGGATCGCCTGAGCAGCCCCGTCGGCGACAGCTGAAGCGTGTCCATGGAGACACGTATGAGATTACGGACGAATTCTCAGAGTCCACCGTCGTGACGCAGACTCTCGAGCGCCTGGGTGGACCCAGTACAAGCTCCACTCTGCGCGAAAGGCCGCTTAACACCAGTTCGCAAAATATCCCAGAGGTGCTCGTAGAGGCCGTTGACGACGCCGATGTGGAAATGTCGGACAATTCCGACAAGCCGCTGCCTGCGACCCCGACGCAGACGCCCGTGGTCGAGGAGGACGAGAACGAGTGGATCGAAGTTGACCAGCTTCTTGATGACCCCAACTCGGCTTCTTCTGCCATGGTTCCCAGCTCCCCCAACGGATCAGTCGCATCCTCCATGCCGGTGTCTGAACCACCTACACCCGGCAACACCGATAAAATTCAGCTCGTGCTGCGTACCATGACCAACAAGCTACTTCAGCACAGGCGCACTGTACGTCGTGTGAAACGCTCGTCACCCTCTCCTTCGTCTACTCCCTCGCCGCCTCCGGCCGAGCGCGACCACCGCGACGGGGGGGAACGTGAGCGTAGCCGGTCGCCCTTGGCATCTGCGGCAGCTGCACCTGTTGTCGCCCCTATCGCCGCAATGAGGGATCACGACCTCAGACCAGACGTTCGCAACATCGACTGGGGACATTCCTCTGCGGAGGCCGGCCCGAGCACACCGAGAGCGAGACCGGCCAGGGGCGCTCCCGAGACGCGGCGCGCAGCCGCCGCGACCCCGCCGCCTCCTCCGAGCCCCACCAAACCGTCGAAGACCTCACCTTCCAAGGGGAAGAGTAGAATGGGTCCGAGACGCCCAATGGCGTCGCTGCGGGACAACGGTACCTTCCGCAGCGTTCTGCGTGGCAAGAGTCGCGCCAAGCCGTTCCCCGGGAGCGAGGAGGACTCTGGGGCGACGACACCCACTCAGGAGACCATGTCAATCCGGCAGACACTGCAGCCCAACCCTGTCTCGCCCCCGCAGTCGCCGACCACTCTCCGAGGGCCGCGGTGTCCTCCGCCGACGCCATTTGCGCCTCGCAGAATGCACGGCTCGACTCGTACTCGCTCGAGTCGTATCCAGGCGTCGAGTTCGCAGATCTTCTCCCTGGGTCAGCGCGACACTGCGGCCAACCTCTTCCCGCACGAGCCTCTCATTAAGAACATCCACCGCTTTATGCGGTACTCGTCTGCGGCGTATGGACAGAACTTCCTGCGCATCTTCGGCTTGGGTAATGCCGACTTCAACTTCCCCACTACAGGGCGGCATCACGCCAACAGTTGGGCGTTTGCTCAGCACACGAACATTGCCATCGACGCCCTGCTACTGTCTTCTTTTACAGAGTCAGAGTCGTACTCGCCCGCGTTTGCCCAAGAGAAGGCCCCGCCTCTCGTGCACTACGTCGCTGTCGAGCACTCGCTGCGGGCCATTGTGCTCACTTGCCGCGGCACGCTGGGCCTATCCGATGTGCTGGTCGACCTTACATGCGACTATGAACAAATCAGCGTCGAGGGAGGCGACCCCGAAGGACAGTACTTTGTCCACTCGGGGATGTACCGATCGGCTGCTCAGCTCACAGCCAAACATAGCCGCGTGCACCAAACCCTCCTTGACGCGTTAGAGCAGTACCCGGACTATGGCTTGGTCCTGTGTGGTCACTCCCTCGGTGGTGGCGTTGCCGCGCTGCTTGCCATCAACTCGGCAATGCCAGCTGAAGCGTTTGCCGCGCAGAATGCCGCCCGTGACAGCCCCGTCCGCCACCCACGCATCACGACGCCGTTCGTCACGTCCTTCTCGTCGGGCCTTCCTCCCGGTCGCCCTATCCACTGCTACGCCTATGGCATTCCTGCCGTCGCATCATCCGATCTGGCCCGCTTCTCGTCTGGTCTGGTCACAAGCATCATCATGAACGCGGATGTGGTCCCGACGCTCTCGCTTGGCGTGCTTCGCGACCTCAAGAACATCGCAGTCACGCTCTTCGAGGAGCGGGGCGTCGCCGAAGAGATTGTGGGCCGCGTGATGGGGCTCAACAAGAGCAAGTTCGGTAGCGAGTCCGCAGCTGGCGAGGAGCAGATGCAAGCCGACTGGATGATGAGCCTCATCAAGACGATGCGCGCAGACATGGACAACGACAAGCTCTTCCCTCCCGGCTCGGTGTACATTATGGTGAGCAGAATTCTGGCGCACCAGCTGACAGCAGGAATACTTTGACGTATTCGTCACCGTCGACGAGGTCAGCGCAGACGGGAAAGCCGTATCGAACAAGCAGGCGCAGAGAGTGATTCTGCGGCAGTGTGATTCTGTCGAAGAGCGGTTCCGCGAGCCGCTCTTTTCCAAGACGATGCTCAATGACCACCTGCCTTCGCACTACGAGCGGTCAACACAGCTACTGTATGAGGGGTTGGGGCAGGGGTTGCTGTAGGAAGAAGAGAGAGAGGAGGGGAGTGGAGTGTTGTTTGCATCCTGCATGTTGTAGTCTTGACCTGCATTGTGTGGTGTTTGCGGTGTGGGAGCGCTGCATTTGTGAGGGCTCCAAGTGAGGGCTCCAAGTGAGGGCCGCTAAGAAGTTGCCAGCACACCAGCACTCACACCTCGTCCCAGACGTTGAGCGTGGTCACACGGCTGTCACACGGAAGGGACAGACCGCGACAGACAGCGCGGCGATCACCGCGTAACGATACCCACCACATGACCTCATGACCTCCAAGCTCAGAAGTCTGTTCAGCTCGCAGTTGTGTTTATAGCGGCGACCGCCGCTCAAGGTTAGGCTCGGCAGGGGTATCATATTGTATCCGTCTCCGTCCGCGCTCATACATTCCAGTCGGCATCGTGGGTCGCCTGCGGTCTAGATTCCATATGGATGATGTGTGCGACGTCGGTCTGCGCATCGGTCTTCAGGAAAGTAGTTTCGGCGGTCGCCGCTCCGGACCGGTATTTGTTGACGTCTGATGGTGAATTGGTGGTGGCCATGTGCAGATCACATGCGGGCAAAGCTTAAAATCATGTCCGGTTCGCTTGCATCACGCCCACTCCATCTTCGGTCTATCCTAGTGCTTACTTTTACGCTTTGACGCTTCTCAACTCCATCCACATCAACACATCTCACCCCCTCTGAAGGACGCGATTGGCCCCCTCTCCTCACGTCCTCATCCCCAACGTCGTCCCCGCCATGTCCGACATTACAATCTACAACTCCGACTACCCGGTCCCCTTTCTCCCACAACAGAGTATCTTCGAGTACCTCGTACCACCGGCCCCGGGCATTAGCCCAGTGCAGTACTGGCCCGATTCCCAGCCGCTCTTCATCGATGGTCTGGACGGACGCGTTCTTACGCGAGGGCAGCTGAGGGAGAATGCGCTCCGTCTCGTCGGCGGCGTGAGGGCTCTCGGTGTGCGGAGGGGAGTCACTGCGTGCTTGTGGGGATTCAACTCGCTGGAGATGGTACAGGCCGCGTATGGGCTCATGGCGGCTGGCGCGATCTGCTCGCCCGCAAATGCAGCCTAGTGAGTGTGGCTTCCGAGGTGGGAGGAGCCTACACGCTGACCCCAGCCAACCCTTGGAAGTTGCGCACCAGATCAACGACTCAGGCGCGAGTATCATCTTTCTCGCCCCAGCCCTCCTGCCTACTTTCAACAAGGCGCGCCAGCATCTGAAGCAGCCGTTCCCCGATGACCGCGTTATCCTCCTCTGCAAGCCCGAGGACAAGCCCAAGGGGTCGCCGCACAAGATCGTCAGCGAGGTCTACGGCGCGCCGACCGACTACGAAAAGTTTGACGGGCCAGAGGCGCAAGCAACAGCCTGGCTGTGCTACTCCTCGGGCACGACTGGGCTGCCGAAGGGTGTGATGACGACGCACTTCAACCTCACGAGCCAGCTGCAGGCTGCGCGGGAGGGCCTCGAGCCACTTTACAACGGGAAGGATGTTGTGCTGGGCGTCTTGCCGATGAGCCATGTGTACGGGCTCGCATACCTGCTCATGCTGCCTTCGACACAGGGTTGCCCTGTCGTCGTGCTCCCGCGCTTTGATGAAGTAGCGACTCTGACGGTCTTGGAGAAGGTGAGCTGTGGCTCTTGGGGCTCGAGCTGACGGCAGTACAAAATCACCTACGCTCTTATCGTGCCTCCGATCCTGATTGTGCTGCTCCATTCAAAACATCTGCCCAAGTACGACCTCTCTTCAGTCCGCACGATGGTGTGCGCCGCCGCTCCCCTTTCCGCTCTCCAGGCGCAGGCATTCAACGCCAAGCTCCCCCATATCGCCCTCATCCAGGGATACGGCATGACCGAGTGCTCGCCAGCCACGCACGTCATGGCCGCCCACGAAGCCGAGGGCCATGAGGGCTACTGCGGCCGCCTTCTGCCGACCTTCCAAGCCCGTCTCGTTGATCACATCACTGGCAAGGACTCGGCACCGGGCAAACCGGGCGAGCTGTGGCTGCGCGGACCAAATCTCATGAAGGGATACCACAACCGGCCCGAGGAGACGCGCAAGGCTTTCGAACGGGGAGGATGGTACAAGACCGGAGACGTCCTGATCCGGCGTGAGGACGGGTGGTGGATCGTCGTCGACCGCGTCAAGGAGCTTATCAAGTTCAAGGGGTTCCAGGTGGCGCCCGCCGAGCTGGAGGGCGTCCTCCTCAAGCACCCCAAGGTCATTGATGTGGGCTTGTGTGCGGTCTACGACGAGGCGCAGGCGACGGAACTTCCACGGGCGTACATCGTCGTCGCGCCCCAGTTCAAGGACGACAAAAAGGTCGGAAAGGAAGTTGCGGACTGGCTGGCCAAGCAAGTGTCGAGCCACAAGCGGCTGCGCGGGGGTGTTATTGTCGTTGACGAGATTCCCAAGTCGCCCGCGGGGAAGATTCTCCGCAAGAACCTTCGAGAGCGTGCGCAGCGGGAGTGGAATGCCGAGCAGAAGGCTGTTGGGGCTGCAAGGCTATAGAGAGCCGTGGGACACGGGGAGTGTTGGACATTGGAACGAGTTGTGATACGTTTTGTACGCTGGTGCTGGTGGGTACTAGCCTATGGCCCATTCTCATGCACTGTGATTGTAGGGTACTGCGTGCTTATGATGCATTCGATGCGCGTGGACGCAGTGCGATGGCTTGCAATAGCCTACTGGGGACAAGTATCGTCCTCGCTGCCTCGTCTCGACTTCGGCATACATATCCATATCGTGTGTTCTGTTATTCTCTACTGGGCTCTACTGGACCTGTTTCGCTGGACCTGTTTCGCTACGCCCTGCCCGGCTCGCTAGTGTGGCTATGATGGCGGAACATGCCCTTGAGCCTGCCGAGCCCACCAGAAAGACCAGGATGGTCTTTGTCCTCGAAGTGCCGGGGACGCTCCTTGCGTTCGCGGATGCTGGATTGCTCAGAAGGAGACACTGGAACGGGATTCTTTTTCTGCTGTCGACGACGGTTTCGCTCGCTCTTGACGTTCTTGACGCCCTTGTGCTGCTTGTCTCCCTTGCTGAACAGGTCTGAGAATGCCGAAGATGTAGTGAGAGTGTTGAACTCGGCATCGCCGGGCGCCTCAATACGATCAGCCATGAGAGCCAGGCTCCGCCCTTCGGGGATATCACGTCGACTGACGACTGCCGGAGCGGGGGGCTCTTCGTCGTCACAAGCCCATTGCCAGCTGTCGTCGATCATCGCGTTCTCCGGCGGATCCGTGCACCCCCACTCCGTATCGTCGCTGCTCGCACCGCTCTCAACATCGTGGTCCCTCTCCTGTCTCCTAATCCTGCCTCTGGCCTGCTCGCGCGCCTCCCCAATGGAGGAGTGGTACGCCTCCGAGAACTCAGGCAGGTCGGTCTCGCGAGCTTGGAGGAGGTTGCGCTCACGCCGCTTGTCGACCTTCTTGAACGTGCGGCGGAACTTATGGTCCCAGATTGACTGGCCCTCGATAAACCGCAGCGCAATGCCTTTCTTGAACATCCCGATCTCGCGGAGTGGGAGCTGCAGCGCCTCCATTTCCTCGGGAGGTTCCATGGGACGCGGTTTGCCGTCAATATCGACGCGCTCGCGGATCATGTGGTCCTCCAAAGGCTGATGTCAGCTTGCAAGAGGACAGAAGAGCTTACTTCCATGCCGCCAATCTGGTGCTCGGGAGGAGCGGGGTCACGGAGTGTCCCGCCCTCCGAGAAGCCGCGGCCGTCACTCATGACGCCTGCCATTGTGTTCGGGCATGTATCGTCGCCGGTAAAGTCTTCCGTCTCCCTGCAGTTGGGAGTTATGCGGCGAGTAAAGGCAGCAGCGGCGTTGAATGCGTTGCGGCCGGGTTTCGTCATGCAGAACAAGGGAATGTCATGGCCAACGCCTGGTGGTTAGGAGCGATCTTGGACCAAAACCCACCATCGTAAATCTGCAAATGGACGTCTGTGGGTGCGTAGCGTCCCTCAATACCTTCGTAGTCGGGCATCATGTCGCGGATGTCCTCCCGAACGGGATATTGGTCGGGCCTGGCGGCCTTGTGTGCACTTCGGTCAGCAGGTACTCATGATGTAAGCGCACAGGTAGATAGCTTCGTCACGGAGGACCTCAGAGTCTCCGCAAATCACCATCAGAGGTGGCAGGCCACCGAAGTAGCCCAGAGCAGGGGACACAAAGGGGTGGCACAGCTGAGCGTTGGTAGCGTAGTACTGCACCTGTGTATCGATGGCGACCTTCTGCTTCCCCAGCGGGACTGTGTACGTATTGTCACCAGTCGCGAGGGAGGTAGACCCTCCCTGTCCCCTCGGATTGAGATTGTAGAACTTGTCCATCGGGTTTAGCGTAAACTCGGGCATGAGCTTGTGTCCATGGTCGCGGCCGCGGAAAAGGTGTCGGAGCTCAACCATCTCCTCGGGGTTCGACGTGCGCAGCGTCCGGTCGCGCTTCCCGCCAGCCCACACGTCCTTGACGGCCGAGGTGCCGCCCGTGAAGACATCCTTGATTGCCGACGTGCCGCCGCCCAGAACGTCCCGCACAGCAGACACGGGATGGGCTTTCATGGTATCCTCGACACCTGCCCAGTCACCCTCAACGACATCCCTGACGCCCGAGGTGCCGCCATGGGCGACGTCCTCGACGCCGGCCTCGCCGCCGTGGACCCAGTCTTCGATGCCCGCGCGAGCGCGATGGTCCCGGTCCCGCGTTCCGGGGCTCATTCCTGGCGTTGTCGCAGTCGTCTGCGGTGTTGTCGGCTCCGTTCCCGACACTGCGGCCTTGAGATCGGACCTGATGCATTTCTGAACCTCCAACGCAATCTCACTTGGCGGGACAGGCCAGAGAGTCGACGGCTTATGGATAAAGCTGTATGGCGGGAGGAAATCCTATCCGTCAGCTAGACTCGGAAAGCCAGACTCACTGTCTTCGTGTTCTTGAAGACGCTAGGGAAACTGTGGGTGAGGTCACACCACTGGCTGTCAGTCTCGGCCTCGTTACGGCTACCTCCACCTCACCGGACTCATAACAACCGCTCCGGCAGGGAGCTCCATCCCGGGGGTGTCACGGATGACCTGGAGCAGGGCGAGGGTTAGTCCTCCGCCCGCCGAATCGCCGCCAATGACGAGGTCCCGAGGCTCGACACGTTTGTGGGGCGCGCCAGGCGGGGGGCGCGTCAGATAAACGTAGGCGGCGATAGCGTCCTGTAGTCCGCACGGGAACGGGTACTGTGGAGCCTCTAAGCGATGAGCACAACGTCCGCTCGCTAAACGCACTTCGGTAGCTGACGGAGAATATTCTTCCTCGGATAGCCTTTGCCAGGCGCCAGATGAAGAAGTTGTGCGTGTTGACCGATCCGCTGTAATAACCGCCACCGTGGACTACGTCAGCACAGTCCAGCAGGAGCACCCACTGAACAGCATGCACCGGCCGCTATCCATCTCGCGCACGACTGGGCGTCAGCTCAGCCATCGGGACCAGCTCACATCCGTTGTCCGTCTTCTTCTCCTGCCTGCAGATCTTCTGCTTGCTCTGCTGGATGTCGTAGTCGTCCATCAGGGCCATCCACTCGCACTGCACACCACAGCCAGCTCGGACCTGCCACCATTTCGTCCCGCCCGCAACCTTGTAAGCCAGCTCCTCACCTCCCAGCGCGTAGATGAGAATCTTGGCTGCCTCTGCGAGCACGTCGGCCGGGATTTCCAGGCGGTGCCACGCCATGTATATCGGCGCCGAGACCTTCTCCTGGCCCATCTTCTGCACTGCATCTGTCGTGTGTCTGCGTCAGTTGCATTCCTATCAAAGGATTCTCACTGTGTGCTGACGTACAGCATGCGCTTCACGTCAGCTGGATCTGGAAGGCATTCCTACCTGAATCAGTTGGAAAACAGCTGTCAGCATCTGCACGCAAAACGGCACCTACTCTCATCGTACAGCAGGTTCACTCTCGCCGTAGGCTCGCCGTCGGCATTTTCACGGTTTTTCTTGGAAGTGAAGTAATGCTTGAGCAAGGTCTCCGTCAAGTTGGGCAGAGCTGTTGTCAGTCCCCGCTATGGGGGTGGGGGGCCTACCCTCTATCTTGTTGGTGGCGTCCATGCCCATGATGTAAGTAGGTATCAGTGGTAAACCTGCTCGGGATGGTCAAGCAGAGGACGACCGCTTGGCGCGATCAGTGCTTTTGTACTCATACAGCTGGCTGTCCATTGATTGTTCGAGAACACGGTGGGAAGAGGTTAAGCGCATCATGGCGGCAACGAAGTGGTGCTCGAAATCCAGAGATGCAAACGAGATATGATGTCGATTGTGGTGTTCGTTTACTGATGGAAGACGGTCGAGACTGGGAACAATGGCTGCCGTTTAGCGCGTTTACTTGCTTTATGTTCCGCTCCGCTGCGTTCCGCTCGATTGTCTCTCGCCATTCACTGCGGATTCTTGCGGCCCTACTGCACAAAGTTCTGTTAATAGCGTTCGGTTGCCCTTCAGCGGCACCGAGACTCGTGACTGTATCAGTCGTTCTAGGAGCAGGACATGGCCGAAAGGCATGAACAACTGCGTCAGCAATCTGACAGTATGTCACCATCTTGACACGGCGTCTCCGCCACCCCCACCACACCCAGGGTTCTTAGCTTCTTATCGCCTACCCCACCCTCTTAGCTTCTTATCTAGCCCAATTCAATGATGGCACGGCAGCACGCGGAGTGCACACGGTGCCCCGCCTCGACCACCCCACAACTCATCTCCTTCTACCTGGGGAGTCCCTTTCCGCCTCATTCTATTGACGTCCGATCAGATCGAGGCTGGACGGCATCAGACGGAGAGAGCTCAGCCTCACGAGAACTGCTTGCCACCTTCGTCTCGGGGAGAACCATGGCGGGGGCCCCGTTACGAGATGTGGGGTACGATCCAGAGTCAGCGTACGATTCCAGCTCGGCAAGCCATTGCGTCGGATAAACCGAGGGTCACTTGCCCACCGACACCGACGCCGAGACCAAGCCTAACAGTGCCAAGTCGGTGTCATTTCCAAGCACAGCATCCAAACCGCCGAGGTCTATTTCCAAGATCCAAGTTCAGGCGGCCTGCTGATATTCATGAGTTCATCCTGCACCAGGCACTGCCGATGCCCTCGTGACCTCTCTCGTGACTCCACTTGCCCACCGCACCGCCGGATCGCGCCGGACATGTGGGCAACGCCATGAGCTCCACAGCGCCACAGCAGCCTACCAGAACATCTAACGCATCTTCGGTGTCCTTGTGCACGGCCGAACCCACGGCCGAATACCGCAGGAAATCCCCAATCCCTGACCCCCACCGTGTCCCGCTTCTCGTCACTATCCATACTCGTGTTCTCGGTGTCTCCACCACTTGAAAGTCGTAACGTGTTCCTCGCGTACCTCTCACATGTTTTGCCGGTTCCTGCAAGCGCTCTATCCTCGTCCACATGTGCACGGCGCCAGACGTCCGGAGTCTTGAGGCCTCGTGGAGAGTCGTATTCGGACGTCACTCGCTCAGTCTCTGCGCCAGTGATCTGGTCCGTTGATCTAGCTGCGAGCTGACTTGCTGAACCTTCTCGGCATCTTACTCCTCACGGATTGGCTGAAGCGCAGAGGAAAGGAGCGAAGGGGGAGAGGAGGATGAGATTCTACACGTCTTGCGGCTTGTGCCCGCCCCTCCCCCGTCTGGAAGAACGAGCTTAGTACTGATCACAGGACGCCGAGTTGACAGTATATGAACAGTTGGAGATCTGGTCGCTCTCGCCCGACCCCTCCCTCATCGCTTCACGAAAGGCCACGGCCAGCCCACCAAGAACATCCATCACCCGCTGAAGACATCTGATCTGCTTGTCGAGTCGCCCATCCATCTCAGCCAACACCATGGACGAGAAGCGGAGACCAAGCGTACACTACGAGACGGAGAAGGATCTGCACGACCACGACATTTCGCCGTCTCGCCGGGGCTCGCGCGCCTCCCGCGGTCGCCGTCCGAGTCACGAGAAGCTCCCGTACTCTGTTGCGGAACATGAAGTGAACGATGCGGAGATCGCCGAGGGCGAGGACATCATTGCCGCGCATGATGAGTTTACGTGCGTCTCCACCTTGGAAGGAAGCTGACAGCAGCGAGAAGGAGTACAAGCGGCTCATGCTCAAGGTCGACTTCATAATCATGGTGAGTTTGTATCTGACTTGGGAAAGGACAGATCGAATGGGACCTGCTACGGCCGCTGCTCCCCCCATCACAACTACTTTCTTGCATACGCTAACCGCAGCCCATGCTCATGATGCTCTACGGTCTCCAATACTCAGACAAGACGTCGCTCTCGAGCGGTGTGGTCTTTGGTCTCCAGGAGGACACGAAGATCACAAAGGCGGAGTTTGCCAACCTCTCAACTTTGTTCTGTGAGTTGACCAGACCTCCATGTCTTGGCGCCGACATGGAGCGCGACTCCTGTTCCCCCAAGAACCTCTTGAAACATGGCTATTTATGCTATGGCTGTTTATGCGGTGGACATTGGCCATCTACCGTTCCTTACGGCATTTCCAGAGTTCCTCACACACATTCCAAACAATCTCGAATTCGCTCCCACTAACCTGCAGATGTCTCGTACGCCATTGCGCAGTACCCCATGTCATGGGCTCTGCAGCGCTTCCCGCTCGGCCGTGCCCTCGCCGTCTGTGTCATTACTTGGGGCGCAATGGTCATGTGCCTCGGTGCTTGCAACAACTACGCCCAGCTCGCGGCCGTCCGTTTCCTCCTCGGCTGGTTTGAGTCTGTCGTCACTCCGGGCTTTGCCATCTTCACGGCGTCATGGTACCTCCGCAAAGAGCAGTCCCTGCGCCAGGGATGCTACTACGCGATGAGTGAGTCCCACACGTTTGAGACGGCTAACAGCAGACTCGTTCTTCGCCATGGTCTTCGGCGTGGGCATCTTCTACATTGCGCAGAACCAGCAACGCAAGGGCGGCCTCGCAGCATGGCGTGTCATCAACCTCTTCCTCGGCGCCATTACTGTCGGCATGGGCTTCATCTTCCTTGTGTTTGGCGGCACGCCCGACGAGGTTTGGTGGCTCAGCAAGCGCGAGAAGCGGATGGCCAAGGCCCGTATTGTATCCAACGCCACTGGTGGTGGTGAGCAGCACCCCTGGAAGTGGGAGCAGGTCCGCGAGTGCTTCCGAGACCCTCAGTACTACCACGCGCTTGCCTACAACCTCCTTCCTTCCATCCCCAACGGTGCTCTCTCGACGTTCATGAACCTCATCTTCACGGGTCTGGGTTTCACGCCGCTCGAGTCGGTTCTCTACTCGCTGCCGATGTGGGGCATCTGCTTCGTATGTATGATCGCGTCCGCCATCATCGTGCGCTACTACACCTGGATGCGTTTCCCCCTGGGTATCTTCTGGCAGTGCACTGTCGTCATCGTCCTCTTCTTCCTCGCCTACGCCGACGTTGGCCGCTGGCAGAAGTGGGGTGTCTACCAGATGTCCGTCCTCTTTTCAATCGGCTCGTTTATCCTCGCTTGGCCTACGATCTCGCTCAACGTCGCCGGTCGTACCAAGAAGTCCTTCTTTGGCGCCACCTCTCTGTAAGTGCAAATCTTCAACCATAGTTGACACGCAGTTTTATGTACTGTATCGGTAACATCATCGGCTCGCAGGTCATGCGTCCCAACGATGCGCCGCTGTACCACACAGGCATGACCGTGTGCGGTGTCGCCATGATTGTCAACATCATCAACACCTTCATGTGGTGGTGGTACTACCACCGCGAGAACAAGCAGCGCGACAGGGAGTTCGCCGAGAGCGGCCTCACTAAGGAAGAGAGGGACCACCAGAACTTCCTCGCTGGCGAGACTGATCTTACGGATATCCAGGTGGGTATTGACAGCCAGCTGCTGCCTGGTTGTATCACAGCTGACCGCCAGAACCGTTTCTTCCACTACTACGCGTAATTGGGCCTACGTCAGCTTGCGCCTACGTCAGAGCGATCAATGTTTGGAAAGATGGTACGCATGGGATGTATTCGGAGGAGGTTCAGCAGTTGTGAGGGGAAGCATCGCGGGGTTCAGGTTCAATATCGGAATCGGGGTTTGGGTGTGTTGTGCTGTGGCTTGTACCGTAGTTGTGCTTGCTCGTCCATAGGCAGTTGTGAATAAGAATGAACGTGTGTGCATCCGTGATCGTGAAGCCGACATGTGCTGTGCAACGGCCGTCTCGCACTATCTCTTCCAGCCTCTCCCTGGGATATTACCTGACAACCAGGACACTCTCCTACTGCACCACCTCCCACTCTGTGGTGGAGATCAGCTGGCTGTGTTGCGGCACAATATCTTACATCACTACTCGTAAGGCTTTTCCGATTTCCTCGGAATGCTCTGTAACGGTGGGGCGTGGGATGCGGTACCCTGAGCCGTTCGAGGCCTGCAGCATCGCACTCTGGTAAGGTAGGCTGTTGTGCTTGGCGTTTGTCGGACTGCCACATAGGCATAACAGCTGACTAGGAAATGACAATGACAGACATGACAACGAGCCACGACAACGAGTCACGAGGACACTGCATGCGATTTAGGCGGTGAATGGACGTTGCCTGGGTGGTCTTGGCAATGCGATTGATGCTTGAAACCGTGCCTGTTACGTAACTAGATCGGCCAATAATAGACCGAGGATACTCGCTGATATGGCTAGCTCGGCAACTTGTGGGAGGGCGATGAAAGCTATGGTGATACAAGGCACAGTGACCGCACAGTGACGGCACAGTGACTCGCCACAACCCAGCACAGCAAAGTGCACTTCAGTAGAGCAATCTATGAGACCTGCTTGGTGGAGATGCAGAGTAACACCGATGAAACCGTCGCCGAGGACTCCAAGCCGACAGTAACCCCCATGACACCGCAGCCGTGGACTCAAACGCCGACAGTATCATCGCCCTCATGGACGGAGCCAGTCCTGGTATGATACTTAAACGCCAGATCTCAATTTACAGTTATCACAATCCTCGCCAAGTCATCCGCAGCAGCTACCACATCACTTCTTACAGTACCAACACATTCCAACACACCTCCCATCACAAACAACTCTCGATGCGGTCTTCAGCACTATTCTTGCTCGCGGCCACTGCGCTCGCAACCCCTGTCATCCGCCAAGCCGAGCCTGTAAGTCTCATTGAGCGTCTGTGTCACATCAGTAGTTATAGACGTTAACAGCAGATCCAATCCGCCCCCGCACTAGCTCCGGATGCCGCCCCAGACTCCGAAGTGGTCCATGACGTTAGCGACGACGTTGAGGTTAACGCCGTGTACAACGACGGTCATGTCGACTCCGAGCCGATCGATGCGCCCCTTCCCGAGACTGAGGAGACCAACGACAACGAGGGTGACGAGCCCGACAACGATGAAGTTGCCGACGGCCAGTACCTCCGCCGTGCCGGCGGCACGAGTGGTGGAGGAGGCCGCACTGGCGGCAGTAGCGGTGGCAGTAGCAGTGGGAGAGGCTCCAGTTCCGGCAGTGGTAGTTCGGGCTCCCGAGGTGGTGCTGGTACAGGGGGCAATAGAAACGGCCGCCCTAACTACAACAACGGTGGTGTTCGGCCAATTGTTGTGGTTGGTGCTGGCAGCCCTGGATCCAACAACAACAACACTCCATCGCGCAGTGGCGCCAGCTCCACTTCTCCTGGCCTGCATGTTGTGGGCGCCGCAGCCGTCCTAGCCATGGTTTATGCTTCCACTTAAGACTGCAGTGGAATCAGCTGTAACCAATTATCCTTAGAGCCCATAGACTCCCCTAGACTATATTCATTATTAGGACATCATGTATCATACGTATCTATTGCGGTTGAGTGGCGCGGAGTGTTTCGAGCCAGCTGTCGTCACAGGTACAGAGCCCTGGGGTGATAGCCGATACAACTCACCTACTGTAGTGCGTAGGAATGGTGATCCAGTGTGAGCGCTCAGGTTCGGTGGCGTTGGGCAGCGACGGGGTACTTCCTGGAGCCGCCAGCAAGCACAGCCGAACGTATTGTATTCCCGGGGAGTAGTTGCCATCCGTATCGGTCACGCGACATACGACAAGCTTCTGTTAGAATGGAGCGAGGCACTCGGGGCCGATATCTTTACCGCGGTATGCTATTTTAGCACACAGCGTAAGCTTAAGATATCGGTTACATGAGAACCGGGCGGTCGTTGGGCTGTCGGGTTGGCTGATCGATCTGCTGCAGTGCACACGGTGCACAGCTTCCAGCGGAACGCCGGCTGTTGAGAGTGGCACTGATGCGGAATAGTCGGAGTCTCTGTGGCGTCACGCAGGGCGAGCAATGTTGAGATACAGAGCTCGTGGGTATAAGAGGAGCGATGCTGAGCATGCTAAGAGGTGCAGACAATCACTTCGCTACCCAACACAGCCAAATCAAGCCTGTTAACCATACTGCAACGCCATACTCCGATCGCCTGAATCAGCACACAATCATGCGACCCGTCATCCTCCTCGCTGTGGCAAGCACACTCGCCCTCGCCGAAGCTCTCCCCGTACCAGACCCCCAGCCCAGCTTCCCCGTCTCGCTAGCTGAGCGAGATTCGGATACCGACTTCGATCCAACCCCTGACCTTGATCTGAGTTTTGACCCCGAGAACCCCAACACCCAAGAATTTCCGGGAGGTGGCTCATCGGGCTCTTCAAGCTCGGGCTCTTCGAGCTCTTCGGGAGGAAGCAGCGCAGGGGGTGGTGCACGTGGGGGAGGAAGCGTCAGTGGAGGGTCGATAGGTTCGACAGGTTCGACAGGTTCGACAGGTTCGACAGGCTCCAGCTCTGGATCGGTCGGCTCCAGCGGAGGGTCAGGCTCGACAGGCTCAAATTCTGGGTCGGGCGGGAGCCGCGGTGGCAGCGGCGGGGGTGGGAGTAGTAGCGGCACCAACGGAGGAACTAGTGGCGGGACTGGCAGCGCGGGGGCCGGTACTGGGGCTGGTACAGGTTCAAACGCTGGTGGCACAACGGCCGGAAACACCAGTGGGCAGCGTAACGCCGCCGCACGAGTGCAGATGGGTAGCGGCGTCGTGGCAGCCGCGACGGTTGTCGCTATGGTTTACGCCGTCATGTGAGGCAAGCCACGACAAAGTCTGGCCTTGCGGTTATCACATCTCCTACCACCGCTTCCTGCTCAAATCAATCGCCCTTAAGCTGTTATAACGACCTATCTGTAGTTCCTGTCCGCGTTGTCGGTTGTCGTGTAGCTTCCACATTTTGTATAAATTGCCCAATGTGATTTGAATGATCTCAATGCCTCGTACAATTGGAGAGGTAGTGCTGGGTTCAGAGGGAAGTCCCCAACCAGCAATTCAATTGGCTGCTTGCTTCACACCTCGCCAGCTGTTCACGAACTTGCAGTGCAGTGACCACAGAGGTACGTGGGACAAGTCGAGGAACGATAAGGTGTAAGACAAGCCGCCCAGAAGCGAGAACGCGGTGGCAGCTTGGCCCCCATGAATGGTTCTTCGTCGCTCTCGCCACCAGCTGCGCCTCTCTCCCAACTCGCGAACACGCTCGGACCCCATCCACCCTCGAGCGGCACAGCTCGTGACTTGCCGGAAGCACACAGAGGTCCGTGCCCGACGCGTTTATGCCAAACTCTGGTTGCAGCATGCAGCGTGTTTTGAACAACCAGAAACCACCTGTTGACAGTGTACCCACCTCTCCTGCTCACAATCCTTTGTCCCAAGTTTCACTCGTTTCATCGCCCATGCGCTTCGTGCCATTGATCCTCTTGCCCCTCTATGGCGCCGCTGCCGCACTCAACGGCGACATGGACTCCGTGAGTCTTACCCCGCCACTTCTGTTTTCGGCCCTTAGTTTCATCTCACGACTGGATGGCAGCTCACATCAGCATGGCCGCGACCTAGACGTGGGTCCCGTCGCTCAACAACGGGATGCGGCCCCTATACTCTCCTCGAAGTTCCGTCTCGAGCGCGACGACATTGACGTAGCCCCCTTGGCCTACGACGCTGCAACCGACCACTCGGGCTCATTTAAAGGAAGTGGCAGTGGTGGTGGAAGCAGCGGAGGTGGTAGTAAGGGGTCATCGTCCGGTTCAACGAAGTCGGGAAGTTCGGGTTCAAGCGGCGGTTCCAGCTCCGGCTCAAGCGGAAGTTCCAGCTCCGGTTCAAACAGTGCGAAAGGTGCAAACGGTGCAAACGGTGCAAACGCAGGTTCCAGCTCTGGTTCCAGCTCTGGTTCCAGTGGAGGTGCAGCCGCTCCGCCTCCTGGCGTGGTTGTTGTGGGTGGTGGAGTGAGTGGTGGCAGCCGGGGTGGTGCTGGTAGCAGCGCCCAAGTGGTTAAGCCCGCACTCGGAGCAACAGGCGCTGCTGCTCTCCTCGCTGTCGCCGCAGCCTTAATGTAGTCAGGCCTTTTAAGTCTTCATTCCTGTATCGAATGGCGCGTAGTAGTGCATGTGTATTAGTTACTCGGACTCACCTTCTCGACACATACACGAACCCTATTCCGTCGAAACACGTCCCTCCCGCTCTACGTCCCACATGCGATTGTTATTGTCCACTGTACCCTTTCACGTTGCACCAGACGCGTCCACCCCACGAAGTGGCAAAGCACGGGCCTCGCTCGAGTCCGAAATTTTCCTGACTGAATTCTCTGTCCCAACTTGGCTTCTTGCCAAGACTTGACGTGACCTACTTCAAATGCTCGAGTGAAGTGACGTGCAGTGGAGCTGAATGCGGGCCTACTACTACTCAAGTAGACCCATTCTCGTTAAAAGTGCGGAGTCAAAACGTCGAGGCCACTATTCGGCCACCTCTGCTGTTGTGCTATTCGGACGTATGCGCATCTCGGCCGATGTCAACCGCCTCCCTAATCTGATAAGCGGCTCCGACCGTTTTGATGGTGTCATCGACCAATGGGCCCGAGTCGACGCCGTCGACGCCACCCCTCTCTTACCGCCCGTGTCCAACTTTTTCTCCTAGTTGGAATCTCAACCCAGCGCGGTCCCATGTAAACAATGTCGTGCATGGCTCACCAGTGGGGCCAGTCAACCCCAACAGTAACCTTCAGCTCACGTTTATCATCATCTGCATTGCCATTCACACAGCTCTCATCTCATCACTACTGTCGCTATCGCATTCGCTCCACTTCGGCACATCGCTCCACACGACCACGGTACTACTTTAACCACGTCGCTCCGCACCACTACGCGCCATCACATCAACACATTAACTGTTTCCAAACGCTCTCTTTCACCACATCACCACACAACAAACACCATGCGCTCAGCTCTCCTCATAACAGCCGTGCTCCCCGTAATCGCCGCGTTCACCCCCATCGTCATTGACATCGAACTCGACCAGGCCCAGCTCCCAGATCTCGACCATAGCGCTATTGCAACTGTAAGCCACTCTCTGATGCATTCACAGCTCACACCAGCCCTCGATATCTAATACCCCGTTCCCTGCGTCTTCTGGGACGGCATTGCGAGAAGAGGACGAGCTTCAGATTCACTGGAACGGCGTCCCTGAGTTCGACCCAGTTGCATATCTCGACCGGATCGAGGCTGAGGCGCGTTCCAACAGCGACGCCGAGGACAGGCCCGCTCTGTATGCGCGCAGCGAAGGGGGATCACTAGTGCCCGACGGGCTGCTCGCGGCGGTCGTGGGCGCGTTACTGCTGTTCGTCTGAGTCCGAGCACCCACGGATTCTCCATTGTGACCAACCGGCCATTGTGCATAGACGCACCCTGCCGGAGAGCTTTGCGCTCAAACTGCGCTCGTCAAGGGGCAATTGTGCCCATGGAACCGACAGCTTGTCTCAGCGTGGTCGTCGCCCATAACAGCCACTGCAGCTCGAAAGCAGCTGCGAAGTCGCTTGCAGGCAGCCAAGGCCTGGCAGAGGTTGCATCGAAAGGCGCATCGCCATTAAGCACTCTCCACCGCGCCTCTCCACCAGTGCATAGATCAGATCAGAACTGCCTGTCTGAGGTCCGCCCAGCCAGTACCCTCACATATGCATTGCTCTCTCCGAGTCCCATTTCTCATCGAACAGCAAAGTTTCTTTGGAACTACATCATCAGAGACGTCCCCGTCATGCCGTCGTCATCAAACCATCGAATATCGATTAACCGTGTGAAATGGGTCGAGAATCTGTTAACTCGATCAGTCAAAGGTGCATCGGGTAGAGGCTCGCTTCCATCACGACCTGTACACTTACATCTCAAATGCACGGCCAGTGCATCTCGCAGGTTTAATGAACGAAGAGTCTCGGCGCTCCCTACATCGTGCCTGCCACCACAACAAAAGACGCGTCGGCCGACGCGTCATAACCAGGGTCCGCTCAACGCCCACCCTCCACCATGTTTCACAACATGTCTCGCAGGCTCCTGTTCACCACAGCTATTCAGACTAACTCCCAGCTGCCTCCAGCAGCTCTGAGCTACTAACAACTCAATGTCAACCCCTCACCTGCTGGTCATTGCTCGTTTCTGACTCCCTGAAACTCTGGTGTGCACTGGGAAAGTTCCAAAAGGATGCGCCGTCATCTCGTTTCATCAGTCCCTCATTTCCTCTTCGTCTAAAGAACCTGGCCGATTCCGCCGGAATCAGGGGAAGACTCCAAGTATCCCGCAATGCAGCCAGCTGCTTCACACATACAACTCTTGTATGGCCCATTTGAAAATGTCGGGTAAGGCTATGTTTAGTGTACAGGGGTATCGGGTAACCCCAGTTTGCGGGGAAGCCCACGTGCCGATCGCGTTCCCGGTTTGCAGTTGGCGCTGTCAGCTTGTCGTTTGCTGTCACGCAGACGATGTTAGGAGAGTGTAACGAGAGACACAGTTCATGACTGACTGTCGGAGCCAATGCCGGTTGAATGTGCGGACTCCAAAGATCAATGTGAAGGGCGGCGACTTGAGTGGCACCTGACCACAGCTCCAACATGGATCCCCAGCACTCGGAAGCTGAGGGAACCCGACACGTGAATGAGGTATTATGTACATGGTCAAGTCTACAGGAGTCGTGTGTATGCGGTGCGCTCACTGTCCGAGAGGCGCAAGAGTCGGTCAAAAGGAACGTATTCACACCATGGCAACAATCGCGGCGACCACGGCGGCGGCGCCAGCGGCGGGGGTAAGCATTTGGCTGGCGCTTTCAGTGCTGTTCTTCCCGGGCTTGATGCTGATGCCGCCGCCACCACCGCCAGAGCTGTCGCTGCTGCCGGAGCTGCTGTCGCTGCTTCCGGAAGAACCACCAGAAGACCCGCCCTTGGGGTCACGCGCGACGGCATGGACAGTCTGCTGTCAGATGCGTTCCGATCGGCGGCGCGGGAGGGTTGGAGGGACGAGCAGAGACGAGCAGAGACGAGGTGGATTGAAGGACTCACGTTGTCAAGGGGAGTGGCGAGGGAAGCCGTAGCGGCGAGGAGGAGGATGAAGCCGGCGAGCATTGTGAAGTTGCTTTCGTTGTTGAGCTGTAGAGTTTTGCGTTGTCGATGAGAACTGTCGTTTGTGAGGATGTAAGGCCTCTCTCTAGCGTTTTTATACCTTAAAGTCACGCAGTCAGACAACGTTTTCGCGGTAGACAGCTCTGGCAGAGTGTTGGCGAGAGCAGCGTATCTAGACGGCACGCATGAGTGCCTGTGTGCGAGACCCGGGCTCTAGACAACAGAGAACTCCGGCTCGCGCCCAGAGGCCGAGACGCTGGACCCTCAGCTTCGTCGAGACTGCCGTCTTGAAGCTACTCTCAGACGGCATCGGCACGCTACCGGCAGTTTGGACTTCCAACGGATCACAGAGACGGTCTCGCCTCGCGCCTCGGAGCTCCCTTGTGTTCCTCGGGATCCCTGCATGACTGTTCTTGCTACGTGCCAGTTCGGAATGCTATGCTGTGCTCGTGTTAGCTTGTGCAGGGCCTGCAAGTACGGTAAGTCGCGTTACAGTGTCAATGTCTTTGTTTTCAGTTCATCAGCTATTTCCGTTGGGATGAGTCTCTTGGCCTGTTTAGACTGAGGGGGCATGGGTATGCATGGTAGGAATAACGCACATGTCCAAGGATTCTGGGTGGAGGGTCCCATCCGATGGATTAGTCTGTAACAGGGCCACCCAGTTCCGCCAGGGGACGGTAGTGGCAGCTGGGAAGAGGTTTGAAAAGTACGGATGAAGAGATCAATCGAGCCGACGCGTTCGAGATGATGTTTACGGGAGAGATGTGGGCATGGGGGGTTCGCGAGAGAGGGAATGTGACAAGGCAAGGAGTGTTATGAGTATGGAGGTGTACGAAGCCGCCTGTCTGAAGTGCCCGACAGACATTTGGGACCCGATGCTCCACCCGATGCTGAGGCTAAACTCCTCTACTGCAGTTAACTGAGCCGCATCGCGGCCCTACCAGGATCACAATCAACACCGCTCTGGCCAGGTCTTGCCGGAATCGTAAAGACAAAGCCCGTCAAGGTTACCCGATATGTTTGTTGGGTGTGCCAATGTGCCGGAATCCCTGTGACAATCCAGACTAGGTGCGTTCAAGCTCCCACACAAGCTGCTCCCGCCATGCTCTTGTGACACGAACAACACCGCTTCACTCCGTCCGATTGCTGATGCTGTGTCATCTGTCAAGCGGAGGAGGTGTGCGGCCCTGGACTAGAGCCAAAGTGGCTGAAGCTTCTTTCGCTCGGCACTCATATCTCTCGTCCGTTTTCGAAACGTCTCAGTTTTGTAGTCACCAGGCCAATCACATAGCCTGGGCAGGGCGAAAGTGGGCCCGCTTCATGCCCTTCTCGACTTTCGGCGCACAAGCCAGCTCGTGACGCTCATTGCGTAGAACGTGTGCAAGTGGATACTCACCTCCGTCTCCCACTTCTGACATCTACTCTTTCACAGTCAACGGCTATGAGGAGTAGTCACCGACTAACCCCTCGGCCATTGCGAGTAGTCACCACTGACCTGTCTTCATCGCAAGTCCCTACTACAGCAGCCTCTGCAGTGGTTGTACGTCCCCAGCCCTCCGAGCTGGTCGGTACCTTGATGAGATGACCCACCAGCAAGGTCGCCACGGACAGTACCCCAGAGGAGCAAATAGGTTTAGGCGCGATTACTGTCCGGGCGGAGAGACGCTACAGCAGGCGGCGACGCTTGATGGCACGCAGGTCAGCTCATCAGCTGTCCCACGTTTTCTAGCCACATTCCAACTTGTCCGGATCGCGGTTCTGCCTCATGTAGTCCCGAAAACGCGCTGAGCGCGTCTTGAGGTACATTAGGTGACGAGTGAAAGCGACGCGTTGTATGAACGTGATGAGATGTCGTCGTGCCCTTTGAGGACGCGTCCACAGTCCCGCTAGGCCCCAAGTTTGCTGCCGTTGCACAGTGTCCTCGCGTCGCTGTGTTTCATCGCTGTTCTGTAATGTACTGTAGATAGCCACTCGCCCACTCATTGAGATAGTTCACCGCAATCCAAGACATCCAACTGTGCCCCATGGGCCCCAGCTTTATAATGTTTGTGCATTGGGTGGCTGTCTGCACCGGGAATCCCCTGCGTTCGTGTCTCGTAGTGCCAAACGTCTGGCAGCTGCCTGGTTAGAATCGTAATGTTAGCCTTGTGCTTCCCGTTTGGTGTCAGGAGGATTGTGCCATATCGTGCTATGAACGCCCGGCGAGACATTCTTGCCCGCATGTGGTACGATTACCGGGTGCCATTCCCGATGCCGGTTCAATGCCCTTAGATGCGGTAACGATTGGCCAGGCCTGCGGGTGAGGCACAACATCACGCGCGATGTATCTGCAGCACATCCGCACGCGCCGCACGACTGGCGCAATTGAATAGATCTCACTGAAGGTTTGGGTTATGTGACAAGTGCGGGCATGTAGCTTGCGACACACTGATGCCTATCGGATAGCAAACTCGACCACAAAGGAGCTCGCGAATTCCTCATCCCATCGCTTCCCATTCCTCTTCTCTAATTTATCTACATTACAAGGCTAGCCGATATGCTCGTGCGCCTTGCTTTCGCGTTCACCCCTCTCCTCCTTGGAGGCGCGGCCGCTGCTGCGCCCATCCCGACCCACACCGCCTGCGGACCCGTTCTCTCCCTCATCTCCAACGCTGGCAATATAATCGGCTTCGACTTCACCCGTGCACTCGGGTGCGACGCTACCATGACCGACGCGACTGAGGACGTCCGTGCTGTCGATGAGCCAGGCTACTATTCCGCGGACGTGGACGACATGGACGACCCAGCCGACTACGATGACTGGGACCTGCTGCCCGACTGGCACAGCGAGGAGTACACTCAGGGCGGTGGGGGCGCGACGGATAAGGAATGAGTCGTCGAGTGGGTCTCGGCGTTGTCGTGAGTGTCTCACATGAAGTGTACTGATGCGGAAGATACCTGCTATCGCCGTCATGGCGTACGACGACGTATTCGTATCCTCATCGGCTCAAAGAGCGAGAAAAGAACAGGGACCACAGGTTGACAGGCCTCTGACACAGGCCGCTGTATTATATCGTTTCGTGGCTGGCATTCCACACCGCGGTTGTATGTATCTTTGTGTATACCCACGATCATCGATGCTCGCTGGACATGTGCGGTTAGCAAAGACCGTCAATCTCATCAATTTGATGGGCGCGTCGACACATCGAGAGATACCTTACCGCCGTCTACCGCCATGGTGACCCCGTTTATCCGCACCGAGCTCTCTCCCAGTGACTCTACTAGTACCATTGTCCTCGCCCGACTGCCTTCACCGCCCTCAGTGTCTCGGTGGTGCCGGTCCATGCGCCAGTGGAGTCGTGTGCATGCTATGCTCCCCTCGCGGGGTCTATGCTGTGGGTGCTACCTGCTACTGCTACTTCATGCCTTGGGTGCCGAGCCGTCGGTGTGCGGCAACTCGGAGCCACTCTCGAGGCGCAGCGTCTCCTCGCCGCCAATCGAGAGGGTGTCATCATGCAAAGCCTCACGCTCAGCCTCCAACATGCGCTGAAAGCGGTGCAGGCCCTCGAACAGGTCGTTGCGGAGCGCGCGGCCAACCGGTGTGAAGTGCTTCGCTGGGCGGGATAGCTGTAGTGCCGCACAGAATGTCGCAAGTTGTCGGGCCAGAGGAGAATCACGTCAGCTCCAAACACTCTACGTCCATCGCCCGGTGACTGGTCTGAGTTGAGGCAAGTGCCTCATCGTCACCAACTCCGCATACTCACAAGCATGGCCTCGAGTCCTCCGGCCTTCAGCACCTGCTTGAGCTGGCGCTGCGTCAACTTCACCTTGTTGAGCTGGGGGTGCATGAGCCTCGGAGCGATGGTCGCTTCGGGATCCTCATGGAGCGACTGGAACGCCGCGGTCCGCCGGTCGAGTGCCCCGCCGACGACGTTGACGGGCATGGTGTATCGTGTCGTGTTTGGCTTCCACACACGGCGGGTCTTGTGCAGCGAGTGCGGGACCATGTTACCGGCGCGCACGCGCGGGATGGGAAGGATGGGCGGATTCGACACCTTGTCGAGGGCGATCCTGGCGTACCCGCGGGCCGACATGCTGGGCGGAGTGCTGTTGTAGGAGGTCGATGTGTTTGATCGCGAGCAAGCACCTCGGAGTCGAGGTCTCATCGAGTCTCGAGATCCCTTGGAGGCGAAAGTGGAGGTGCCACAGCCGGAGAATTTCGGTGTTATCGATTCGTCCCCCGAAACGGTCACCAAAATTGAACGCGATTTCGGTCTCACCTTCAACCGTCAACCTTCCACCCAGCCAAAAAACGATGAGCAAGGTGAGCGATGGCGGCGATGGCAGCACGACGCTGTCGACGATGGGGGGCCAAGGAGTATACGCTAACAAGCGCAGCTCCAGGCTTCAAGCGTGCGTTCGTCTATCAAGACCCTCCTTAAGGAGTCCTCGCTCGAGGGCCAGAAGGAGGGCCTCGGCAAGAAGCGTAACTTCGTCGAGACCATTGAGCTCCAGATCGGTCTCAAGAACTACGACCCCCAGCGTGACAAGCGGTGAGTGGGAGCGTGAGGGTGTAGCGCCCTGGGATGGCGGTTGGGCGTACAATTCGAGCGTGGACAGCAACTCACGCGACAGTTTTTCGGGCACTGTCAAGCTTCCCCACGTCCCCCGTCCCCGCATGCAGCTCTGCATTCTCGCCGACGCCATGGACGTCGACCGTGCTAAGCAGCTCGACGAGGAGCTCGCGTTCATGACTGTTGAGGACCTCAAGAAGCTCAACAAGAACAAGAAGCTCGTCAAGAAGCTCGCCCACAAGTACGACGCCTTCCTCGCCTCCGAGGCCCTCATCAAGCAGATCCCCCGTCTCCTTGGTCCCGGTCTCTCCAAGGCGGGCAAGTTCCCCACCCCTGTTTCGCACTCTGAGGACCTCGCGCGCAAGGTCATCGAGGTCAAGTCCACCATCAAGTTCCAGCTTAAGAAGGTGCTCTGCCTCGGTGTCGCTGTCGGCCACGTCGACATGGAGGAGGACCACATCATGCAGAACACCATGCTTTCGATCAACTTCCTCATCTCGCTCCTCAAGAAGCAGGTTAGTCTCCACATCCCTGTATGACGATTCTGCATCGCTAACATTTCCACAGTGGCAAAACGTCGGCTCGCTCCACATCAAGTCGACCATGGGCAAGCCCCAGCGTCTCTACTAAGCTTCTCGCTTTCTAGTTTCGACACCTTTCGACCATGTTGATCCGACCCGGCAACGCAGAGTGAACCAGCAAATGGAGCTGTCGCACGCTTATACCCAAGTCTTGTCTGACCCCTTAGTTGGGATCTCGGAGGCCGAGGGGAGCTGGACCTCTGTTTTGTCGCTAGGATTGATGTGCTTGGAGGGTAGAGATGAGATGCAGAGCTTACATGATACTGTTGCCGTTACGTGCTTTAATGTGTGCTTCTATGACCGCTTTTCGACAGATGGTAGGTTGTCGGAACCGAAAGTGGGCGTGTTTGTGTTTCCCAGTGCTACATTGCTACATCTACTGCATCACTTGATGCACACAAGGCAAGCTCCGGCGTGACGCCGAGTCTCTCCGTGTATCTGATTCCGGTCGAGCCGCTTGGCACAAATGGCAGTGCGGGCAACATGGGAAGCGACCGGATCCTGGTTGTTGCTAGTCTCGTGACAGCGGGACGGACAGCGGAATAGCGGAAGGTGGTGAGACAAGCAAAATGATTGAACGATAGGCGGTTCGTGCGCTCGTGCATCACCGCTGAATCAGCGAACTAACAGAGTTGATTATTAAAGGAGGTGACTAGATTAGGAGATCGAGTCGAGCTTGCTGCTAGTGATTGGTCAACTCTTGCCACCTGGGAACAGTGGTGACGCCGTCCTTACGCAAGCTTCGAGAGGACGATGGTGAACTCGGAGGATTGGAGGCTTGGAGGATTGGAGTCGGAGGACAAGTCAACACGAGAATAGGTGAAAGGAGAAACGAGACAGGGATGGTTGTTTATCTGTTGTCACCGTGTCAACGTGTCAACTTTGTCAACTTTGTCAACTTGGTACCATGTGCTGCTAGACTTTAAAAGCAAAGTTAGCATAATAGTCCAGTCACCTCGATCAATAATCTCTCGATCCAGTCACCTCTATTATCCATCTGCTGCAATCCAGGTCTATTTACCGATCGATTACCGGGCCCCGCGGGTGAGTCGGTCAGCCGGCATCGGTTAAGAGCGGTTGAGATTCCGGGCTTGAAAACTACTACTCCTATTCACTTGCCTGCATCTCGCATCTTTCCTCTCTTCCATTCGTACTCGCAAGACTCGTACTCGGAATCGTACTCCGACCATACTCCGACCACGACTCGTTCTCCAACTCGTACTCTGAGATTAGTATTGTGTTCTATCATCCCCACCGCCCCCAACACATAATAATGTTGGCATCCTTTTGAGATCCCCCCTCTCAACGACCCCCCACGACCCCGCCTCTCCCCATTCCCTGTACATATTGTTCTCTTGATTCTTCTGCTAGATCCCTTTTAACGTCTTGGCATCTTTGTCCATCTTGTAAACCTCAAGGTCTACGGCCGTCGTCACGCCGCCCATTCCAGGCGACTCAAACCCCCCGACCCGTGCACGAACGCACAGTCCATTTCGCCAAGACAACTCAAACCACCCTCCGCACTACCGTCCAATCGTGCTCCCCACACCGGAGGCCCAGAGACCCACTTTGCCCCTCTTGCGAGCCCCGCCTCCCCCGCGCTGGCAGATCGTGGAGCTCTCGTACTTTTCTCTCTTTCGCATCAGTTAGGTCGGTCGATCTCTGTTGCAACCCTTTGCCGCTGTTCCGCATTTCAACGGAGCAACCGCATCTCAACATTACATCTCGGTGACTCAAGGAGGTTCCGAATCGCATCGACAACGTCCATGCGAGCCCGGGTATCGACATTTTCGCTTTAAGGCAACTCCGTGTTCACATAGCCACTCCGCGGTGCCACACCAACCCACGCTCTCGATCGTGCCTCGAACGCTGCCCTCGGCCCATCTCCGATTGAGGGCCCCACTCACGCCGAAATGTCGCTCCGCTGGCCATCGCGCCGCCGATCATCGACGGCGTCGCAGCAGACTCAATCCCAATCTAATCGGCGAGGCTCTGGCGCCTTTGGTACCTCCTCATCGCCAGCACCCGCTGCCGGCCCTGCGCCATCACCTCAGCAGCGGCGGTCGTCCAACGCTATCGACCAGCTGCGCGGACGGGTACGGGGTAACTCATCTGCTTCTGTCAACAGCAATGGAAGCGCCCGGCAGGCGTATTTGGGTGGTACGAGATCCGCACCTGTCTTCTCGCTTCCTACCTATGCTGAGGAGAGCAGACCCAGATCCAACACGCCCCCAGCGTACGCCCACCACGCACTGGACAGGTCGCCACTCCCCAACCCGATGGCACTGGACGACCGCCCCCGCGTCCCCCCACCAATCTACCTCCGTTCGTCGAGCACACAACCTCAAAGTAAACTCGGGTCACTAACGATACATGTTCCTGGATGGTGAGTGCCGAGCCAGGGACGGCCGGTCCGACCTCCGTTAGCGACTCGACGCGCATGCGACTGTTGTTGTTTAGCGGTGTCCCACGTCTCGCTTCCGTTCTCGACACCGCAACATTCCGCAAGCTGACTGAACAGGGGTATAGCGCTTGTTCGACCACCGCGGCAGTATGATCTGCATCCGCTCGAGGTCGGTGGCGCGTCGCGAGAGCCCCCTGCCGAGGACACGGTTCTCACGGGGACGCTCGAGGTAACAATGCGAGAGCGGCGGCGAGTACGAGCCATTAGTGTAGGCGTCCAGAGCGTGTGCCGCCTAAACATGCTGGGCCAGCGGGGATGGGAGGAAGACGGCGTGTTCGAGCGAGGTGTGGAAGTGTTGACAGGTGATGAGGAGGAAGGTATCTGGCTCGAGAAGGGGAGCCAAAGGTGAGCTGACCGTGCCCCTCCAGCAGCTGACCCCAGTTTCTCATTCTCGATTCTGCTCCCGGCGACATTGGCGACGCACGACTACCACACCTTCGGCCGCGTTTCTTACATTCTCACAGCACGCGTCGAGGGCATTCCAGCAACAGGGCGCCTCACTAACATGTTCAAGAGCAGGGAGTTTGCAGTGCAGGGCGAGATACCCTTCCTTGCAGACTTCCAAATGGTGATCGCGCGCTCAGACCGGATCGCACAGGAGCAGGCCTCGTCATTGGCGAAAGGCGGAGGAGCGACGAGCATGAGCCGGTCGTCATCGCACGAAGGCCCGTCCTCGCCCCTGTCCACCATGGGAGCTCTAGGATTGGGTCTCGACGGCTCTCCAACGTCCGGAAGTGACTCGGCAATCGCGTTTGGCGAGGAATCCAACACGCAATCGACGCCAGTTCGGGGACTGTACCACCGGCGCCAGAGCTCCAGCTTGGTCGAAACCCCGCAACCTGTGCAAAATGGGTCTGTGGGGTCACCGCAAGTGCGGCCCTCACCGTTGAGGAACGAATCTGACCAAGCATCGATAAGGTCTCGGGACAGCAGCACGGATCTGGGCACATTCCGGAGCAGCGAGAAAGCGGAAAAGGCAGGGTGGTTGATTGGCGACATCTGTGGCATGCGTGCTTTCAAGGTCCACGCCAACCCGTCCCCGGCCGGTGGCGCGTACCAGCTCGATATCAGGAAGGAGGGCTACGTCGAGGGACTGGGGCTGTGGAGGTTCAGCGCGACGTCTGATGCGTTCAGCATCGCCGGCGTCACGATGGTCAACCTGACCATCCCTTCCCCGTCACCCAGGTGCTCCATCTTCTTCGTGCGCCTCATCCTCTCACAGAGCTACGTGATGTATTCGCCGCGGACGCCCAACGACCCTCCTGTCAAGGCGGAGGCCCCGAAGAACCACGTCGTATACCAAGTGGGCAGGCCGCACCGACACGGCGAGTCGGTGCTAGGGCACACCGTTGAGGCGCTGTGGCGTGGCCCCGAGGCGGGGGGCACGTCGTCATCGAGCGGTTTGCGGACTAGAGCTGTGGCGCGGCTGCCGAACCACGAGAAGATCCGTCCATCGACGAACCATGGGTGAGTCCTGTGGACGAGATGTCAGCGCTGACGTACAGCACCATCACGCCCATCCGCGTCTCCCACGAGTTCCTCCTCCGTGTCTTCTACTCCATCGAGGGCGAGTCGGTCTCAGGAGAGCCAATCAAGGGCCCCGGCGAGGTGCGCATGTGCCAGGTCAGATTGCCTGTCATCGTGCCGTCGTGCTTGTGCTCGACTGCGACACTCGACCTTCCAACTTGTAAGTTCGTTCAGCGTCGCTTTGCTAACGGCAGACGAGTGTGCGCGAGATGCGAGTAAGGACGAGAAAGAGATGGACCCAAAGAAGATGTGCCAGTGCGGGGCGTCGTTTGCAGAGCTGAGTGCCGCTGCGTTGAAACGACCAGAGGCGGAGCGTCTGGACGACTGGACAAATGCGACCGAGCAACCGCGGGCCCAGAATGGTAAGGTGCGCGAGGCGGAGCGTGAGTCTCATGGCGCGCCCAGCACGAGCAGTGGATAGGCTGGTAAATGGGAACTGGGAGGAGGGGAGATGGAGTGGGAGCAGAGGGCGGGGGCGAGATAGTGGAATGTCCGGTAGGGCCTTCTGCTCGCGATTCATAGATTGCACCGTGTACTCATGTATGCATGCCACATGACATAGTGGATGCGCTATAACTCGCCGTCGCGGTCGCCACGCTCAAAGCGTGCTTCGTCAAAGTATCGCGCGCGCTGTCGTTAGCTAGCCCCAGGCGTTCATGCTAGCCACTCACAATAGTCCTGCCACCAAAGAACCGTCCATCAAGTGCCTTGACAGCCCTCCACGCGCCAGCCATACCCGAGAACACCACAAACACTCTCAAGCACTCTGGCCCCTCGACGGCCGGCTCAACGAGGTGGAGCACGACCCGCTCAACAATGCCGTGCCGATTACACTCCTCGCCGATATCCTCGGCCAGGGTCTCGTCCACTTCCTCCTCGGAGCCCACCGTGTTCAGGAGGACGACGATCCGGCTCTCCTCTCCATACTTGGCCCTCTCGGCCGCATTCCGGGCTGTTGCGGAAGCGTCCACGATGCGGCCCCGCGCAGAAGCCGCCTGCGTCCATTTCTTGGACGCATTGGCCTTGGCCGCCCGCGCCTGGGCTGCGGCACGTTTGGACAGCTTGGACGGCGGCGGCGCGACGTGCTCGGCAGTGAGGGCGTGTACGATTCCGTCGCCGCGGCTGCCGAGGCCCGTCCCCTCCTTGTGGCCCCATTTACGCATCATCCGCTCGGCGAAGGGCGCGGAGCTGGAGTCAGTGGGTGTGATGCCAGGAGACTCACTCATCAACCGGTTCCTCGGGCCTGGGCGCCGGCGTCATCCCAAACTTGGCAGCCACGGCCATGGCAGCTGCGCGCTTGGCCTCGACCTCTTTGGCATAGGAGTCGTCAGATCCGCCAGGCGGAGCTTCAGCGCCCGCTGGGGCAGCTGGTGGGAACGGCGGTGCGGGCAGACCAGCAGGGGCTGGCGGCCTCGTTGGTGGCATTGGCGGCGTGGGCATCCCTGGCGGAGGGAACGGCGGAGCTGGCAGGCCGGGCCGTAATGGCGGCGGACGAGGTAGACCTGAAGGGACGTTTGGTGGACGAAGAGGTGGACCCGGAGGAGGTCCAGGAGGGTTGCTTGGCGGAAGTGGTGGTGGACCGGGAGGAAGACCAAGAGGGGGGTTTGGGGGCGGGGGTGGTCGTGGAGGCAGACCTGGAGGTCGGGGCTGGGACATGGCCGCTCGCCTCGCGTACGCCTCATCGCCGGTCGCGCTCATCGCCGCTCGGCGCGCATATGCCTCGTCGCCCGTTGCGCTCATCGCCGCCCGCCGCGCGTACGCTTCGTCACCAGTCTCGTGTCGCGGCGGCTCTGCCCGCAATTCCTTCTCCGGCGACCTCGAGCGTGATGGTGACCGTGATCGTGAGGGACGTCGCGGACTCCGCGCGTACGGATTGGCCACAGCAGGCACAGAGGATGCGGCATACTCCTTCGGCGGGGCCCACAGCTTCGGCGCGTCGCGGCGCGGCGCGGCGTCGCTGTCAGAGCTGTCGCTCGCCCACTGCCGCCGCTCCTCACGCAGGCGGGCGCGGTAAGCCTGGTACTCGCCCAGGTCGTTCGGCCGCGTCGGGTCGTACTCCTCGTCCGGCTGGAATGTGTGGACCACCTGGCGCCGTTTCTGCCGTCAGCCCATCCCGCTGACAGAGCCAGAGGCTGCACCTACCTTCTTCTTCTTCTTCCGCTGGCCCTGCACCGGTAGTTTGGGCGCAAGTACCATCGACGGCGCTTTTGGACCTTCGTCCTCGGCTTTCTCCTGCGGCTTCGCCTCGTCCAGCCGCACAGGGGGGGCGGAGTACACGACCGCCGCGGCCGGTTTGGGTGCCGGCTGCGGCTTGGCTTTATTTATCCTCGGGGCGAACTGGAGGGCAGCCCGGGTTTTGGACGAGGGTGCGGCCTGGGCCCGCTCACTGGATGGCTGGCGTTGGATCTGTGATGTCGCCGGCGTCGACGCCGCTTGTTCAGGTTGCGTAGCCGTGACGCCCTCGGCGCGCTTGGCCGCCTCCGACTCCGCGGCCAGCGCTTTGGCCTTGTCAGACGTGAAGCTGATGCCCGCAAAGAGCGACATGGTCAGACTGTTAGTGGGTGATGTTGAGGTACGGCACGGAATATCAGATTCGTCACAAATTCGTCACCAGCCGGTTATCGCTCTCGCGCACTCTCATTCCCCATCTCTCATCGTCCATTCACCATCGTCCATCTCATTCACTGGCCACAATGTACGTACCTCCTCCCCACCGATCTGACCGCAGGGCACCGAGGCGCCCGCCACCGCGCAAGTCCAACGCCTCAACGCCGGCGCCCGCATCCGACGAACCCCTCCCCGTCGACCGGCTCAACTACGCCGACACGCCGCGGCCGTTCAAGGCGGCCAACTTTGTCTCGAAGCTGCCGGCGCGCACCGCTTCCGCAGCCTCCGCGGCGGGCTTCAAACGAAATGTGAAGCAGCTGCTCACGCTCGAGCGCGAGCGGGTCGGGGGCGGCGACGGGTTTCTGAGCGCGGCGCAGACGGCGGCCAAAGCGCGCGGAGAGCCGATCGAGCCGGTCAAGAAGAAGCGCAAGGAGAATCCGGTGGGGAAGCCTAAGATCCGGCCTGGGGCGCGGCGGAGCGGCATTTCGACGCCGGCGACGCTCGATGACGAGAGTGTGGTTTCGGGGACGGCGACGCCGTTCGACGGGGACGACGAGGGGATGGTTGTGGATGGGGAGCACAAGGAGGTTATTACATGTGAGTGGGGGCGTGAAGGGGTGAGGAGGGCCGGTGTACGCTTGGAGGCATCGCTGGGCACGTCGCCGCGTGCGTCACTGACTTCAGACCACACACCGACGGCGCCGCCGTCGCTCCTCCCCCCCAAGAAGTACTGCGATATCACTGGGCTGCACGCAGCCTATACCGATCCTCGCACAAAGCTGCGTTACAAGGGCATGGAAGTGTGGTCTATTGTCCGGAACTTGGTGAGCTGGGTCATTTCTGTTGAACAAGCTGACAGCAGGGGCCTGGCGTGGACCAGTCGTACCTTGCCCTACGGGGTGCGCAGACGTCGCTGAAGTAGAGGCGTACAGCGCCCTTCCCAGCTTTCGGCAATTGTACATTAGTAGACTGGCAGTCTCGGCGGCATGTCGCGCAGGTATCATCCAGCGCAATATGTATCATTGTATCTAGGTATGCCGTTGGCAGGTCCTGGCCATCGTGCCCACGCTCTACTCGCGTCGCTTGCGCGAACCTCCTCTATACGCCCTCTCGCAGCCTGCACTTCGTCTACTTGCCCTTCGCCTTCTTCTTCAGGTCCTCCACCACCTGCTCCGCCTTCTCGTAGTTGGCAATAGCGGCGGGCGCGACGGCATCCCTGGCGGCAGTCATCTGGTCCACCGCAGCCTCCTGCATGTCGGTCATGGCCTCGCCGACCTTCTCAGCCGCGGCCTTTGCCTTGTCGGCTGCGACCAGCTCTGGGTGCTTGCGCTCGCGTCCGCCAAACTTCCAGTAGTTGACCCAGCGGCCGCACTGTACCAGCTGCGCTGCGCTGTTGGTAGCGTGGCACGCGAAGAGGAGGTAGTTGCGCGGCTGGACGCGCCATGCGAACCGCATGAAGATGGCGCTGGGGTTAGCGCTGACGTGCGGACGAGGTAGGGAGCGCCGCAGGAGAGGATGGTCGCCGAGACGATGGAGCGCCGGCGGAGACGACCACGCGGTAGATACAGCGGTAGACGAGAGCAGGGCTTGCCGCAGGAAGAGTAGTAAGGTGGCTCTGCGTGCGCACAAACAACGCCTTGGTTCCCAGCGCATTATCCCCTGCTGTCGTCCCATGTATCCCGCGGTCCGCGGAGACAGGCGACTTCGTCACACCTCCTACCTCTGCGGTCCTTTTCCTCTGCCTTCCCCCTTCCCTTCGCTCATCTCATCTCCACATCGCGCCCCCCAGCACCGGCACTCACGAGTAACCTGCGAGCGTGGGCGACATCACACCCGAGATATACTCCTCGTCCTTGTTAATCACATCCGAGATGGCCGCAAGCGGGAGACCCCAGTTAGCCACCTGCCGTCAGCACTCCTCCCTGTTTATGCCCGTGCCAGGCTGCGGGCCCAGCCCACTCAGCCACACGGGCACGACAGGCGACTAACCGGTCCCCAGAAGTGGGTGCCTGGGGTCAGCACGACACACGCCGGCGCACGTACTGAAGAAGTATTGGCGCGCTGCGGGCGACTTGGCCCAGTTAAGAAATGTGCTGAAGGTGCTGTTGTTAGTCTAGGCGTTCTCGCGGGTGTTGGGCGGTGTGGCGTGTGGGGCAGCCAGTGCCGGCGGCAGTTGCGATGGACGCTCATACGCACCTTGCAGACCTGGTGTTAGCACGGGTCCGACGTCAATCGTGTGGGCCATGTATCGCGGTCCATTCGGGGGTGAATGGGTGCCCAGATCGTTACTCACGCCATGGTGGTCGGTGGTTGAGGTTGGAGTTGATTGACGAGTCGATAGTTGGAGGTGGTCACTCCTGGTGGAAATGACGGAAGGGCGAAAGGGGCGGGAGGGGGGACGGCGAGCTGTGGGGTGCCACTCACCAAACGCCGAGTATCCGCTGGGTGACGGTTTATCCGCTCACCTTTCCCAGCCTGGGCCCCACCTCCACATGAACGTTCCACTACCCTCGGTCTGCTTTCGGGGACGGGTAATGCATCCAGATAGCGCATATGGTCAATGTTTCTTGATGATTGCTAAGCTATGTAGGGTTCATGAGTGTGGACATTGGTTGAACCGCCTTGGCATAGACATTTTGCGAGGTATGCATGATTGCGGACGACCGCCTACGATGGTGTTCTCTCCTCGGCCAACTCGAGAGGTGGAGTTTGGTAGCTGAACGGGCCCATTTGTCTGGATGCACATCTCAAATACAGGGTTGCAGAGGTCAAGGGTGGCTGCGGTCCTCGTCGTGACCCACGCCAGCGAATGAACAATCGCGCGGTTCTTCAAAAACCAACTTCTCGAGGCATCGCTGTCTCCTAGACACTCGGGTGGGCCGGTAAACACACCGCTCCAATACTTGCAGCTGGCTCGGGCTGCAATGGTGGACCTTAAGAGGGACGTAGGGGAGACATCGAGAGGATATGGTTACGGTGCGCGAGGAGACGTTCAGGTCATGAGCCAGGCGTTCTAATCACGCTGCACAAAGAAGGCCCCGATCTCGCCGGAACAGGAGGCTGGTCCGGTGTGATCGATGACAGCTGGTAGATAGATGCTCGCTGCTGCCTGGACATCACTTCAGAGACAGCTCACTCCCCAAAGGACCGCGCTCCGCAAAGGCACAGAACTCTGGCGCACTCATGTGCCAAATGGTGAGGGCCAGTGCGACGCGTCACGCCCAGTGCGAACACAAACGCGTCAGTCACGGTCAGTCAAGCACCCAGCGCCGCCAGACTATTCATCGGTCTCTGCTTTTCTTTCGATTCGCCGATCCATCTCAAGCTTAGTTGATCTTGAGGAGCTCAACCTCGAACTTGAGGGTAGCCGAGGGCTGGGGTCAGCGACGCAGAGGCGCGGAGCTTACGGGGATGACGGGGGGGTAGCCGCGGGCACCGTACGCGTAGTCGGGGGTAGCGGTGAGGATGGCCTTCTCGCCGAGCGAGAGCTGGGGGACGCCCTCGTCCCAGCCCTGCATGTTAGCGCGCTCACCGGTAGGGCACGTACCTTGATGACCTGGCCAACGCCGATGACGCACTGGAACGGCGATCCGCGCTCGCGGGACGAGTCGAACGGCGTGCCGTCGGTGAGGGTGCCCACGTCTGCTTGTTAGTCCCGCCGGCTGTGGCGCTCACAGTGGATGGTGACCTTGTCACCAGGCTTGGGGAAGGTCTTGCCGTCGCCGCCGCCGAGACGCTGCCGTCAGTGACTGTTCGTCGTCGCCGCCGACGGCGAGGGGAGCAAGCAGTTGGTCCCTGCGCTGACGCTGGTGGACATACCTGAATTTCGACACCCATGATGCGAGCTGTGGAGTGGAAGTTACGGAGAGTACGGAGAGAGTTGAGCGAAGAGCGTTTGAGAGTGCTGGAGAGCATATGGACAATAGATAAAGGAGTTTGGCGGATGTGGAAAGGGGTATGTTTGTCACGTCCGGGAGACTGCCTCCTGCATTCTCCTGCAATGCTCCTGCATGCTCCTGGCAACAATCCACCCACCCCCAAGATCTTCAGCTTCACGCGCCCCGCCCCCCCCGGCCCGCCTGGCATGGCGCGCACTCGCAAGCACTCGCCAGCCGTCGCCCGCGTTCCGATGTTCCGATTCGACGAGCGACAGGAGAGGTGGTGCATTTGTGAGCACCCTCAAACGTGGCCTCCACCGGAATTCTAGTGGGATGACGTTGTGGCGGCTCATTCCCATTTCATCTAATCGCCCAAAAATCCCCACTCCTGGCAGCAGTCGGAGCCGTCAGAGTCCCTGCTTCACACGCAAACGTGGGCATGATCTTGATCACTGGGATGCTGTGCGAGCTATGCGAGCACGAGTGAACACCCCCAAACCAACACCCGACTCGTGGGTTTCACAACTATGTTGCACTGTCACGCCTTGGACCACCTGAGGAATGCAACGGCTGTCCCGTCTCCCCCGCAGTTTGGCTCAACCTCTCGGGTTCGGTCAGTTAGATTCCCACAACCCACTTCCCACTCGCTTGCCCGCAGCGGTCGTCATAGAGACGCGTTCCCCACCTCATTCGTGCTTTGTGCTCATGTCTACACTACGACGTGACCACGGAGTCTTGATCTACTCTCTATGAAACGACACAACACCCAATCCCCCTACTCAACCGTGATCGACATCATGCGTACCTCCTCGTGTGGCTTGTCGTTCTTGTCGGTCCGCACGTTCTCAATCGAGTGAATGACCTCCAGGCCGCCAGTCGCGCGTCCGAATACACTGATGTCAGCGAGTCGCGGGGTGGTCCTCCGCTGTTCCACTCACGTGTGTTTACCGTCCAGGTGTGGGGTCGCCACTGTCGTGATGAAGAACTGTGATCCGTTCGTGTTGGGCCCAGCGTTAGCCGAGGAGAGCGTATACGCCCGATCGTGCTTGGCCATTGGCGAGATCTCATCCTCAAACTCGTCTCCCCAGATCGACTCGCCGCCCGACCCAGTCCCTGTCGGATCTCCGCCTTGAATCATCTGACATTAACGGTGCACAACTACTTGGCGCAGACTCACAAACTTCTTAATAATCCGGTGGAAGATGACATTATTATAATACCCATTCCGGGCATGCGTCGTAAAGTTCTCGACTGTCTTTGGCGCAATGTGCGGGAACAGCTTGAGGTGGATATCGCCCATGTTCGTGTGTATCGTTGCCGCTGTCGGCAGGGCAGCCTTGACGGGGGCAGGGGCGGCGGCGACGACATGGTCCTCGGCAGTCGGGCGCTCATTGAACACATCGCGGTCCTTTGACTCCTCGACGACGCCGCGGCCAAACATGTAGAACCTGGCCTTGTTGTACGCTGTTGCGAAGAGAGTTGGATCCCGCGCCGCCTTTTCCTGCAGCAGCGGGTTGGAGGACGCGGCCATCGCCAGCGTCTGAATCTGTTTGGCAGGCGCTCCCTGGAAGAGGGCGAGGTTGAGGAAGCGGAGCGACTCGTCCTTCCCGATCACCCGGACGACCTTGTTCGTCACAGTGTTGAGCACTGTCGTCAGCGTCAATGTTCTGTTAGCTGCGCCTTCTCACCCTTGATGCCGAGAAGCGTGGGGTACATAAGGAGATACCCGCTTTCGTCCCATACGGCGTTGGCGGTTCTCAATGCGCCGCCGGGCCCGGAATCGTCCCTGTCCAATTGACGCTCGATGGCAAGCCGGCGGCCAAAGTCCATGTCGTCGAGCTTGAACACCGCCGTCCCGGCCTGCTGCATCTCGCTGGTCGCGGCCAGGCTCTCGTCGTACGTGCGCGTCAGCTTCCCCGTGAGCGTATTGAAGATGTGGACCTCGCGGCTGGGGAGGGCGAGCGCGGAGAAGTGTTTCTGGTCGGGGGAGAAGGTGAATGAGGTCGGGATTGTCCGCGTCTTCTTGAAATGGAAGAGATCTGTGGAGGACTTGTACTGCCACATACCAGGGATGGAGGGGACGCTCCACGGTTCGCTGGGCTGCCAGTACTCGACGAAGCCGGCTTCGTCGGCGGACACTACGACGTCGTAGCGATGGCAGTACTGGGGTTAGCGATTGGCCACTGCCAACTGTACTCGGGACTTACAGCCATGAGGTGGACTGGCGCCCGATGCACCTTCGCCAGCGTGTGCAGCGGCGTAGCTCCATCTCCCCGACCATCGTATATCCGAATCGCAGGCGACTGTTCATCCGAAACAGCCAACAGCGACTGTCCGGCTCCCGCCTCATGCACCCAACAACACGCCTTGGGCGTGAACCCAAACTTGAGGATATTGATCATGTCAAAATTGACCACGTCGAAGACTCGGCCTTCGCCGTTCGCGCTGATTGTCGCACACAGCTTCCCGTCGTCGCTAGCAGCCAGCCCGACGATCGCGGAAAGCGAGGTGCGGAAGTGTTTGACAAACTCGATGCCTGACTCCTGCTTCTTCCAGATTTTGAGGTGCCCGTCGACCGAGGTCGTAATTAGGTAGCCGGTTCTGGCGTTAGTCGAGATTTAGAGTAGACCCACTTTGTCATGACGACGTAGTTGAGCGTGTCGCGATGCATGAAGGAGCGGTAGTACCGGTCTGCATCTGGCAGGTGCTCGAGAAAGAGGCGTTCATGGGGCAGCACGGCGCGGCGCTTCTTGCGTGCCCCGTTCGACGCGTCCCCTACTGGGACCGGCATTGGGCCTGCTGTCAGTACATGAGGTCAAAATGCTCCCCCAGGATCGACTCCTGCGCGAGCCGTGGCATGTCGTTCTGCGTCGGGCCCGACTCACCAATCTCGTCGTCCGAGTCGTCGTCGGCTGTCGGCATTGGCCCGGGCCCAGGCGACTCCGATGGCTCCTCGCGTGCGCGCTTCCCCCGCGTAGCGCGCTCGTCGTCGGACATGGTGGTATGTAAGTGGCGAGGAGCGGTTGTGAGAGGTCCAAAGAGGATTGCAAGATCGAAACATGGAAACAACAACTGGACATGCGATTTCAGGCCGGGTCACGTGACATGAAATAGAGCTGCCGCACACTCCACTTCGTCCAACTTCACTTCGTCCAGTGGATCACCAATGATACATCCCAACGCTGCCTTTCGATACTGTCCATACTGGCGAAGCTCTCGCTCTCAGAGCTTGCGCTGATGCCTTCTAAATCGTACATTCCATTCTCCCTTTGGATCCAAGGTCCCCGGCGCACACCCTATCGAACACAGTACTGATAGCAAAGCTAGACTGTGCTCGCACAGAGGGGGCGTGGGCGGGGCGGGGCAGTATAAGTGGTAAAAAAGTTGGTGTGCGTGAGACGAGACAGTTGCAAGCAAGCGGAATGGGGAGCGGGCGTAGGAGCCGGCGAGACGGTGGTGCTACATGTGGCAGCGACAGGCCTCGGTCGAGCGGCGATGAGTGATGTGGGGGACCGAAAGGAGGTGGAGCAATACAGTAGCGCCCAAATGGCCGATAACCTAGGCTTGGTAGGAGTCACGAAAGTCATGAGGCTCAGTAGCTCTGGGCTGTAGGGTTGTTGGGCGGCGACTGATGGTTCTGCAAACTCCTCCGCTTTGACTTTGTCATTTCCTTCTTGAGCGCCGCGCCATCGAGTGGCTTGAGCAGCTCAAAGGAACACAAGAGATCTTCAGACACGGACATGACCGCGCCGAAGTTGTCAAACTCGCCACAGTAGCTGTATGATTAGCAAACTCTCTCATGTCGGGATGCTCACTTTGGCGCAGAGAACACTGTCACCAGTGTCCGGTCGTTGTAGAACTCGTAGCCGTCCTCGACGACCATGTGGGCGCGACAGATGAGGTCCATGTCGTGCGTTGCGAGGAATGCGTTGATGACACTCTTTCCGTAGCAGAATGACACGCCACGCTCGTTGTCCTCCCAGTCGAGCGCTGTGTCGGACGGGTCGGACCACACTAGGTCGTTCAGTAGACCATAGTCGGGCACGTCGGTAGGCCGCTGGATGCGGCGGATGTCGTCCATCGACTGCAAGCTGGGGCTGAGACCGCCGTGAACGCAGAAGATCTTGCTGGCAACAATCGAGGCAATGGGAAGGGCGTTGAAGACGTCAATAAACGTCTTCCATGTCTTGATGTTTGTGCGGCGCTTGCACTCGTCGTAGAAGCCGTACACGCGGGTGACGTTTGCGCACTCGTGGTTACCGCGGAGGAGGAAGAAGTTCTCGGGATACTTGATCTTGTAGCAGAGCAGCAGGAGGATTGTTTCTAACGACTGCTTGCCGCGGTCGACATAGTCGCCAAGGAAGAGATAGTTGGCCTGGGGCGGGAAGCCGCACATCTCAAACATGCGGATGAGATCAGCGTACTGGCCGTGGACGTCACCGACAATCTTGACCGGAGGGCTAAGCTCGATAAGAGTCGGTTGGGAGAGGAAGATTTCGCGCGCCGCAGCGCACACTGCGGCAATCTCGGCGTTCTTGAGAGGCGGAGACTTGGTGACCTTGCCGCTGTAACCTGCCTCGAGCAGGCGGCTGATCATGCTATCGACGTCCAGTCCAGATGCAGGTACGGCGCTTATGCTGGACCGGCTAACTGTCTGGGTAAGAGTGTCAGACGGCGACAGGGAGCCCGCCGAGTTGGTGTGCGCATGACTGCCTGGGGGTGGAGAGGAGCGCCCTCCTGGAGACGCGGCAGTGGCAGATGGAGGCGGCGAGGAACCCAAGTATCCGGTGCCACGGCCGGAAACGGGAGTCGTGGGGGTGGGAGTTGTGCCGCCTGCCGACGTAACCGGTGCACTCGTCGTTCTGGCCACGGGCGAATCAAAGCCCTGTGGTGCTGCCCTGGCGCCGTTTACAGAGCTGTGTAAGAGTCAGCGGCTGGACGCGTGTAGAAGGGGGGGAAGCAGGTGTATGGCTGGATGATGACAAGTCGTGCTGGTTGAATTTAAGGGAGAGGGGGGGGGGGAGAGGTGAGATGGAGATGGAGATGGAGACAAACCTCTTGCCATTTCTGGATGCATCGGCCGATCCAGCGCCGGGACCTGAGAGTTTCGTCGAAGCCAGAGAATCAGCAAGGTCGTTTGCCGATAGCTCTTTGGACCTAGTTCGGCCCATCTTCTTGGATGGCGACTGTCCCATGATGGAGAGTGTGGATGTGGGAGTGCAGCGGCTGTAAGTGGAGAGTTGGGGGCGGCGGCGGCGGCGGCGGCGGCAGAAGCAAGGGGGAGTGTTAGGGGTTGGGATTGGTTTTGGGTGGATGAATCGATCGGATCGAGGATCACGGGGTTGCGCGCGTGGAGCGTGTTAGGCAGTGGTGGTGCCGACCAAGGGTAGGGGAAAAGAGTGGACTTGGGCCAGAGTTTGGAGATTGACGAGAAGAAATGGAATGGGAGGGAGTCAAGGAGTAGAGTAGAGTTGACAACGACGAGGTGCGAGGGATGGAGGGATGGAGGGGAAGTCGGGGAGGATGGGGCTGGCGGCGATGGGCGGTTTATAGAGTGGGGGAGGCAGGGAATTGGATGATGACGGTGGGAGGGGGTGGGACGGTGGGGTCGAAGCGGGGAACGGGGATAGGATGACACGGATACCTCGCTCGAGAGTGTAGAGTGAAGAGTAGTGAAGAGTGAGAAGTGAAAGAGAAAGATTGCTGCTGAAAGTGGATGCAGCGATGTGAAGGGGATGGAGGATGGCGATGAGCGATGGGAGGGTGTTGAGATGGATGGATGGGTGTGGATGTAGAATGAGCAATTAGCAATGGTAGGGGTGGCAGCGGTGGTGGGTGGCAGCAGCGGTGTTGGGTGGTGTTGGACGATCGTTGGCTGGGCTGGGCTATACTCGTTGGCTGGACGCTGGACTCGCTGGGCTGGGGCCAGACTCACTCACTCAACTCACAACCCCGTCATCACTCGCGGCTGTTGGTTGGCTGGCTGGGTGCCTCCCCTCTCAGCTTGCCACCAACCACGAGTCATAGGCTGGACCAATTCACCGCATTATTCTATGCATCATCCAACCCATCACCACCCATCACCACCCATCACCACCCATCACCAACCATCACCACCCATCACCACCCATACATCCACCCCCCCCGGCTGCACCTTACATAGAAGCTGCAGGGTGACCGTGTCTCTATTACAGCTTCTTCTGCTCCTCCTCCTCCTCGCTGCTCGCTGTTCACTGTTCGCTCTTCACCACCGCCACATGCCCCCTCCTCAACGCACGCACCCAGAGGTCTGTTCAGAGTAGGATAATAGTCTGTGGCCAGGCCTAGGCCACCTTCCCTCCTTGTCCGATATAATCCAGTCAGCTTTGACTGCCCTTTTAGCCCTTATGCCTTATGTGAAACGGAAAGATCAAGAAGGGGGGGGGCAACGAAGGGGCACGAGGGGGCACTCGGCCAGAGGTCAGCGGGAAGTCGATTCAGGGAAAAACAATGCCCGGAGGGTAGTTTCAGGGACTAAACAGGTGGAGACTATTGATCGAGTCATTAGCATTAGAATTTTGTATTGCGTATTCGTTGAGGCTACTATCAATTACAAAACGTGTTATTAATAATGAGTCACGATGCCCATGCGTCATCATCACACAGGCAGTAGTCATCTATCATCCCGCCGCCTCAAGCTTAGATTCCACCTCCGCCTCATCTCGACGCAACTGACAGCATGACAAAATTGCCTTTAAGGTGCCCTCCCATCGTCCATAAGCTCAACGCTACGCGCGCTCAAATCGGCTCTCACATCACCTCGCTTCGACGCTACGGCTCCCTCACTTCGGCATCGGGCCGGGTTAGCCTCATGTGACTCACGGTCAACCCTCTTGCCAAGCCCGAGGCGCGTAGCGTGACGAGAGATGCCGACTCCTTGACGTCCCCATCTTCGTCAGAACCGCTCATCTTCCGTGTCCCTGTCGGCTTCGCACAGCTTCCTTTTGGCTGCTCCATCCCAGTTTGTACCACACCGTGACCGCCGTGACTCACTTCCTCATGGGGATGGATAGCCAGGTTGGGAGACACGCAGAAAGGCGTGGTCGATCAGGTCCGATAGCCCCACACCATTGTCATGGTCACTACCCTCAACGTCGGGGCTCTGCTGAATGGCACCGAGGGATTGGTCCCGACATTAGAAGGCGCCACGCCGAAGGATAGTCTCGGATGGCACTAATTCATGCGGAACTGTGCATCATACCACGCGCTAATCCGCAGCCCGGCTCCACTCGATCCTACTTGGCATTGATATCCCGCCGCGACGTCGCGACGCTTTTGGCATCTGACGTCTTTTGCTATTTGTTCTGTCGACTGCCCATGGAACACGTCCTGAACCCTTCAAAATCGACAGGGCCAAGGCGGTTCTCACACCGCGCAGATGTGACCACATGTCTGTGATCTAGATTGCCATAAACCGGGAATCTGGGGTCTGTAATTAGCTGCGCAGCTGAGTCGCAGACTGTACTCCACTGCGCGATTGCCTTTGCGCAATCACACATCACATGTCATGCCTTCACGACGGCCGCCGCCAGTAACAGAAAACCACCCCGAAAGCAAAGGCAATGATCTGCGGAACTGTACCACAACCCTCGTATCAGGGCCACTTTGCCGCGCACAGCGGTGTAAGGGAGGACGGCTAGGACGGCGCAGGGCCATGTGCGAGTGCTCAAGTCTGGATCCAAGTTCGAGGTGGCATCATTCTTGCAATGCACGGCCAAAGGGAATGAAATATGCAGAAGTAATGTAGAGGAATGAAGGGTGTTGGCTACGTTAATAGGTCGACCTGCCAATGCGGCGAGTTACGGTACTGAGATGGATCGATATACGCGATATGACTGCACTGAAACGCGACCGAACTCGGCAGCGTGCACAAACCGAGCACAAACAATCCCCCCGGCATCGCCCTTGCAGGTCATGGGATCCCGCCGTACACGAGATGGTGGATCGCGCGTTGGTCAAAGCTGGGTGGCGCCGGTGTGGCGTTGCGCTCGACGTTGCGCTGTGGCCAGCCCCTGGTACCAGGTCGTTATCGGTCAAGTCCGTTCTCCGATTAGGACGGAGATGAACCCGAGCGGGTTGTGGTCGGGCCGTGGTCGGTCCGTGGTCAGTCACGTTCGTGCCAACGTGCATGCCAGATAACCCACCACCTTGGGTGCGTGTTTGGTCACCCCTTACCCCGCATTTCCCCCACATCCCCACCGTACGTAACCATAACTCACCGCGTATGCTATCGCCACCATCGTGTGTACCGTACCATTCAATCGCATCCCATTCATCCAGCCTCTTCCCATCTCGCCATTGATCTCTCAATCTCTCTTACCTCTCTCACCTCTCTCGCCTCTCTGAACCTCTCATAACCCACCCCTCTCCTCGACCCTCGCCTCCACCGACTCGCTGTCCATCCCTCGCGCCATGAGCAAGGTCCATGTCTCGGACCACCCCCTTATCGCCACCCAGCTCACAAGGCTGCGCCTGCATGACCTACCGCCCGCCGACTTCCGACACGGCGTCAAGGCTCTTTCGTGAGTGAATCCACTGGCGAGCTGTAACTGCCTGTCAAGTCCGTTGACAACGTTGAGCTGACGCCAATTGTTGACATTTGACATGGCTATTTTGGTCACCCTTCCCTGTCTCTGCCCCCGCACCTCGTGTCCGATAACAGGTCGATGCTGATGTACGAGGCCGCGCGTGGAGTCCCTCTCGTCGACGTGCCAGATGTAAGTGCCCGACGGACCACCGCATGAGTCGAACACTGCAGTTCCTGGACCGGCTGACACCAGCTCCGCTCCCCCATCGCCAACTTCACGGGCAAGGCGATCGGCACCCGCGTGGGACTCTCACCCATCCTCCGTGCCGGTATCGGGATGACGGACGCCGCACTCGAGATCTTCCCAGACGCTACAGTTCTCCATCTGGGTCTCTTCCGCGACAAGGCCACACTACAGGCCATTGAGTGAGCTCCCCAGTCCGCTACCCAGCTCATACCAGGTATTACTCGAAGCTGCCGCGCGTGCCGACCGCCGACGTCGTCTACGTCCTCGACCGTGAGCTCTCTGACCTTCCCCAGCTGACACCAGCACTTATCGCTACGGGCGGGACGGCCGTCGCTGCTCTGGGGATGCTCACTGAGTGGGGACTGCAGCCATCCCAGCTCAAGCTTGTCAGCATCCTCGGCTCAAAGGTTGGCGTCGAGCATGTTGTTGCCGAGTTCCCCGATGTCGAGGTTAGCTATTGTCGCTGTCGATCTGAGCTGACGGCAGATCTTTATTGGCGCGATCGACGCCGAACTCACAGACAAGGGCTACATCTCACCGGGGCTCGGCGATGCCGGCGACCGGATGTTCAACACGCTCTAACCATCTATGTACTATTACTATGCTATGTTGTGGGCAAATGAGGCAAAACGAGGCAAAACGAAGCAAGCATTTCAAGCGGCATTCAAGAAGCTCAAGTGCGGTCACAGACCCGTCTTGCGTCGCCGCAGACCCATAGCCAGGCGGTCCCGCGACACCTTCCACGGCTCGACACGCTCGCTCTTCTTCTTCTTAGGCCCCTCGGCATCGGACACGTCGGACTGGGACGGGGTGCTGGGCCGGTCATACTGCCCGAGCGAGTGAGAGCGGCGTCCGCGCGTAAGCCAGCCCTGCCAGCCGCGCGTGGAGCCCGTGCCGACGTACATGACGACGCGGTCCCGCGCTTCGCCGAGCAGGCCGTCGCCGTGCCCCGCGTCCTTGTCCCAGTGCAGGCCGCGGGTGACCCCGGCTTTCTCGAGGTACCGCCTCACGCGTTCAGCGTCCACGATGATGTCCTTGCCGCCGAGGAAGAAGGCTGAGCGCGTTGCCTCGCGCCCGTTAGGGATCTCATCGACGAAGACGGTGTTGTCGCACCAGTTGAAGTGCCGCTGGATGTAGTTTGCAATGCCGACCTCCGAGGCGACAAAGTAGTATAGCGCAAGCTCAATTGCCTTGCGCGGTTTCCGGTAGCAGAATGAGAAACAGACATCTGTGTGTGAGCGAGCGGAAAGATGAAGTGGCCTGACAATACACCCTGCAGCCCGCCGGCCCTACTCACCACCTTCCCATAGACTGAACACGACAGGATCGACGAAACAGCTGCGCCGGACCATCTCGGGCGCGTCCTTGAGCAGCCAGCCGTGGTGCACGCTCCCGTTGGAATGGGAGAGCAGGCTGACCCCGCCGCGGCCCTTGGGTCCGTCATCTCCCGGATTCCAGAATCCCCAGCGCTCGCACGCGCCGCGGATCATCTTCACGAGCTCCGGCCGCGTCCATGGCCGCAGGTGTCGCGGGTTGAAGATCTCTTGCGAGGTATGGTACGCGACTGGGATCAGGAGCGGGTGAGTTGGCAGGGAGTGGACGAGGTGTTTCAACAGAAGGTGGTTTTGGAGCTGAGGTCAGCAGGGGGAGTTGGTCATCACAGTCCGCACCACTCCACTCACCAGTCCGAAGCCAAGGCCGTGGAGATACACGACCGGCACGGCGTTGCGTTCCTCTCGTCCCTTCTCCGGCGTCCACCCCGGCGGGATGCGCACAAAGTAGCTACGAGTCAGCCTCCCCTCATGAACGGACGCACTCAATCTCGCCCTCCCGGTACAGCGCGACGCCGCGCGCGGGATATATCTGCGTCCGGAGGACCCAGTTGATCGAGTTCGCGATGGCGTAGATGAAGAATGGACGGGATACGACGTTGACGTGGTCCAGCGTAAGGCGCATAACCTTGACCCCCGTGCTGCCCTCCGGGAGAACCGAGCCAGTCCGGGCCTCGAGCATGGTGATCGTGCGACCCAGAAAGCGGGCCTTCTTCGCGTCGGCCTTGACGTCCTCCAGCCGCATGTTGAAGCTCGACCATGCGAGCCAGGCGCCGACATCGTCGCGCTTAAGACTCTCCCACGGGACGTGGTGGAACCTAGCGTCAGCTGCCGCATACGAGTCCGCTCCCCACTCACCAAGTTCGCAGCTGCTCGCGGAACTCGACGGCGAGCGGGTCGTCTTTGTCCAACACGTGCGGATTGCCGTTCTCGTCGAACAGCGGATCAACTTCCTCCTTGGGGTCCATATACTGCTGGGCAATGGCCAGAGTCTCGTCGGCAGCCGAGTACAGCCGGCCCCGCCTGCGCAGGGGTACAGGCTGGCCGTTGGGCCCGATCGCGGCAAGCGGGGCGCCGTTGGGCGCCGCAGGACCGGTGGAGACGGTGTTCCACGTCGAGTTCGTAGTCCCAGTCGACTGGGAGCTGAGCGTGCCGTCCTCGCTCGCCTCCTTCGGGGGGCTGAGAGTGCCTCCCGCCGCATCGATCTCCTTCCCGAACGAACTGTGTCGATGCCGGTCGGCCGCGGCGCGGATGTACCGGTCCCCTGGGGCGCTGTACGACAGCCCCGCGTGAAGGACGCGAAGGAAGAGGTCCGACATCTCCTCGGGCTTGATGGTTGACGGCGGCGCGACGGGCTGGACACGCCTCGCCAGGATCTGGTAGTAGATTCCGAAGACTGCTTCGACCAGCGCCCAGCCTGCGACTAATGTTGCCGCGATGCCGGCCACGCCGGGGAGCGTGCGGCCGGTGTAGAGGAACCATGCGAGGTAGACACTGGGGTCAGTCAGGAGTGCGGGGATCGGGGCGATGCCCGGCTCAGAACTCGAGCCGTGAACGGAACGGTGCGCAGCGTCTCAGCGTCCCCAGCATTCCGCGATGGCGCCCGGGCGCCACCGACTCCGGCTTCGCCGACTCACTACGACAGCGGCGTCACGGACCACACAGCCGCGACAACGACGAATACGAGGTAGAACCCGATAGTCCGGCGCTGGTCCTCAACCACTCGGGGGTACAGCACCGGCGGGAGGGGCGGGAGCTTGTCCCCGCTTTCGGAGAACATTGGCGTCGCGGTCCAGGGTGTTGCGGGGTTGGTACTTCGGCACTTGGGCTGGAGCCGCTCGGGCTGGTGGCCTGGTAGGTTGTGCAAGATGAACGTGGGGACCGGGGTGAGTGAGAAATGGATTGGCTGGGGTTGGCGGCGCGTGTCGCGTCAAGCGGGCGGCGGCGCCGGAAGCGGAAGGCGAGAGAAGGGGAGGCGGGGCGCGGAAGCGATCGACGGCGACCGATCTGAGGCGAAGGAGCGAGGGAGGTCGAGGAGAGCGATAAGAAGTAAAAGAATGTGGGGAGACGCGTGGTCTATCTCGAATGTTGAATCTTGGAGCAACTAGAAAATAATATCGGAGTGTTAGAAACAGAGATCGAACGCGGAGACCGAGACCGAGACCACGTTCTCGAAAGTGACGTAATGGCACACAGATAAGAACGCAGAGATTTACATAAGTGTACCATCGCACCCCCCTGCGACTCTCGCGATGCGATGCATTATACATACTCCCTCAACACCGTCCCCTGCGTATCCTCTCCTCCTTATCCCGCTCGAACCCTCGCCGTCGTCCAGTCCGGCACGATCTTGCCCACTGTCCATCCGCGTTTCCGTTTTGCAGCTAATGGTCCGGTCGCCATGCCCGGCCTCAGCTCGTCCAAGTCCAGTCCAACAGCAGCCAGTGCCACACCAAGCTCTTCACGTTCGCGATCCAGAGCAGCACGGTACTCGTCTCCACGAACCATCGACTCCGTGACGCGCTGGTCGTAGTCCTCCCGAACGAGTTCGGGAGCGGAAGTCTTGAGCACGCTGAAGTCAGCTCCAGCCCCACGCCTGGTCTCACCCTGCAAGCGAACCCCCGACCCACGCAACGAGGGGCGGCGCCCACCGCGGCGCCGTACCCCCGCTCGCGCTCGCAGCCCCATCCAGCGGAGCGGGATCGTTGATAATCGCCAGCCGTTTCGACAGACCATGCAGATCCGCGTACAGCTCCCTACTGCGCTTCCGCCACGAGGCTACTTCGGCCCTCTGGTTGTCGAAGGACAGGGGTACGCCCTCGGGAATGCGCGTATACAGCTCGTTTCTGACGCGCGAGATAAACCCCGGCAACGCTGCTAAGCCGCCAGTAACCAGGATCGAGGAAACCATATCAGGCCGCAGGTCGACAGGGAGCTGGTGTCAGCAAGCGCGGGCGGGGAGGGGTACCGTTTCAAGGGTGTGCAGGATGAGTTCTGGAACAGAGTCGTCTTCATCTGGACCGTCGCCGAACAGCGTCTCAATCACGCGCTGGCGCAGCCATCCCGGTACGACCAGTCTTGCGCAGGCACCGGTGCCCCGCGTCGAGGGGAGGGAGGTGGTCCAGTCTTCCGCAGCGACCGAGGAGTACCTGGTAGCCAGGGCGTCGAGGAGGCTATCGTCGAGATCCGAAACCGGCTCGGAGGGGTCAACTATCTGGTCGACGGCCATTGTCTGGCTCGGAGGTGGGTACTGTTCGACGAAACACGCCTCCGTCAGAACCCGCTCCACAAGTTGTTCTGTTAAGACGCTGGCGGGCGGCGGCGTCGGCGCGGGTGCCGACCTCCCTCCGCGCGTCGCGGGTGTATACCGCCCAAACCGGCGCAACAGCGCGCGCAGGCGCCGCACCAATACGCGTCCCGCTACCGGACTGGACCGCGCCAGATGGTACAGCGGCCGCGAGCAGAATACCTGCGGTCAGTGGCCAAATCCATGCAAGCGAACTCACAGGCGTGACCGTTGTCTCGAGCCATCCGCAATCCACAACCAGCCCCGTCACCCGTCCACTGGCAGCCAGCGCGAGGATCGACGCAGGGGTAAACGCCACACTGGGAGACTTTAAGTTATCAAATAAGGTCGCTGTGATCACCTCCTTGATGTATGTCGGCAGGAAGGTATTCTCCACGATGATGACTTTCCGCTGCTTCCCGTCTGTCAGGAGGTGTCTCGACGTCAGCTGGCGCGCACGGGCTTCGCTCCAAGCTTACTTGTGGAACGTGTCCCGTAACCGCCGCTGCACGCGGACCTGCACCAACCTCCGCGCCTCCGATGCGCTCCCGTACGCCCCAGACGTCGACGCGAGGTTAAGGTCCCATATTTCGCCCGCCTTGGTGCGGTCGTCAAAGTCCGGAGCCCAGAACGAGGCTCGCGGGTCCGGCTCGCCGGAAAAGCCCACTTTCCACACGCGCGACCCGGGGCTGGCATCAGCTGCAATATCGGTATACGAAGGACTTACTCGATGATGATCCGGTCGTCGTGGCCGTAGAGCGAGTGTCGGCGTGCGGCCTGTGGTCAGCTGGGATGAGTTGGCGTAGCTGAACGCACGCTGTGGGCCGGGGAGTTTAGCCGGCTGGAGCGGGGCGCATCTGTGCGTTTTGGGGTTGTCCTCACTGGTGTCGTTACGGGCTGGACCGCTTGTGACATTCGGAACGAGTGTTGATGGAGAGTGGGTTGTTGACAGTGAGATAGTTGTCGCAACGTTGCGTTCAGTATCGAGACGCGTCGGAATGTAAGCTATTTGGTTCCGCGTCTGAGTCTTGGGACGTGGCTCCCTATCCAAGACTGCCCCACTCCTTGCATTCTTCCCAGTATTAAAATCACGTCAACACGCTTCACTTCTACATCCTGTTGATTAACACAGTTCACAGCACAGCACCAACCAGTTCCTACAACCCATCGCAGAACTGACACCGCTCATCACCCACGGCAGCTACTTGCACTCGCTCCTCGCGGAGGACCTGAATAAGACCAAACAAATGAAGGAGACGGCTGTGTCTTTCCACTTCCTTCGAGCAAAGAGCAGAACATGTTCTGACGCATAGTCCAACTCCGAATGTTGTACATCGTCCTTCTGCACCCGGCGATGGCAATGCCTTTCAGAGCCCCAACCGGAACGTGTTAGAATTTGTCCGTCGCCACGAGCACGATCAGTCTACCGTGTGTACTTCATCGACCTGTTGCCCACAGATATGAGGAAATGGGTAGTAACCGGCGGTATGTGTACCTCCAGAACTCCGCAGGCCGCCACATGCAGACTCCGACGCGATATACACTTCATCACTTATGCGGCGTCTGAAGGTTGAGTCTCCTCCCCCTCCGGTAACGCAATCGCGCCCTGCTTCCAGCGCAGCGCGATGACCCCATCAGCACGTTCAAACCAGAACGTGCACTGACTCGAAAGAAGGGCCGCGGCGAGATCGACGATGAGAAGGCCGACAAGTGCCCAACCGAGCACGAGAACTGCACTACCAAGACTGTGGAGTCAGCGGGGCTGTGCGGTATTTCCACTGGCTAACTCTATAAACTCTAAACTGCGTCCACCCCGCTCCCGGCGCTATCCGCTCAACTCCCTGAGCATCTCAGATGCACTTACTTCGAAACGGCAGTGTTGGTCCCAGAGCGGTCCTCATTCCTGTACCAGTCGGCGACGATGAGAGAGAGCCGGAACTGCTTGGAGTAATAGGGTGGCATTGGATATGGTTGTTCACCGTCGTCTTCGAATAGGGACTGCACCCGATCAAATGTGTCGTCGTCAATAAACCAAGGCCGGCCTTGCCACTTGAGGTACTTCAGGTCTTCAGCCCATGTCGACAGGCCGCCGATGAAGCCAGCGCCAATCACGACCAGGAGAGCCACCATAACCACAGTAGCCTTGCGGCATGGGGGTGTCTTGCGAGACCGCAGGAGAGCCGCCAGGGAGTACAAGACTGAGGCAGCTGCAAACGCCGTAATAAACGAGATGACAACGATGAACGCTACCTTCCGGTCGACCAGTGAGCTGGGCGTATAAACTAGTAGCGTGATGCACAGGCCAAGTAGGGCGGAGCTCGTGGCCAAAATGAGACCGCTGAGGGCGTCGCGGAAGGGCATCGTTAGTAGGTGTTTGGATTGTCTAGAAAAAGTGAGGTTAGACTAGGCAATGAGGGCTTGGCTCAAGGCGAGCACTGATGAGGACTTATGAGGCCGAGAGCTGACGAGATGCAAGGTTGGCGGTTCTGGTTGGTGTCTCGGGCTTGTGTTGTCGGGTCCTGTGACAACAAGTTTCGTCGGTGCGTCCCTCGTATTGGCAATCATGGCTGCGCACCTCGGCCAAGCAACAAGTTTCGTCGGTGCGTCCCTCGTATTGGCAATCATGGCTGCGCACCTCGGCCAAGCACAATACACAACAACCGTCCCCTCTTCTCCCATCTCAACTGATCACATGCAAGGCATTAAGCCGGGTGGATGTCACCTCTGGCCCCCAACCATGCCAATGCCAGAACCACTGGGCTGATGCATGAACTGTACTGCCTTACTATCGCATACGAATACAAGCTAAACCAAGCCACCGAGCACAGCCACAGGGAGTCCGCGCTAGTCCTGTTGCCGCTCTTCACCTTGCGCAGTCTCTTCGGTAGACGGGCTGATGTTGCTTCTCAATGCAGGGAATTCTTATAGGGGTGCTAGTTTGGCGAAGGGTGATGAGCCAGCTGGACCAAGCCATGTGAAGTGTTGTGCGTCTCGAGCGCTCGAGCAATGTCTTGTGATGCGCGAAGAACGTGGAGCACTTTGGACTGCCAGGCTTTGTCAGGTCCGACAGATCCGACAGCACGGTACCGTGCACGTACCGGGCTCGTACAGCAAGGATACCCCTCGGTACAATAGATTCGACAATGAGCCGGCGATCCTCATACATAAGGATCGCCGACCTTCCTGGTAGCTCGTTGCGAATGTATTATCTAAGTCTCTTGATTCATCCTCATCCTCATCCAGTCGTTACCTAGACGTCTATCTACTTGCTCCCTGACAGGCTTGACGATCCGGAAATCTCGGAGCGTAAGGAATGTTTGACCAGTCCGTCGGTCAGGCACAGTGGCGGAGCGATGAGTGGGCCACCTCCGCATCATATAATGAATAATATATATGCCATTTAATACAACATGGACATCACTGTACACTACGCCACACTCTCTGGTGCAGGCTGGTGTGCCTGATCTCACCCTGCATGTGCTTCGGAGCCCTGACGATGTGTGCAGCTGGAGGCGGCTTCCGGCGGCGTCTCGGCGTGTCAGGCGACACGCGGTAGGAGTCCGGCTGGGGTGCGGAGGACTGCTCCTCCGAGTTGAACTGAGTTTGCTGTAAGTCGCCCTCCTGTTCCGCGCTCTCTGTCGGCTGGTGATCAGTCCCGTCGTCTCTCAGATCACCCCTTGTGCTTCTGTCCTCTGCTTCCAAACGTCCCATGGTCGGGAAAGGGTAGGAGGAGTGGGAATGGGAAGAGTACGACGAATGGGGCGAATGCGACGCGTATGACGGAGGGTACTGCGTGTATGAGGGCGGGAAGGAATATGAAGGTCGCTCGAGTTCGGCGAACTGCGGATACAGAGCGGGAAGGGGGTCCTGGCCTGGCGGAGACGATTCGGGGACATTGAACCGTACGTGTCCGGCGCCCATGCTTTGCTCTCGGACCAGGTCCCCGAGTCTCCAGCGAGGGGTTCGGGGTGACGGCGAGGCCGGGTCACGCAGCGTCTCGAAGCTCGCTGTTGCACCCACTGGAGGCGCGAGGGTGAGTCTGAGCCGGTTAGGAGTCGACCTTGGAGGTATTCCCACCGGCGAGCGCATGGGCGGTAGAGTCTCGCTATGCATCGGGAGGCAAGGGCTCAAGGGGTCCATGTGCAGGTTCATGCCCATGCCCATCTCCATGTGCATTGGGAGCGGTGGGAGCAGGTTCGGCGTGCTGCTGCCTTCCAGGGCCTCGATCTCCATCCCGTCCATGGAGTCAAGCGAGTCAAGCGAGTCAAGCGAGTCCAGCGAGTCCAGCCCGCTCATAACCTGGTCAAGGGAGGGAAGGCACTGCACGTCCAAGCTCTCAAGCTGAGCGTCGGTAAGCGGCCGCGCCAGAGCCGGTAGCGTCGGGACGACCGCGCTCGCCATGCGCGCCAGGAGCTCGTTAATCGCCTCGGAAGCGTGTCCGTCCTGGCTTGATGACGGGGAGCGCGAGCGGTCCCACGGCACCTCCTCGTCCGATGAGTAGCCATTCACCGAGTCGCCATCCGAGTCGACTTCGCGCACACGGCTCGACGGACGTGAGAAACGGAGGAAGATTTGTCCTGTCGTCTCGGAGTCGGGCGGAGTGCCGTTGTGAGTCCCATTTGTGGCCTTCTTGCTTGCCTTGGGGGCACGAGGGACAATATCCCCATTGGTCGCTCCCTCCGCGTCGACGTCGCCTTCGGCAAGAGGACGCTTCCTGCCCCGCCTGCCGGGGGGCTTTGGCACTCTGTCGGCATCCAGCTCGAGCTGCTTGATCTTACGTGGCCTTCCCCGTGGCTTTCCTGTGCCCTTTCCCTTTCCCTTGCCCTTGCCTTTACCTCCTGTGTGTGCGGCTTCACCCTCCTCTCCTTCCGCCGCGTCGGCGCCATCCTTGCCACTCTTGCCTTTACCACCCTTCCCTTTGCCACCACCTTTGCCCGTCCCCTTTGCCTTCGGGCCTGCCTTCTTCTTGAGACCAAGCGCCTCGCGGCGCTGGTCCTCGAGGTACTCCTCCCACTCAGCAGTGAGGGGCGGCGCGACGATATCCTCAGACATGTTGACGATCCGCACACGGTCAACTGGAGGCTCAGGCTTGCCAGCGCGTTCAATGTATTCCTGGACTGTCATGCCATCGAGCAACTCCTCCGTGACATTCTTATTTTTGCTCCCGAACCGGTTGAGCGTCTGCGCCAGGTGACCGAGGCTGCGTTTCTCAAGACAGGTCTTGCAGTTACAGCACTCCATGCACACTGGACAGATGAACGAGCGCGATTCCTCGTCGAAATCAAAGTAGTTGTATCTGTCGTCAGCCGCTGTCACGAGCCATCCTCCTCGACGAAGCTCCACTCACCGCTTACAGCACGTTGAGCAAAACAGATTATTGCACTCGGGATCAATGTTGCGGCAGTGCATTTTGGGCCTGTCCGTCCGCCGACGGCACTGGTGGCATGTCCCTTCTGGCAGGGCAGAGTACGCGGATGTCGACTTCTTTCCCACCCTAGCCTCGAATAGCGGCGTCTCATCTGCTTCCAACGCCTCCCCATGCTCCTCCTCCTCAACAGCCACCTCATCCACAACCACCGCTCCGAACTCGCGCCATCGGATGTCAGGTCCCACGCCGCCGACTTCAGTCTCCTCCCCTTCTTGCAGCACCCCTCCTCCGTTGCCAAACCGCCATCGCCGCTCCTCACCCTCCGCCCAGTGCGTGCAGTCAATGTATTCGCCATTGTCGATCGCACGCCGCGACATCCGGTGTGTGCGGATCTCGACGGCAGCAAGCGCCTGCTTCTCCCCAGGCGGAGGCAGCGACACGACGTATCCCCACCGATCTGTCCGCTGTGGATTCCTGTTGGCTTTGCGCGCCTGGCGCCGGGGTTCTGGGGGTGCCGCAGCGACATCTTCGAGAGCGGATGATGCGCCTCCAAGCAGGTTAAGCTCGGCCAGCAGGCTCTGGTTCTCCAGCATGCGTAGCCGCCTTTGGCTCTCGTCTGTTGTCAGTCTCAATACGGCGGTCCAGCTCACAGGCCTCATCCCCCTCCTCGAGTGAGCCGTCGCTTGCTGATGCAGCTGTCTCCGCATCACTCCTCTCCCCAGGCGACCGGGAGCGGGGGGTACGCGAGTTACGGGACCGCGAGGTGCGCGAAGCAGCAGTCGCAGGACCAGGGCCAGCTTCTGGGAGTTCCTGTGAGAGATATCGCGCTGGTGTCCGACGTGTTGGTCTCGGAGAAGACCTGTGCAACCCATCGGCCGAGGTTGGGGCCTCGGCCGTCATGATGTTGTGATGGTTTGCAGTTCGTATGTGTATTGTTGAAGTTGGATGGAGGGGGTTAGGGATGGGAGAGACGCGGTGCAATCCACCGCTTTTAAATAATTCAAGGGGTTGACTGGAGGCAGTCAGACGTGAGAGGTTGAGAGGTTGTGAATAATGTGGATATGAGTGTTGTTGATGAGAAAGATGGAATGATGCGGTGTGAGTGAGGTTCGGATGGAGTAGCTTCGGTGGATGCGAGTCACGTGCACCACCAACGCCGTCGCCGCTGGGTGGCGACAGCGCAGTCCTAGCCTCCCAACCCTCCACACGCTCCGCAGCTCCTCGGAGGTCCGACGCACAATCAACCCCGCCGACTGAGGGAATAAACGAAGCTCTCCTCAAGCCAAAAAGTACATGCAACGTCTATGTAAAGCGCTCCTAAATGCAACACCCAAATGTAAACCTCTATTGCGACCACGACTCCCAGCCCACATACTCGACACCCGCCTTGCTAGTGACCTCGCCCATGACGAATGCATTGGGCTCGCCGGACTCGTGGAGGTTCTTGAGCGCGGCGTCCAGTTGGTCGCGCCCCACGATGATGATCATGCCCACGCCACAGTTGAACGTGCGCACCATTTCTGTGGGCGCAATGCCACCAGCAGCCATGACCCAGCGCCAGATGGCAGGCAGCTTCCAAGTGCTCAGGTCCACCTTGACGCCGAGGTTGTCGCTGCGACCGGCGAAGACGCGGGGAATGTTCTCGGTGAAACCACCGCCGGTAATGTTCGACATGCCCTTGAACAGGTTGGCGCGGATACCGGGAAGAAGAGGCTTCACGTAGAGGCGGGTAGGGGTAAGGAGTGAGTCTCCCACGCTGATCGACTCATCCCATGGTGCGGGGGAGGACAAGTTGAGGCCCTTGAGGCCGACGACCTTGCGGATGAGCGAGAAGCCGTTCGAGTGAGGTCCAGACGCGGGAAGACCGATGAGGATGTCACCCGCCTGCAGGTCCTTGCGGGGAAGCATCTGGTCGCGCTCAGCCGCACCGACGGCGAAGCCGGCCAGGTCGTAGTCGTCGCCGTGGTACATGCCAGGCATCTCGGCAGTCTCGCCACCAATGAGAGCACAGCCAGACTCGAGACATCCCTGAGCAACACCGGTGATGACATCTGTAGCCACAGCGACGTCGAGCTTGGAGCAGGCGTAGTAGTCAAGGAAGCAGAGCGGCTCGGCACCTTGGACGATGAGGTCGTTGACGGACATGGCGACTAGGTCGATACCGACCGTGTCGTGCTTGTTGTGCTGGAGAGCAATGCGGAGCTTGGTGCCGACACCGTCGGTGCACGACACGATAACGGGGTCGCGGAAGTTGGCCGCCTTGAGGTCGAAGGCGCCGCCAAAGCCGCCGATCTCGCCGTCGGCACCTGGTCGGCGAGTAGCCTTGACAATGGGCTTAATGGCCTCGACGAGGGCATTACCGGCGTCGACGTCAACACCTGCCGCGGCGTAGGTAAGGCCCTGCGCAGGAGCGGCAGCGGGAGTCGTGTCGGCAACAAGGGCACGGTAGGCAATGTCGCGGCGGATAGTCTTGCCCTGGAACTCAACGGCCTTGACACCTTCGTACGCGAGGTCGACAGCGGCACGGACAGTGGACGCGACAGCTGCAACCGCGAGCACACGGCCACCGTCAGTGACGAGCTTGCCGTCCTTGAGGGCTGTGCCCGCATGGAACACCTCCACACCCTTGGGGGTCTCTGCGACAGTCATGGCGACTCCCTTAGGGTATTTGCCCGGGTATCCCTCAGACGCACAGACGACTGAGACGGCAAAGCCCTCGCGGTAGCCGAGCTTGACCGAGTCTAGCCGGCGCTCAACGCACGCAAGCATGACCTCGGCAAGGTCGGTCTCGTCGTCGAGAAGGAGCATGAGCGCCTGCGTCTCTGGGTCACCAAAGCGCACGTTGTACTCGAGCACCTTGGGCCCGTCGGGAGTGATCATAAAGCCGGTGAAGAGCATACCGACGAAGGGGTGGCCGTCCTGGCGCATACCCTTGAGAGTGGGCTCAAGGGACTCCTCGACGACGCGCTTCATGACCTCGGGGGTGGCGACCGGAGCGGGCGCGTAAGCACCCATGCCGCCGGTGTTCAGGCCAGTGTCACCCTCGCCGATACGCTTGTGGTCCTGAGCAGCGGGCATGGGGACGATGGTGTACCCGTCCGAGAAAGCCAGAACGGAAATCTCCGGGCCGACAAGGTACTCCTCGATGACAACCTCGTCACCGGCGTCACCGAACTCCTTGTCGACCATGACAGTCTTCAGAGCAGCGAGCGCCTCGGCATCGTCCTCGGGGATGAGCACACCCTTGCCAGCCGCAAGGCCCGAGGCCTTGATGACGCAACGGCCAGACGAGAACGGCTTGGACTTGATGTAAGCCACGGCGTCGTCGTACTGGTCCTTGGTAAAGGTCTTGAATGCGGCGGTGGGAATGTTGTGGCGCGCCATAAACTCCTTGGACAGAGCCTTTGATCCTTCGAGGAGAGCAGCTGCAGGCGAGGGGCCAAAGGTCGCGATACCGGCTTCGTGTTAGCTTTCCGCACTCGTCTTGTTCTCACCCTTGCGGAAGGCCAGCTCGGCGCCGTCCACCAGCGGCTGCTCGGGACCCGGAACGACAAGGTCGACGTTCTCGTCCTGAGCAAACTTGACAACGGTGTCATAGCCAGCCTTTCCACCCCAGGGAACGGCGACGTTCTGAGCTTTGCCGCCAATGAGAGCGGTGCCGGCGTTGCCCGGGGCAATGAGGACGCGCTTGACGCGGGGGCTCTGGGCGAGCTTGAATGCGAGCGCGTGCTCTCGACCGCCCGAGCCGAGGAGGAGGACGGTGAGGTCCGTGGCGGGGGCAGGGAAAGAGGTTGGCTCAGCCATTGCGGTTGAAAGAGGAGTGAGGTAGAGACGGAGTGGGTAACCCCAAGTTGATTTCTTCGGAGGGGTGAGTCCAAAGTGAGTCCACAAGTGAGTCCCCTCCATCAAGCTCGAGCCTCCCTCCTCAAAATCGAAAAATCCTAGTTCCGCCGAACAAGAACTTCAAGTCACGTGATGGAAAGGGGGAGTGTCAAATAAACAGTTTCCAGGTACCCACAATGAATCTCAGGGACGCGTTTTGGCCGAGACGCGACTTTGTTGTAATGGCTGGACAAGTCGTTACTCCTCCATTCTCTCATCTTGATCTCTCTCTCGCTTGCTCATCACCATCCTCGACTTGCTCATCAGCTCACTCATCCATCCACCGGCTCCATTCGCAGCCCTGAGTTCATTGTCAAGCTCGTAGGCATTAGGAGAAACAGTCTCTTGCCCTCCATCGCCCAGGCCTCCCCTACCACGCCGGTCAACAACCATGGCAAGCCAGAATGTTGGTGTGCTCCCCGTAGCCACCATCGATGTAAGTTTACCCTCTCACACTCTCGCATCCATCACTCACACCATCACAGATCAATTACGAGGAGGAGATTCGTGCGTCACTGCCTTCCGATATAGTTGGTAGCAGCGAGCTAACAATCAGAGAAGATCTCAGACTTCCTCACAAAGTTTGTCCCACAGCCCAGGCAACGCCGTGTGGGTACACTCCCCGCCGACGACGATGAGGCCGCCGAAGATGAGGAGGATGAGCTTGATGACGGTATGGATGACCTGGACATTGATGAAGACGACGGCCACAGCAAGGCCAAGTACATGCGCATCATGCGCAAGGTTGCCAACCGCAAGACCACGGAGGTTGTTATCGACCTTAGGGACCTCCAGCAGGTGAACAACTGGACCACATAACTCAAGCTAACATCAGTTCTCGAATGACCATGGTCTCCTCCACAACATCCTGAAGAACACTCGTCGATACGTCCAGCTGTTTGCCGACGTGCTTGACAAGCTCATGCCCGAACCCGATCATCAGCTTGACCACATGGATGACGTCTTGGACATCATCATGTCCCAGCGCCGCATGATGGCAAACGAGCGTGACAGTGGGCCTGAAGCACTGGCCCAGTTCCCACCGGAGCTCATGCGCCGTTTCAACGTGTACTTCCGCCCACCAAGGAACCGCGATGTGCTTGCAGTTCGCGCCGTGCGCGCTCAGCACCTCGGACACCTCATCACCGTCCGCGGCATCGTCACTCGCGTTTCCGAGGTCAAACCTCTCCTTCTCGTCAACGCCTACACTTGCGACTTCTGCGGCGATGAGATCTTCCAGGAGGTTGGCTCCAAAACGTTTAGGCCCATTCCTGTCTGCCCGTCGCAGACCTGCCAAACCAACCAGACCAATGGTAGGCTGCATATGCAGACGCGTGCATCGCGTTTCCAGGCGTTCCAGGAGGTCAAGATCCAGGAAATGGCCGACCAGGTCCCCGTAGGCCACATCCCTCGCTCAATGACAGTGCACCTGTGTGGAGCCCTCGTTCGCACCATCAACCCTGGTGACGTCGTTCACATCTCCGGTATCTTCCTTCCTACCCCTTACACTGGGTTCCGCGCCATGCGAGCAGGTCTTCTGCAGGACACATTCCTTGAGGCGACTCACGTCAACCAGCTCAAGAAGCAGTACCAGGACATGCTCATCACTCCGGAGATCGAGGAGGCTCTTGAGAGGCTCAGCTCGGAAGAGTCGAACCTCTACACTCGGTTGGCCAGCTCGATTGCTCCTGAAATTTTCGGCCACGAGGATGTCAAGAAGGCTCTCCTGCTTCTCCTTATCGGTGGTGTCACCAAGACCGTGGGCGACGGCATGAAGATTCGTGGTGACCTTAACGTCTGTCTCATGGGTGACCCAGGTGTCGCCAAGTCGCAGCTGCTCAAGTATATCACCAAGGTTGCCCCTCGTGGTGTGTACACCACTGGCCGTGGATCGTCTGGTGTCGGTCTCACTGCCGCCGTCATGCGCGACCCAGTTACAGATGAGATGGTTCTCGAGGGAGGTGCGCTTGTCCTCGCCGATAACGGCATCTGCTGCATTGACGAATTTGACAAAATGGACGAGACGGACCGTACAGCCATCCACGAGGTCATGGAGCAGCAGACTATCTCGATCTCCAAGGCCGGTATTTCGACCACTCTCAACGCCCGTACTTCGATCCTTGCAGCAGCCAACCCGTTGTACGGACGGTACAACCCGAAGGTGTCGCCCGTGGAGAACATCAACCTCCCGGCTGCTCTTCTCTCTCGTTTCGATATTCTCTTCCTCATCCTCGACACACCCAACCGTGAGGAGGACGAGCGTCTGGCGCAGCACGTCACCTGGGTCCACATGCACAACGAGGCCCCAGAGCCCGAGGACGGCTTCGAGCCTGTCGAGCCAACCCTCATGCGCCACTACATTGCCAAGTGCCGCAAGATCCGCCCCATCGTTCCTCCAGCGATGAGCGAGTACATTGTCTCGTCATACGTCACTCTCCGTAAGGAGCAGAAGGAAGCCGAGGCGGAAGACAAGTCGTTCACTTACGTCTCGGCGCGTACGCTCCTGGGTGTCCTGCGTCTCTCGCAAGCCCTCGCCCGCCTCCGCTTGGACCCAGTCGTCAGCCAGGCCGACGTTGACGAGGCTCTCCGCCTCATGGACGTGTCCAAGGCTAGCCTATACGAGCACCGGCGCCACACGGGCGAGGACGCTTCGTGGACATCCAAAATCTTCCGTATCATTAAGGAAATGGCGCGCGACCGCCATAGCCACGCCCGGCGTCGGGCACACCGCGGTGCTGATGACGACGACTTTGAGTCCGAGGAAGAGGACAAGGATGAGGAGGTGTCGGTGTTCGAGGCAAGGGCGCGTGTCATCGCAAAGGGATTCACGGAAGACCAGTTCATCTCCACTCTCACAGAGTACGAGAACATGGACGTTATCGTGCGGACCGCAAATGGCACGCGCATCCGTCTAGTGCATGCCGACGAGTAGACGTACGCACGACACGAGGTCCTGATGGTTAGAGCTTCTGTAGGATACCCACCCCGCCTGCGCGGCTTGTATTTTTGGTATGCATGCACTCAATGACACGGATGACACGCCACTCTATCGTCGAGATGCATCGTCTCGTGCGGGGCTGAGACCCCCCCGTACAACCATTCTCTGCCTCAGCAGGAGTCTGCGCCGACCTCTGCGCGGACCAACCTTCGTCTACTACCAGTCCGCTGTCTCAACCACTTGGGAGTCGTCTCGGCTCAACTCGATTCGTCCACAGTTACCATCTGGCCCTGAGGCTAGCACGGCAGCATGCGTCTGGCTACAATTGCAACATGTTCAGCCGCTGGCCCGCAACACATGCCACCCAATCGCCGTCCTTTGTGAATGCGAGGTTGTTCAACTCCCCGTGCGCCGTCCACGCCTTCGAAGGCTGAATCTCAGCTGCGCGCGTTGATCCCGGCGAAGGTGTTCGAGCCACATTTGGAGTCGCTGGTGGGCTCAAGTTGTATGGGCCGTTGCTGCGCCGCGTCTCGGGCTCAGTGGGTATGGGGGATGTCAAGTCGTACACGAGGAGCTGGGCGTCGTCGCCTGGGGTTAGTAAGAATAGGCGAAGACTGCGCCTGAGCGAGCTCAGAGAACTGTGCCGCACGGAATCCAACGAATTCCAATCCCGCTTTCGGACTCACCACAGGAGGCGATATAGCCACCGCCAGTTGCCCCTGATCCTGATCCGCCGGATCCCCATGCAATGGCCCCCAAGGGCGCCTTGTGGCCTAACAACTCCGCCACAGGCTGGCCTGGCGAGCGCATATCTAGAATTAATGTGCGCGAGTCGTTCATGCTGAAACATGCGAGCATGTGTCTGGATGTCAGTCGTGCCCAGTCTAGTCTAGCTCACTGTTCGCGATTGCTGAACGCGATGCGCGCCAGCGGTGCCGAGTTGGGAGTCTCGTACAGAATGGTGGAGTGTTCGAGCTGGCGCAGGTCGAACGCTCGCAACGACCCGTCCGCACCGACCGATACGAAGATGTCGCTGCTTTGTGGCAGCCATGACAAGTCGTAGACAGCTCGGTCATGGGCGATAAGCTGTGTGAGCGCCTGGGACGTGTTGATGTCCCATAGCGTCGCGGTCGTGTCCGTCGAGCAGGTTACGATACTCTGCGGCGCTGTTGGGTTCCAGCTGAAACTCGTAATTGGAGGCAGGTTTGATGGGTTCTGCTTGCTCTGGAAGTTAGCGCGTGCGTCCACCTCGACCAACTCACGTTGGACAGGAAACTTCTTTGATGCAGTTTCCACCCATCGACCTCGTTATAGCCGTTCCGCCCATACCCAATCCTTCCCGAGTCCTTGTTGCTCCCATCCCACTTCATCTCCCAGATGCGGAGGACATCGCCAGTCGTGGCGAGCAGCTCACCGCGGCCGCCTTGGTCCGCGCGGGCCAGGCTCTCAGCTGGCTCCCACCCGACCTTTGTGGGTGGATAGGTGAGGTTTGCAGTTGCTAGTTGCTGGAAGTCGGTGTTTGACGCGTAACCCGACGAGTAGGACGCATGGGGCTCGACGACTACGAGCTTGTTCTGGGGGCCTGTAAGGAACGAGGTGAGCGCGACGCGGGATGGGTGTTGGGTGCTGTTGGAGAACGCGACGCCATATAGCGGGACTGACGTTAGCTATGCGAAGAGGCGGGGCATTGACTTACAGCTGGCGTCGTGATGAATGGCTTTTGGGAGACCCATTGTGAGAGATTGAGGTTGAGATTACGTGTGAGGGTCTGATGCCGGGCCGGCGCGAGGTTCTTGACCCGTCGTCGGCCAGCAGCCCCAATGATGGTGGTCGTCTTGTCACGCGCGGGAGAGTCGAGTGCCCCCAAGACCCAATAGGTTTTGAGAGATGAAGAGATAGGGAGTTGGGAGGGTGGGGAGACGAGGAGATGCAGAGAGGAGATGAGGGATAGGATATGAAGATGTGAGTTTGAGATGATAGATGACAGGTGATTTACGAAAGAGAGGTTGAGGACCCGCGAGATGGATGTGGGGGGAGGGGAGCTGGACAGAGGTGGGAGGTGAGAGGAGGTCGAGGAGAGCGGTCGACGAGAGAGAGAGAGAGCTGAGGGAGACACCGATATACCGAACAGCGCGGAGAGAGAGGGGAGAGGGAGAGAGAGCTGTGCGCTGGTCATAGGAAGTCTCAACGGAGTTATCACTCCCATCTCCGCCTCGCTCATCCTCCGTCACTATGGTCTTTGAACGCATGAACGACTTGCCGACAACAACTTACCACAACCACCACCACCATCATCATCATTTCTGTCGCTTTCACTCATCTTACGCCTCCCCTCACCCCTCTCGCCTACTCTGCGGCAATATGTCTACTGCAGACTATGTCGCAAAGTATCCTCGCAGGCGGGAGCTCCTTAATACAGTCGACAAGTACTGGATAGACGACCCATACCGTGAGCATCAAAAGGCAACCCTTCATTTGCAAACTGTAGACTGGTCAAACTGACACTTAAAGGACCACCTGGACAACTGGACTCGTCTCTAAAGAAACACACCACCTTAATCAATCGTCTCAAAGCAGCCTTACTCATCGGCCCTTCCGATGCCATAATCAAGGAGATCGACGGCCTGGTTCTGTCAAAATACACCTCGGAGATTGTGGCCGCCGTCGTTGAGGGAGCCAGCCGTGGCCGGGGTGACCCCGAAGTTGCCGTTGACGTGAGTGACTTGGCTAATTGCTCACTGATTGTTAGATCATCGTTCACCTGCACAAACGTCTCGCGCCAGACTTCCTTCCCCAGCTCTTACCCCCGCTCATTACCATCCTCGCACCTCCACCTCCACCAGCAAAGGATGTTTCGGAGAAGGACCGCGAGAAAGATGACAAGGAACGCATTTCGCGTCAACGCCCCGTACTCCGCATCATCGCTGAGCTAGGAATGCTAATGGCCTGGCCGGAGGGCGCGCTCAGAGGTGCAGCGGAGGTCGGGAAGGTGCTCAAGAATCTCGTGAGTGGCGGAAGCGGTTCGGCTCTGGTGTCGGGACTGACCTGCAGATGACGAGTGACCCCCAATACACCAACATTCCTCTCATCTCGGCCTTCCTCAAACACTTTAACCGCGCGTATCTCGGCGCGCCCCCGCCCAAAGACGGCGATGCGGCCGAGGCGTTGCCGGAGGGTGTTGAAGAGCTCGTCCCTGCCGAGGTACAGAGACAAATGCGCGAGCTGCTCGTCAAGTATTTTGACACCGCCAGCAAGACGCTCGTCAAAGGACAAATTGTGAGAACCATTGTGGAACGTTCCTAACTATCAGAAACTCCTCGAGCAGGACAAGCGCAATCACGAGGCATACATCAAGTCTGGGGAAATATTCGAGGACCGTCAGCATGCTTATGAGCGTATGACCCGTGCTGTCGAGCGCCTCACCACAGGTGTACAGGGGCTTGCAGATCTTCTGGGTCTCGCAGCTCCCGTGCTTCCCACTGCAGCCTCTTTGTCCAAGTCTGGCCTCCAGATCGTCAACACCACGTCGTCGTTCGCGGTCCGTGAGGACGGGGTTGTGCCCGGCGGTATCTGGGATGACGACGAGGAGCGCCGATTCTACGAGGATCTCCCTGACCTCCTGGATCTTGTCCCTCCCGGTCTTCTTGGCTTAAAGGACAAAAAATTGGAGAAGGACGCAGCAGAGGACGAGAAGGATGACATGGTCGAGCCAGTGGAGGCAACCGCTCCGGCTGGTGACACTGAGGCGGATGTCGAGGCCCAGAAGCGGGATGAAGAAGACATTCGCCGCCAGTTGGAGGAGATGGCGCTCGAGGGTCCGTCCGAGGAAGAGGAGAGCGTCCCGATGGACCGCAACGAGACAGCAATCTCTGACGAGTCCGTCCCAATCCAGGAGGACGACGAAGAAGCTCAACAGGCTCTTGATGCGACGACAGTCGCAGAGGAAGACGGACTTCAGTCGGGACCTGCTGCCCGCCTTACGGCGCTCTTTGCCGCCCTTCCGGAGGCCGTCAACCGCGAGATGGTGGACAAACTCGCCATCGAATTTGCATTCCTGAACTCGAAGGCGGCTCGTCGTCGACTGATCAAGGTAGGTAGCAGGGTATGGCCAGTTCTGATAGCAGTTTATCGGCGCGGTGCCCAAGAGCCGAACAGACCTTTTGCCTCACTACGCTCGTTTCATCGCGATCCTCGACAAATACATGCCTGACGTTGGCAAGGGTGTCCTCGAGACTGTGAGCTCATGGGGAAGGGGAGAGCGCTAACCTCTAGCTCGACGAAGAGATGCGCTACCTGCAGCGTAAGCGGACTATTCGCGAGCTCGACAGTGTCAGGCTGAAGGTGGGCAGCTAACCTCTTGCCCTTCTATGTAGTTGACGACAGAATGTCCGCTTCTATGGGGAACTGGCCAAGTTCAAGGTCGCGCGACCTTACACAATCCTGCATGTCCTGAAGGTCTTCATTGACAACTTCAAATTCAATGTCGAAAACATTGCCAATCTGCTGGAGACCTGTGGTCGTTTCCTGTTGCGGTCTGAAGGAACAGCCGAGACTGCAAAGAGCATGGTCAGTCGGCTTCCGTGTTCCTGGCTGACCCTCGCAGGTCGAGTTAATGCGTCGTAAGCAGAGTGTAACGCATCTTGACCAGCGACACAATATTATGCTGGAGAATGCTTTCTACCAGGTAGGTGAAAGCATGAAAGATCTACCTACTGACACCAGTGTAACCCGCCGGAGCGCGTCGCGCGCGATGTGGTTGAACTCCCGCCTATGCAAGCCTTCATCCAACACCTCCTGTACGACGTTCTCATGAAGCGCACCCAAGACAAGGTGCTTCGGCTTCTGCGCAAGCTTCACTGGGAGGACCCCGAGACGGCCGAGTTTATCATTAGGACCTTCACGGAGATCTGGGAAGTCAAGTACGAGAACATCGGTCGTATCGCGGGCCTTGTATACGACCTCCAGCGCTACCACGTCGACTTCTCCGTCGCAGTCGTCGACCAGGTCATGGAGGACATCCGCATTGGCATGGAGGTGGGTTTGTTGATTATCACGGTATTGACAATACCCAGGAGAACATCTTCAAGTTCAACCAGCGCCGTATCGCCAGCGTCAAGTTCCTCGCTGAGTTGTACATGTATCGCGTCGTCAATGCTGCCGTTATATTTGAGGTGCTCTGGTCTTTACTGTCGTTTGGTCATCGTGAGCAACGGTTCGGATTGGTAGCTGACAGCCAGCCGAAGGGCTTCCAGTGCCCGGGCGAGACAGTCCGATGGATTCCGTCCAGGATTTCTTCCGCGTCCGGCTGGCTTGTGTTATCTTGGACACGTGTGGCGTGTGCTTCGCTAAGGGATCATTGCGCCGCAAACTCGATCAGTACCTCGTTGTTCTCCAGGTCAGCTCGCTGATGACCGCCAAGCTGACCTCAGTTATATGCCGTGTGCAAGGTTGATATGCCGATGGATGTCGACTTTATGCTGGACGATCTGCTCGAGACACTCCGCCCGAAGGGTCGTCCCAAAGGCGTCAAGGATGGACCGGTTGTCAACCGCTTGCGCACTTTCGGCGATGCTGCTGCCGCCGTCGACGCAGTCCTGGTGGCCAACGCTACGGGTAAGTTCAGAAGGTAACACAGGCGATATCTGACAGAAGACCACGACGAGGAAGAGGAAGAAGAGGAGGGCGAGCGTGCCGACGACGCGGGTGGCGAGCGCATTGATGACTCGGAGGATGAGGAAGAAGTCGAGATCAACGCCGCCGACGAAGAGAATGAGGACGATGACGACGTCGTGGTGATCAGAGAGCAGAAGCGCGAGCTAGACGAATTCGACGAGCGCGCCCAAGACGAGTTTGATCGCGACTTTGCTCGCATGCTGGCAGACACGACTGTGGAGCGCAAAGCCGCGCCTCCCGTGTTCGACCAAGCGGTGCCCATGTTTCGCAGGAAACAGCAGAACGGCACCGCCGAGCCCGACGCTGGCAAGATGCAGTTCATGCTTCTCTCCAAGAAAGGCAACAAGCAGCAAGTGAGCTCCTTATCGCCGCCCCGAGCTGACTTCAGGTCCGTTCTGTCGATATTCCTATTGACTCGTCCATCGCGAGTAACGTGCGCACGCATCAGGCGGCATCGCGTGCCGAGCAGGAGCAGCTGAAACGGCTCGTGTTGCAGAACGAGAAGCGGCAGGAAAACGAGGACCTCGTCAACGTCGAGCAGAGCATGGCCCGCCGTGGCATCAAGGTGCGCATCACCAACTCGTAGCGGACTTGGAAAGTCGATTACTCTACTCCACTCTTGAGGCTATAAGAGACTGGTCTCGATGGCCAATGACCTCCAGGCACACAGTCACCTGCGCCAGAGATGCAGCGACATACGGCGGCTCGCCAGTGGCGAGCAGCGCCGCATTGTGCAGCGCCATGCATCCTTGTCTGGCCAGTTTGTAGGTTGTCACATGCATGTGTATGCGAGCACTGGATAGCGAGTTCTGGACACCTTGCCCAGCCTGAGCATTGCATGCCTGTCGACAAGGAGTAATCTACCTACGCTACAGCGCGTGTTACGTCTGCACGCTATATCCAGCCGCAGTCAACCGCTGGACTGCCCGCGGCCCACCAAGCTTTGCCGCCTCATTCACACGCTGCTGGATCTCTCCCTCCCCAACAGTCCCTGTCCCATCGCGGCTCTCGACGTCGTGTGCCAAGACACGGCGAAGCACCTCATCAGACCCTTGCGCGAGCACAACGACGAGCAATTGCACGCGAGGGCTCGTCCGCTCGGTCTCCGTGCCCGTCCACAGCAAACCTGCGAGGTGGTGCACAGCAACACGGACAAGGAAGGGAGCCCTGTCGTCGCGGACCCCGCCGGTGACGAGAGCACGGGCATATGCAGAGAGCACACCACGGTCGGTTTCCCGGGGATGGAAGTAGACCCCAATATCCCCCGTTTCGAGCGGCACCAGGTCACTCGTCACGTTCGCCTCATCGCCCGACGGGGTCCTCGCCGTGGTTTCCGAGCTCGGTGCGTTTGCGCCGAACCGCATCGACCGCAGCGCACTGCTCTCAGCCCATAGGAGGCGTCGGTAGTCCACGTCATAGTTCATGGCGAGGGGCGGGAGGAGAGTGCGTGCGAAAGCCGCATCGCCAAAGGACACGGCCTCAAATAGCGCCACGAGGTCCTGGTAGAACTGGAAGAACGGCGTTGACTTGAGGAAGGGACGCGCCGCCGATTCCAGCGGTGAGTTACATGGAATAGGATGAGACTCTGGAACGGACGCTGCGTCGAGGAGCGCGACCAGGCCTGCGTTTACTCCCTCGTCTCTGAACACGTCTGATACGGCGTTCGGAACATCTTGCTGCCCGTGCTCGAGCATGAAGACCTTCATGCACGCCAGAATGTCTAAGGTGCGGTTCGGAGCCACGGCGGCCGCTGTGAGGTGCTCGATTCGCGACAGGGTGAGGCTAGCGCGCACGAGCTGAGGCTCGGATGCGTCCCAGTCGCTGGGTACGAGCGCAAGGGCCTCGGATGAGCCCGATGAAAGCAGCTCGTTCAGCGGCGCATATACCCAGTCTGAGGAGAGGGGGAGTCCGTCGTGGGTCGTTGGAGAAGGCCGGAGCGTTGCACTTGCCTTGAGGTACAGGTGAGAAGGGTGGCGCGGGGCAAGAATGTCGGACACAGAGGGGAGAACTGCCTGGTGCAGCAGCGGACGCAGGATCTGGAGCCCGTCCTTGTGGCCTATGGTCTTAAGCGCGTCCACAACCGATTCGGCGGAAGGACTCTTGTCGGTTAGCCTGGTCCAATCCGCGCGAATGAGATCGTCGATGAGACCCAGCGCGAGTGGCTCGTCTCCGGGTATGTAGTTCAGCGCGAGGTCGAACGCGCTCTTCGCCCACAGCTCGAGGTCGACCACATTGTCGTGCTTCGCTGTGACCAGCAACGCGTGGCGGAGGTATACGTCTTCAGCCCCAGTTGTCGTGACAAGATACCACACAAGCCGCTCTCGCTCAGGAGAGGTGACCAGCTCAAAGTCCAAAGCGTTGTTCAACCGGAACACCTGGGTCAAGGTGTCATTGAAACCCTCCCCTTCGGGAAAGTCCGCCACAGAGGAAGGGATAGCGCCCACGAGGTCCATCTCCCGCAGCGACTTCAGGAGGGAGGCCTTCTCCTCTGCACCGCCTCTCACGCCGTTGATCGCCGACCCGACCGCGTACTCCGCCAGGACGGCGAGTGTTGCAGCGAGTTCACGCCACCGCACGTTAGACTTGGAACTCAGAAGGCTGCGTGAGGCCGACAGTGCTTCGTCCACCAGACCCAGAGCGGTCACCTGGGACCAAGTCAGGTCGTGTTCCGGGGTCGTTCGGTGAGGATCGATCGCGCAGACAACCCACACGCGCAGCAGATCAAAGTATGCAATGTAGATAGCCTGCACGGCCGGAACAGGCTCCGTTTCGCTTGCCGACGTGGTTGAGACCCATTCCCCAAGCCGACGCCACACATCCCGCGCAGACGCAGCTAGACTCGCGGCCATACCGTACCGTCCAAGACTGTACAGGATGCCAAGGACATGCAAGACGACTTCTCGAGACGCCTTGTCCTCAGGCACGCCAGTCGCGAGGAAGCGCAGCATACTCTCAGCGGTGGGCACGAGAGCCTCTGCGCCCTCGCGCGTTGAGTCAATCACCTCGCGCAGTAGGGCGAATGCGTCGGGATTCGGCCCGCCGTCCACTGCTGGCCATGCTGGACGCAGAATGAGGGCCTTGACGACATGAGGCAAGATAGGGGTTACCGCCTCGGCGAGGCCCGGTGACGCGACTGCTGTGCGGCGGAGGATACGCAATAGCTGGGTAAGTGTCGGCTTCGGCAGATCGGGAGTCATGAGCTCCGCCAGGCGCGGGACAAGCTCCTCCCAAGGGAGGGAGGCGACGCCGGTCGCCTCACCATCTCTGGTTGGTTCCGGGTGGAACACCACGTCCCGTTCGTCAAGGAACTCCCACGGCCCGCCAAGGGAGGTAAACAGCAAATCGACAGCAGCGGCGACGACAGAGATGGCGCGAGTTCGGGATGTAAGCACGCTCGCGGCGACGGATGTCGCTTTCCCCTCGATATCGGCTTTTTGGCACGCCGTCACCCAGTCGTGCGGGTCCAAGGTCTCGGTAAGCAGCTCCGTCAGTAACCCTTCTGACTGCCGCTCGTCTTGGGCACGGCGGTAGTTAAGCACAATCCGGCCCAGGACGCCCATCATCGCGATCCGCTGGCTGGCAACTGTCGAGTAGCACAAGTGCGTGATCTCAGATAAGGTGTAGCCCGCCAGGTCGGGTGACGCGCCGTGGTGGTGCAGCCCCAGGTGAGTGGGAAGGCTGGCTGCCTGTTCGGGGCTCAGTGGCGAGCCCGAGAGGTCAAAGCGGGGCGCATTGGTCTCGTTCTCCTCATGAGGCGGCGTCTGGGCTGGGGCCGTAGAGGGTTTGGTCATACCCATCCACTCAAGCTTTGGGTCACTGGATGGGGCGTCCGGGAAATACTTTTTCAGCTGCGTCGGCGTGGGAGCGTCAAAGCGGACAGACTTGGTGGTCCGCTGGTCTTCTGTAGGATGCTCATGGAACGGTTTCGGCGGTGTCACTGCTGTGAGCTCTGAAACGATAGCGTTAGCTTACCTGCCCGCGCCTTGGGCTCGGCCTTCGTTTTCATCTTGTGCGTCGTCTCTGGTTTGGCTTCTGGTTGCGACTTCGCCTCCCGATCGGACTGAGGCCCGGGAGCGATTTGAGCTTGTGAGGACCCAGCTCGGCTACTCTCGCCCTTCTTCTCCAGCTGCGTCTTCAACCGTCCCAGCAGCGCCGACCCAAACCTCTCATTGAGGTCGCGCATCTCCTCATCCCTCTCGGCCTGGCTCATCTGATGAACCCGAGCGGCGTTCTCAGCTCGGTAATCGGTTTCGGTTCCCGATTCTGGTGGGTTGTATGCCGCGGCCTCTCCACTTCCCTGTTCGTCATCATCCAAATCATCGATTCGAGGTCGGCCACCACCCTCGAGCACGCCTTGTCCCTTTGCTGGCCTGATCAAGCGTGGTCCACCGGCGGCTCCCTTCGCGACGGGGTCGGATCTTGCTCCCTCCCTCGCAGCGCGGCGTTTGCGCATGAGATCTACGACACCACCGCCAAACCGCTCCTTCAGCTCCGCCGCTTCCTGTTCCCGCTCAGCTGTTGACATGCCCTCGACACGGGCGAGGTTCTCGGCGTGCACCTGCCGCCTGACCTGCTCGGCCTCCGACAACGTGGGAAGTGCGACGGCTGGGTGCGATGGCGCAGAGGCTTCGGGCTCGGATTGAGGCTGTGCCGTTACCTGAGAGGAGGTCCCAACGACGGGCACCGAGTCGACGGGGCGCCCTTCGCCTGTCAGCAGGCGCCCGCTGGCGCGCGTCTTCGCATCCTTCCGTGCCCTTGCGAAGGCGCTCGCGCCCTTGCTCCGGTGAGCCGCCATTGGAAACCCGCGAGCCTGGGGTACGGGTGGCCGCGGAGCCGACGGCTCCGATGGCTTAGAGGTGTCCCGCTCAACAATGTCCTTGACGAACATGATTGTGGTTGTTGTGAGAATGGTGAGGTGCGCCCTGGTAAGTATTTCTCAGATGGGCGACCTCCACCGCTCTGATTCCGTATGACGCACGACACAAACTTCGCCGACATTCCGTCAAGTTTCCGCGGACCAGGAGACATTGATGAGTAAACATGCGGAGCAGAGATAGAGCAGAGATAGCACCTGGAGATTGTACAGAGAGGCAGATTGAACACTGGCACAGCAAACACATAGCATCCATAAAATCGATCCACTATAATGTAGCCAAGACTGATTAGTCCCCACTCAGTGGAGGCGTGTAGAAGCGAGGACATGCCCAGTCAAGTCATTCTTCTCCGCTCGTCCAACCTCTTGGGCCGGATAACCCCACCGACAGCATGGCTTGACAAAAGGTCTCACCGCTGTGACGGGGGACTGAGAGCGTGCCTGCGTCGCGAGACAGCAGGGCTTGGTGAGTAAGTACGATCCGCGGCAGGTCGGAATGCCAAGTGCAAGTTAGTACTACCGTCCTCACTGGCAGTGCCAGCCGGGAGCTGTAGCGATACGCGAGTATTCATGCATTCTTAAGGTCAGCGTTGCGTTCGTTGACAGAAGGAGGGAGGGAGATCAGAAATGCGAAGTTGAACTCTTGCCAGTCTGCAGCCTAGCAAGCTAGGAGCGCGGGCTGTCGTACTGACGTGCAAATGTCGATAATTTCATCCGAGAGGTGGAGAGGGGTTACGTACCATTATCAACAGATGGAAGAGATGGGTGGTTGGGAAGAATGAGTTAGTGCAGAGTGCAGAGCGAGATCGAGCATGTACAGTTGGCTTTGTGTCGAGGATAATGTCTAGGATGGACGTGACTACGCGTGAGTTGTTCAACTTTTGGTGCCACAACACGTGGAGATGACTAATCCTGATGTGCCTGAGTAGGCCAGCTCTGGGCGGGGCTGAAGGGCATGCAGGGGGGCTGCACCACCATCAGCTGAAAAGCTTCAGTCCCCGTGTGATGACGGAAGCAAATTGGTCCTCGTGGGGGTCTGCACCACCCCTCATCTCCCCCTTTGGCCCCCCCCTTCTCTCCCCTTCTTCTCCAGCAACACATCCTCCCTCACTCACATCCCCTCCATCTCCTCAACTCTCCATCCCCCCCTCTCATCCTCCTTTAAACTCTTCTACACGCCTTAACAGCGTTAATATCATAAACAAAGGTCCAACAACGACCACCTTTCTTTCTTTACATCCCAACACTTTAAAACAACAAACCAAAATGGTGAGTGACCCACATTTCGTCGCCACCCAAATCTCCAGGGTGTGGAGCGCAACCTTCCTTCCTCAAAAGTTTTCAACTAACATCCCAGTCTTACGGCGGCGGTTACGGCGGCGGTGGCGGCTACGGTGGCGGTGGCTACGGCGGAGGCGGCGGAGGTTACGGCGGTGGTGGTGGCTACGGTGGTGGATACGGAGGCGGCGGTGGTCAGTACTCACGCGGCGGCGGCGGCGGATATGGTGGCGGCTACGGCGGCGGCTTCAATGGCTCGTATCGACCATTTACTTCGTCGCGTGCGGATCATGCTGACGCCCTCACAGGTGGTGACCGTATGGGTAACCTTGGTTCCGGTCTCCGCAACATCGACTGGCAGTCTACCGAGCTCGCCAAGTTTGAGAAGAACTTCTACATCGAGGACAGGGCTGTGACTGCGCGCTCCGATGCTGAGATCGCTCAGTTCCGCAAGGAGAAGGACATGCGCATCCAGGGCAGCAACGTCCCCCGCCCCATTACCAACTTTGACGAGGCTGGCTTCCCCGACTACGTAATGAGCGAAATTAACGCCATGGGCTTCGCCGAGCCCACTCCCATCCAGTGCCAGGCGTGGCCCATGGCCCTTTCGGGTCGTGACGTCGTCGCCATCGCTGAGACTGGTTCCGGAAAGACCATCTCCTTCGCCCTTCCCGCCATGGTTCACATCAACGCCCAACCCCTCCTCGCTCCCGGCGACGGCCCCATCGTCCTCATTCTTGCGCCCACCCGTGAGCTGGCGGTCCAGATCCAGGCCGAGTGCACCAAGTTTGGCAAGTCGTCGCGTATTCGCAACACTGCCATCTACGGCGGTGCCCCCAAGGGCCCTCAGATCCGCGACCTCCAGCGTGGCTGTGAGATTGTCGTCGCCACCCCTGGTCGTCTGATCGACATGCTCGAGTCTGGAAAGACTAACCTTAAGCGTGTGACTTACCTTGTCATGGACGAGGCCGACCGCATGCTTGACATGGGTTTCGAGCCCCAGATCCGCAAGATTGTGTCGCAAATCCGTCCTGACCGTCAAACTCTCCTCTTCTCTGCCACCTGGCCTAAGGATGTCCAGAGACTCGCAACCGACTTCCTGAACGACTACATTCAGGTCAACATTGGTTCTATGGACCTGACTGCCAACCACAACGTCGCTCAGTACGTCAGCGTTGTCACCGACTTCGACAAGCGTCAGCTTCTCCTCAAGCACCTGGACCAGATCTCGCGCGAGAACGCCAAGGTGCTGATCTTCGTCGGCACCAAGCGTGTCGCCGATGACCTCACCAAGTTCCTCCGCCAGGACGGATGGCCTGCGCTCGCCATCCATGGTGACAAGCAGCAGGCCGAGCGTGACTGGGTTCTCGCCGAGTTCAAGTCCGGCCGCAGCCCCATTATGCTTGCCACCGATGTCGCTTCGCGTGGTCTCGGTACGTACCCCAGATGTTCTAACTTGTCACAGGCGTCAGGCTCTTAAGAAACATGGCTTCAGCAATCTCCAAACCGGCTGTGCGCGCCGTCGTCTGGGGTGATCTCTCTTCTCTCTCCGAACGTTCTCCCCTTGAGCATTCATTTTGAGTACCGATCACCAAGATCCGGACAACATTGCCCTCCTTTGAGCAGCTCTTGCAAGGGGGGTAGTGCGCCTGTGACGCAGCAGACACGCTTTCCATCCGTTCGCCCGGCCCCTGAGTGGCTGGCTTACTGAGTGTCCGCAACGTCGCCTCCCTGGAGATTCCGCCTTGATTCCCGAGTCTTGTCGCGTGCAAGAGGGCAATTCCCCGTGTGTTTGTGTGTTGACCATACTTTTCTCCTGTTCCAATTCTTCAATGTTGAATTTGCTCACTACTCCGTGACTCATTCCCCTAACAGACGTCAAGGATATCTCGTGAGTCATCCGCTGTCCCGCCCCTTGTTTCCAGCTGATGCCCAGTTACGTCGTTAACTACGACTTCCCCAACAACTGCGAGGACTACATTCACCGTATTGGTCGTACTGGCCGTGCCGGTCGCAAGGGTACCTCGTACACCTACTTCACCACCGACAACTCAAAGCAGGCTCGTGAACTCATCTCCATTCTACGGGAGTCCAAGTCGGACGTCCCTCCAGAGCTCGAGGAGATGAGCCGCTACGGTGGCGGCGGCGGCGGCGGCAGAGGCCGTGGCGGCCGTGGCTTCGGTGGTGGTCGCGGCGGCTTCCGCACCGGCGCCAACTCGTTCGGCGGCGGTGGCCGGGGCGGCGACTCGGGCTACGGCAAACGGTGGTAAAAGTGTTCTCTCTCATCATCCTCCCCGGACATTACCGGGTCCATACATTGTGTTCCCGTCTCATCCATCCCCCCCATACATTTGGTCCGCGCGAATGGCCTGGCCCTTCACTCCTTCGCAAATGACCCATAGACTGCAACTCGTTCATTGACTCACCCCATCAATCATTTGTTCTATAGAGCGGGGTAATTAGTTGGATGCCCTGCGACATAGACTTCATGTTATGCCAGGCCAACGTCGTGCGTGCATACGCTCCAGCGCGAGCAGGAGCATCGCGCGCATTGCGCTGGACTGATGTGCACTGACGCGACGCGTCGGTGTGGATGGGCTAACGAGTTTTCCGTGTTCCCTTCGTATCGCTTGATGTAAGATGTGGCAGAGACTGGAAGTGGACGGAAGAGGGGGAGTCAGCTGCCCTAGCTGCCCTGGTTCAGCTTGATCTGAAGAGTATGTTGAGCATAAAGAGCTCTCCCCCACCCCCCGGAGTTCTGGAATTGAGGGCACTGGACCAACGCATCTTCCATCTCAAGATCATACAGAGACATGCAAAGGCTACAGTAAACTTAGACACACCGCATACAGAGACATGCAAAGGCTACATTGTAAACTTAGACACACTGCAATTCCACTGCTCCCACTATGCCTTCTTGGGCGTCCGCGGCGTTCTCGGGGACCTCTTCACCGGCGTCTTTCCCGGCGATGTCCCACTGGCCAAACTCGCCACTGTCGCTGCAACATCGTCAAGCGTCACGTCGACGAAGTGCTCGCCGTCCGGCTCCACTCCAGCCTCGAGGGACGCCACGAACTCACGTAACCGGCCAAATAGCTCTGCCTGTCGCGTGAGGGATGTCCGCTCAAGACCCGAGGTGTTGGGCACAACCCAGAAGTAGGTGTGGGACCATCCCTGATGAAGGTCTCGCTCGGACTTGATCACAGTCTTAGCCTCGGTCTTGGTCTCTGGCGGCTCGGAACCGCGAGGCGATAGGTTTGGTGGCGAAGTTGTGACTGTATGGGATGGGGTGTGTTGAGGCATGAGTGACTGTGCTGGCGAACTAGGCGGCGATGGCGTTATGATACTGATTGGCCCTGGCGAGTGAGACCTCAGTGAAGTTGTCAACATTTGGCGCTTGGGAGTCCGAGGTGACTGTTTTACCTCAGGCGTATGGGATGCCTCTCCCAACTCTGATGCCGTACGTTTCGAAGGGGTCACGGTTGTCCCGATATCCGCAGGTGGAAGGACAAGCCGCAGGCGTTGCGGGGCGTCGAAAGCGAAGCTCGAGTGAGGAACTGCACGGAAGAAGGGGGACTTGGTGGGAGCGTCCAGATCGTCGATTGAGACGAGCGGCGTTCCTACGTCTGAAGGCTGAGCATCGGCCGCAGCATCTGCCCCAGCATCGTTGGTCGGTTCGTCCTCGCCAACTCCCATATCCTCTCTGGCTTCCTCGTCAGCGACATCCAAGGCCTCAAGCTTGACGACTTCCCCCTCGACGAGGGTAAAGGCCACAACTCCACCCGTCACCCCTCCCCCATTTCCTTGCGCCTCTTGCCTTGCCACGTCCCGTCGTACGGCTTCTCGTTCCCTGTCCCTCCTCCGCGCCTCAACAACCTCCTTCCGCCTGGCTGCGCTCAACGCCCGCTCCTCCTCCTTCTCCCGATTCCGCACAGCCCGGCCGGCCACCGATTCGTAGATGTCCCATATCTTCTTCCCCACAAAACACACTACCCTCGGACGGGAGGACATGAGTTTTTTAGTCAAGGGCAGCACAGCCAGTCTCATCTCAGCAGGGCTGAGCTCGTTCTGTTCCGCAGTCGGCCGGTCAACTAGATTCGTGAGCCCGTACGAGAACACCGGCGGGAGTGTCGTGTCCTCTTCTGGAGTGAGTAAACGGGGTGTTAGGCCCGAGAGATGGAGTGCTCGCTGCCGTCAGAATGGCAAGGGGCAAGGACGCACCCAGAACTTGTTGGTTGGGTGCGCGAAATGGTGGCCTCGCTTCGACGAGCGTTTGCCCGGGTTGATGCCGCAGAATACCACTACTGTCAGTTCGCGGGCAGAGCTGCAACGAACACTTGAGCCCAACCTCAAGGCAGTCGTCTAAATGCCGCAAATGGGCGTACGTATCCGGCGAAGCGTACCCTCTAGGCTTCTTCCAGCCAAACATCTCCAGGGAGCCATCAGCGCGGCGTTTGGGCACTGGCCTGCGCCGAGGCGATCCAGGCCGCGGTTCCCTCTCCTCTCCGTCTTCCATGCTTCCCTGGTCCTGCTTGTCTTCATAGTCCGAGTCGGAGTCCTCCGCGTCACTGACGTACCCGCTGGCGCTGGCGCTCACGCTGGCAGTTCCGCTCGCTACCTGCCTGGCCACGCGGGGGGACCGCCGGGGGGTCGGCGAGACGGGGTGCGCACGCCTCACCCCGGAAGGGGAGTAGGCGTACTGTGCCAGTTTTGTGCGTAGGTTCTCGGCACTCGCCATTGTCAGTAGTGAGTTAGTGGGAAGATGCAGAGTGTCTTGAGATCTATTGAGACATGGTATGACATCTTCGAGGGCCGGGCCGAAGTGGACTTGCCGAGTGGAGGTCCAGTCAACTCTACTGGACTTTCGACGTTCTTCCGTCACCCATCTACTCCACCTCCAACGACGGGCTCGAAGCGATGGATCCCCAACCGTCCCAGTTGAAACGGTATAGACCGTACCTCCGGCCTGCAGAGATCGAGCGTCTGTCAGCCAAGCAGCGGGGCAAGCTCAGCGTGTCCAGAGAAGAGCGGCAGCGACAGCAGGCTTGCGCGTTCATTGACGCTGTCGGCGTGCGATGTGGTTTGTGAGTGTATGATCCCTGTCGTGCAATCTTCTGGAGCGCGGCGTACACTTGATCTGACCTCAGCCCCCGAAGGACGATCGCAACGGCGCAGACGCTCTACCACCGCTTCCACCTCTTCTTCCCCTACTCCGAGTTCCACTACATCGTGAGTCACTCATACTGCTTTCTCCTGGTGCTCCTTCAGCAGCCGGTGCTCTTCAGCTGACATACAGGAGGTCGCGTTGACAACACTCTACGTCTCCTGCAAACTGCACGACACACTCAAGAAGCCCCGCGAAATTATTCTCGCCTCGTATGCACTCCGCTTCCCCCATCTCGTCCGCAAATCGTCGGCGGGCGTCGACGTGAGCGCGGTAGATCCCCAAACTCTCGAGGCGGAACGTAAACGCGTGCTTGGAGTAGAGCGCCTCGTCCTCGAGACCATGTGCTTTTCCTTCGGCGTCGCCGTGCCCTTCCCCTTCGTGATCAAGCTCGGGCGCCGACTCGGACTACCCGTCGACGCTGTCCGGGCCGCATGGCGCGTCGCAGTCGACTGCCACCGTACACCGGCGCCCCTGTCCTACCCTCCTCACGTAATCGGCTTGGGAAGTATCTATGCGGCAGCACTCCTCGGGGCGGAGAGTACCACGCCGCACGGCGATGGAGGGGACCGCCAACTCAATGACAACAACATCCGCACCATCCGCCTCCTCGGTAACGCCGGGGTGTGGGAGAAGGAATATAACGCGACGACCGGCGCAGTGGACGAAGTCGCGCACGCCCTCCTTGACCTGTACACCACTATTCTGAGCACGCCAGCGTCTGATCCCAGCCTGCAGCTCTTCTCACCCTCCCCCGTGTCTCCCCGAGAACCCGGTCGCTCGCGATCTTCGCACCCTTCGCCATCGCCAGCCGCACCTGTCGCTGGAACCGCGTACCGCCTTTCGGCGAAGTGGACGCCGCAGGCTCTCACTGAGCTGAAGATCCACCTTCGTGAGCGCCGGCCCGGTGACATTACGTGGGACGAGGAGAGCGATGGTGAGGGCGAGGAGATGGGGCAGGGCGACGCTACGGTGAGGTTTGTATGGGATGATTAGTCGAAGATAGAGAGCCGAACCACATAGATGTGTCGCAGAGCATCAAGGCAGTTGTAATGTAGATGGCATGTGCAGCCAAGCAGTGGGCAGTACGAAGCCTACAGAAGTCTATCAAGGCTACAAGAACCCGCCGAGCGAGCACAAGTCACTTGCGACTGTGACGACGTCGGTGACGATCTGGCGCATCATCTCGTTTTGGCAATGGATGGGCTGCAGGGCGAGGTGGATAGAGATAGAGTTGTCACATAGCATCAAAGCTGTTATAATGTAGATAGCATGTGCAGCCAAGCAGCGGGCAGTACGAAGACTACAGAAGTCTATCAAGGCTACCAGAACCCGCCGAGCGAGTACAGGTCACTAGCGACTGTGACGACGTCGGTGCCGATCTGGCGCATCATTTCGTTTTGGCGATGGATGGGCTGCAGAGCGAAGTGCTCCAGCAGCCCGCCATCCAGGATGCCCTTGGCGAGAGGGCGTGGGACGAGGTCATTGCGGACGCTGCGGAATGCGCGAGGATTGAGGCCCGCGACGTGGGGTGCGTTGCGGACCAGCTGGTCCTGGACGAGCTGGAGGCGCTTGAAACGTGCCGTCTTCACGGCGACGAGGGTCGTGATTGCTCCGTCGGCGGTGGCTTTAGTCAGTTTGACCATACCATACCATTGCAGAAGGAATGTGGAGGAAATGGGGTGTCACCCAGACCTCGGACTCACCGAAAATCAGCTGCGTCTGCGGGACGATCTCCTCCTCAGGGGTTTTGCGGCGTGCGATCGTCTTGGAAGCCGTAATGGGCGCGGCGCAGTGGAACTCAGTTTTGAGAATGAGCTTCTCGCCGTTGAGCGAGTCCGGGTCGGCAGGATCGAACGCCAGCAGTCTCAAATCGCCATTCTTGTCGCTTGAGATGAAGGCGGACGCGCCCTCCATGACAAGGAAGTCGGCAGACACAAGAGAGCGGTCCTGCAGGTCACGCGAGATGGTCGTAAACTTGTACGGATTTTCCTGCCGTCAGTCGAAGCCATCACAAGAACGTACCTGGAGGGTAGCGAAGATCATCGACTTGACAAAGTCGCCCACGAGGATGAGGTTCTTGAAAACCTGCAGGGAGGTGACGTACATCGACACATCTAAGAACGCGAGGCCCATCAGGCGGTCATCGTAGTCCAGGCCCTTTGCAAGAATCTTACATGAGCACAGCCTCTCCAATTTGGGTACAACTTACCTTGGGACCATTTGAGTGGATGAGATATGGGCCGAGGTTGGCGATCGCGCTGACGGGGTTTCTGGTTGGGTCCTTCGTACAGAAGCGGAGCCTGAAACCCGCGACGCCTGATGCCTCGCCGACCGTCTCGGTGACCTCGAAGATGTACACCTGCCGTCAGCCATCTGGCGATGTGGATGTGACTTACCGCGCCGTGGCTTGCGCGGTCCTCGCCAAAGTTCTTCCCCGTGCCCACGGCGATAAAGTCCCTAAAGCCTGTCGGACTTGCTCCACTCTCAAGGTTGACGCTCTCGACACACAAGATCGCCTCGTTCTGGTCAAAGTCGTAGCCATCGATTACGCGCCATGGGTCGGAACCTGCGCTGAAGAGCTCCAGCGTCGCACGCTCGTTCAATGGTGGAATGAGGTTTGGTCCCTCCGGACCCTCCTGGATCTCGCCTTCCTCATCGTATGCCTGGAACGGCACAGAGATGTTCGACGCGCCCACATAGTGCCCCGAGGGCGGGTCAAATGCAATAGCAGTGTATGTCCTCTCCATCTTGTACCGGTCGCACGGCATTGCGAAGTTCGTATTGAGCGTCGTTGGGAGGTAGCATATAAACGAACCCTGGCTGTCAGCTTCCGATACCCGGAAAAACACTTACATCCTCGATGCGGAGGAAGTATTCCCCAATGCCGCCGTAGTGAGTCGTCTTGCCGAAGGCGTATGCCGCCTGCTTGAGCCCGTAAGCGTGGACAGGGTGCGCATCCGATGACAGAATCCATTGCGGCCTTTCACCCGTGATGAAGGCGCCAGTCATACCCTCCAGGTCAGCAAAGGGAACAATGTTGTATCCGAGGTTCGAGACCACCGTCTGCGCCAGCAACTGGGTATACACCTTGCGGAACCGCACAGCCAGGGAGCGTCGGGACTGGTCCCGCGCGTCGAGGGTGAAACGGGGCTGCGCCTCGTAGATATTGAAGCGGCCAGACTTGTGCAGCACGAGGAGGTGGGGACGGACGGTACGCGTGCCGATTGGGCACACGACCAGCTGCTTAACCCCGTCTTCAGTGTCTGCTTGGTCTGCTGCACCTGTCCTTCCATCTGTCTTTCCTCCAATGTCGTCTGTGAACGATGGCTCCGAGTTGGAGAGACCGTTGGACTCGAGGACGAGGGTGAAGTCTGGCAGTCGGCGGATCTGCAGCGCACCAGCAGTAGTCAACAGCGCAAGCCACTGAGTTCCGCGCGCCGCGTTGAAGGCGGCCTCTGTCGTCGCTGCCTCTGTAGCCATGGCGGGCTTGGCCTCCTGTAGGCGCTTGAGCTGTTCGCCCGTAAGTTGGGTGCGTCCACGCGCCGCGTTCTTAGTAGTCGTGGGTTGAATGACTACGGGCTCGTCCCTTCGCTCCGTTGCCTCGAACGTGCGGAAAACGCCTGTTGTATCGGTAAACACATCTGCAACTTGGCACTCCGGCAGCGCCTCAGGCAGTTTGGCGAGAGAGACCGTACGTCCAACCGAGTCGCCAACGAAGAGGGTTACAGACCCGTCGGCACGCCTGATAATGACATAGGGATCTGAGATGGACGCGCTAACGATCGGCGCGAGGTCGGACGGAGGGCATACGATCTGCTGCACATGCCCATTTTGATCGAGCAGAAGCACCTGTGCAGGTGACACATGCAAAATGCTTGAGCGCTGGAAGAATACACCCACGTTGATGGCAGGCTCCTCCAAACGCGCAATCTGCTCTTGTGTAGCTTTCGTCGATAGCGCGTAGATCTGGCGTGAGCGTCTTCTGCCGACTCCGAGGATACTCACGCGTGTCTGCACGGTATCGGTTGCCACTAAAATCGTCGAGAGCTCAGAGTCGGGGATGTCCCTGAACTTCTGCGCTGTCGGCCTCTGGATTGGCAGGAACCACGTTGCGTTGGCATTCGCCAGCTGGTCAAAACGGCGTTTCTTCGTGATGGGAATGCCTCGCTGCCATCAGCTTGACAGATGTGCGTCGTCTCACCCTAAACACATTGATCGTAGATCCAGCGCTCCCACCTCCCAGAGCCACAAGCTGAGGATATGTTCTCGCCTGTTTGTCAGCTGGCTGCTAAGCGCACATAAGGCTTTCACGCACACCCTGGTCTGTGACGGCGATACCGAACTCCAGTGCCGAGATCCGCCCAATGCTGTCCAATGTGTCCTGAGTTATCAAGTTGATATTGGCAGGGCCAGTTGCCACAACCTTGGCAGTGCCGTTCGCCGTCACGTTGGCGGTGGGCGCTGACTCTCCGTAGAGATCTGACGTCAGCTTTGGAGGAAGGAGTCAGCTCACCCTCGTCCCAGTCCACTTCCATCTCCTCATCTTCCTTCTGTTCCTCGACAGTGACGTCTTCTTCCCGAACTTCGCGCACCAGATCTACTTTGGCGAGCAACGAGTCGCCCTCTGCGCACCCCACAAAGAGCCCCTGCTTCCCAGCAATAACCATCGACGATGGTGGTGGGACACTGCTGCTCTGTTCGTCGACCTTGATGGCGCCGACCGCTCGGCCGTCCATCTCAAAGCGAACCTGGTGCGCCTGTCCGTTCTGGAGGACCAGGAGCATGTCGTTGGCGCCGACGAACTCAGCCCGGGACCCTTCCAGGGATAGCTTCCTTCCCTCCGATTCCTTGTTCGTCGACAGCGAAGTCGATAGATCCCACCACGCGTTTACGGCTGCGGAGGTGATCCGCCCACCCTGATCGACGTGGACGATGCCGTTCCCGGTGATAACCACGATTCCACCGACTTCGACCGGGCAAGGAACGAGGTAGAGGGAGTCAGCTGGGAGGCCTGTCACGTTGGTGAGAAGGGGATAGGAGCCTCCAGCGCTCAAGTCGATGGTACGGATCTCGAGGTGGAAGGTGTCCTTGTTTGACCTGAACTTGCCCGCCCAGGTGTGTGTGGGCTCGAAGAGGAGGGCCAAAGTTGGCGAGTGGAAGCCGGGGAGGAAGAGGAGATCTTGCAGGTTCTTGATGGTCGGGGAGACGTCAGAAAGGGAGAGGACGAAGGAAGGAGAGTATGGCACGTCTCTGTGAAGGTCAATGTCATTTCAGATACTCGTTACTCACTGAGCGAAGTTGTCCTGCATGGGGTCCAGTTCTGATTGTTCCTGCAGAATAGGTAGAATAGCGAGTGAGTCCTCCGGAAGAGTGAGAAGCGCGAGACGTGACAGGGGGTCACTGCGTAGCATGGGAACGTAGCCTTGCAAGTCGCCATTCACCTGCTGTCAGATGCTGAGCTGGATATGCCCTCTTACCATCTGCTGGCATCGCTCGTACGTGTGTAGCGAGACGGTGGCAATGTCGCCGCGGGACCACTCCAGGATGGCCATCTGAGATCAGACGCGAAGGGACGGTCCGGCTCACCTTAGCATCCTTGAAAGATACTAGTAGCCTGTCCAATCCATCTACTCCACTCTCGATAGTACGCAGCGACGACAGCCCCGTCACCACACCATGGAGAGTATGCCGGGTAAGCAAGTGGAGGCGCAAGGTCGTCTCGAAGCGCACTGGCGCACGCTACACATGAGCTCAAGCAACACAATGCATGATATAGTCTGGAGTCTGCTTACATCTGCTGGCGCTGAGTCAAAGAAGCTGTCTCCCACGTCCACATCACCATTTTGCCTCTGGTCCGGCTCGGGTGCGGCTGCCTGATCCTGCACAGCGGCTGTCTCCTCGCGTATCTCAAACACGCGGAGATCTTGCCCGCCAGCTACGATCAGGTTTCCGCGGACCTTGACCTCTGGTGTTTCGAGTGCAGTGTAGGGCTTTGGGAGGGGATAGATTGTTGATGGGGTGAAATGTGGGAGGAAGAGGGAGTGGTGGATGGCTGATGGTGGGAGGAGGGAGGAGTAGAGCGCTTGCATGGCGTTGAGTTGGCGCCAGCGCCCTTCGTCTACCGTCAAGGAGGGCGCAGTTGTCTAGTTTTCTAGTTTTGTGGATGGTTGTCGTTGTTGACGATGAAATTACAAGTTGAGGTTGGAGCGAGTTCACTGCTGTTTTCTTCTGGATGTTCTGTTCTCGACGCTTGGACAAAGAAGCGGTCGAGATGAAGATGAGCAACCGCGGTCATGACGGAAGCAATTTGGCATTGAATTAGTGATTTACATAATACCACGTTTAAACCACGTGAATAATCAACGTCGGATGTATTTTTCCGGTTGCTTTTAGCCTTTGGGTGATTGGGTGGTTGGGTGACTGGACTGGGGTGAAGGGTGATCTGAGCCACTGAGCCACTGATAATTAATGCCGAAATTCCGCCTCCGACGGTGAGATTGACGGCTGACCAGTTGAAGTTGTATGCATTCGGAAGGCTCCGGCTGGCTGGCTGGCTGGCTGCTGCTGCTGGGTTGGTTGCTCGCTGGGGTGGGTCGGCTCTCCTGGGCGAGGGGTGCCTCCTATGCCTCCTCCTCCTCCTACCGCTGCTGCTGCTCCTCGACGCTGGTTTGACCTCCAATCCCATCTCCGCCTTCTCATCACTCCCTCTCCTCACCACTCCCTTCCCCCTCCGAGATGTTCTCCTCGGCCCTCCCCCGGCTCGCGACTAGGGCCTCGGCTCGGGTGTCCGCCCAGGCCTTTGGCAAGGTCCGTTCATCCCCCCCCTCGGCGCCGTCGGCTCGAACTCTCCTCTTGCCGAACTGCTACCTCCATCTCCGAAGTCCACCGATTTGAAACTAACGCGCAGGCCCGCTTCAACTCCACCTACTCGAAGCCTGCCGAGTCGTTCTTCGGCTCTCGGACAGCCATGTATGGCGCGACCGCTGTCGCCGTCGGCACTTCGGCGTGGTACGCGCACCTCTTCGGCATCCCCGGCCTCCAGGAGGCTAGCGCCAACACTGCCGCCGAGGTCGGTCTCCACCCCGCCGAGTACCCCTGGCCCCACAAGGGAATCTTCGAGACCTTTGACCACGCTTCCATTCGCCGTGGTTACCTTGGTGCGTGCGCGAGATGGAGGAGGGAGGAGGATATAGGAGAATACGGACGAAACGAGACGGAAAACGTCGCATTTTGGAGATCGAGTACTAACATTCAGTCTACCGTGAGGTCTGCGCGGCCTGCCACTCCCTCGACCGCATTGCCTGGCGTAACCTTGTCGGTGTCTCGCACACCGCCGACGAGGCCAAAGCCATGGCTGCCGAGTTCGAGTACACCGACGGCCCCAACGACGAGGGCGAGATGTTTGAGCGCCCGTGAGTGTCCGCGAATGAGCAGTTGGCCATTCTTTCGGCGTACACTATTGCTGCAAAGGGCCGAGACTGTCACTGCGCGCGCTGCCAGGATTCCAAACTGGGTTTCACGCTAACGTACCAGAGGAAAGCTTGCCGACTACATGCCCGCTCCCTACCCCAACGAGGAGGCTGCCCGTGCCGCCAACAACGGTGGTCTTCCCCCCGACCTTTCCCTCATCACCAAGGCCCGCCACGGTGGTGCCGACTACGTCTTCTCGCTTCTTACCGGCTACGTTGACCCCCCTCCCGGCGTGACCGTCGGCGAGGGCCTCAACTACAACCCGTACTTCCCCGGCGGTGGTATTGCCATGGCCCAGAACCTGTTCGACGGCCTCGTCGAGTACGATGACAACACTCCCGCGACCGCATCCCAGATGGCCAAGGACGTCGTTACCTTCCTCTGCTGGGCTGCCGAGCCCGAGCACGACGACCGCAAGAAGATGGGCATGCAGGCGGTCATCATCATCTCCACACTCACCGGTAAGTCTCGGAGTTCCCCTCATCTCCGACGGGGTCCCCATTACGTAATGTGCTTACTTTTAGCGATCTCCTTGTATGTCAAGCGCTTCAAGTGGACAGGACTCAAGAACCGCAAGATCATGCGGCCTGTCGACTTCAAGTAGGTCTTTAGATAAAAATCGCACTTCGAGGGAGATGCAAAAGACTACCAGAGTGATTAGGGGTACGGGGTTCTGGAGGGTCAGGGAGAGCGGGTTGCAGAAGCGGGCTAGGGAGAGCGAGGAGCGCTGTGGTGCCATCACATGGGTACGGGAGACTACAGCAGCGCGTCAGAAGATATGAGCTCAAGACGGTCGATGACACTGTAATGTTTTGCTTGAGTGGAGGTGTGTTAGCCGAATCGGCTTGTCGGTCCATCCATCGGTGGTCAGAACCCCACTTGTCACTGGTCAATGCCTCACTTGTCACTAGGTAGCATAGGTAGAGCCTTGAACTGAGGCTTTCAAAAGGAGATGCCGAAAAGTCACCCAAGTCGCGAAGTCACCCGACCAGCGACGCCGGTTAGGCCAACTTCCTAATGTTGCATCCTATTGTCCGGGTATCCTTTTAGCGGAAGTAAATATGCCACGTGACTCAGTGTCCGAGCGCGACTGTTTTGCCTGGCGCGTTCGTTCATGAACATGACGCGAACGCGTTCGCGTTAACAACATAGACCTCACGACACACGGTGCTCAACCCTCCAACCCTAGCCCCTTCATTCAGTTCAGCACCCTCACTGCTCGACTCTTGCTCGTCTCAGTGTCGTTCCTTGGTCGTCTCTTGTAACTGCCGAGCCTAACGCGGGCACCATCACCGATGAAAGGAGACCGCTGGGAACCAAGCAGCCTTCACGAAACGCTGGCATCAGGCATCGGTGGCGAGGTAACAGACACTGTCCTCAAGTAAACACGCAACGCACCTCGACAACACTGACACCAGCTCAACCGGCGCCTCCACGCGTCCATTATGGGTCCTTAAGCCTCTTCCCATCGATCCCGCCCGCCTGCCGGCCGGCCCACCTGAATCGCTCCTGTCGGCCTGCATGACGGTGATCTCGCGCGAATTCCACCACTTCCGCCCACCTGATCTCCAGTCTCTCCCCGCTTCCCTCTTACGTCGCCTTATGGCCCGTATTAACGATGACCGGTACTACATGAACCCTGAGACTGGATTCGGCATGCGTTCTCAGCCAGACGAGGCGACCATGTGGGGCTTCATCGCGGTCAACGACCCCGAAGGTGCGGCAAACTGGTTGCCTACATTTACAGTTTCTCTGCCGAGCACTGCTACGCTGCAGCACCTCCCACCTAGCACGACACGCATTGAGGACCGCGAACATCCCTTCGTGGAGCTGCCGCGGATGTTCAAGGAGGTCAATGCGGACCGGAAGTTTGCTTTCCTCACTACCCTCACGCTGGACTCGGCGGCGATGGACGACCGCAGTTTACAGGCCCTCCGGTGGTGTACCAACCTCACGGTGCTGTGGATGCGTAAAGTGAGAGGCATTACGGATGACGGAGTCCGCATGCTCGCTATGACTATCGAGCTGCCAGGTGATACCGAGTATGAGGACGAAAAGGAGGGAAAGGGGCCATGGCGACTACGCGCGTGGTACCTGTGTGGCACGAAGGGCATTGGCGATCGCAGCATGCAAAGCTTTGCACGCTGGCCCGGGCTATCACTCATTGGTGGGTACACACGCAGAGAGTAGCTACTGACCTCAGATGTGCGCGACACTAGCTGTACCGAGGCCGCATTGCAGATCGCTAACCGCACAACTGCAAAGGTGTTTGGCAGCCTACAACCATCGTTCCAGCGCTGCACTCTGGGACTGCGGGGCCTATTCATACGGAAGGGGGCTTCTGAGAAAATCCTCGATCGCCTCGTCCAGACTCTACTGAAGCCTGACCTTCCCGAGTCAGAAAGCCGACGCCATATCTCTCTCCATCTCACGCCGGGCGCCATGCCACCCAACGAATTTCTGCACGACCCACCCGTCCGTGGTCGTCTGATCGATCTCCCCAAATCCCAGGGCAGGTTCATTACAGGCGGGACAGGTATGGTGTGGGGCAAGCACGCAGACGGCATCAGAAACTACGAACAGGAGGAAAAACGGCGTAAAGTAAACTGGGCTCTCCAGTTCCAGAATTACAAGGACGAGGTTTCGCTCGCCGCGGCCATGGGGGTGGAGCTCCCGAAGAGCTGGTGGGAAAAAGACCGGGAGCTGGCCAGGAAACAGGCTTACGAGTTCCGTCAAGGTGTGCAAGCCGCCAATGGATATCAAGCGGCTGCGCGCACGGATCATATCGCCGGGCGCGTGTTCTACAGCAAGGGAACGGACGAGGAAGCAGAGGAGGACGAGGAAGACGTACAGGGTCTCCCTGATCTCATGCTCGTGCGCATGGTGCATCCGGAGTGGACGCGGCTGCAATATGTGCGCAAGCAGGGCGTTGGGCACGCTACACAGGGACGTGTGCGGCGAGGAGACATCGGCGATGTTGTTGACCTGCTTGCGTCTGTGCCTACATCCCAGGTGCCGTCCGAGTTTGCGACACAGGTCCCGCCGTCTAGTTCCCCCATCTCGCCGCCCTCCGACCGACTGGCGACACCGCCCTCGACTCCACCCAAGCGGTCTTGGACCATGGGCGGCCCCGCTAGTGGTCCCGCCTCGCAGGCGTCCTCAAAACCGTCCGGCTCGCAGGTATCACAGACTCAGCGCCGGAACCCATTTGCAGCCAAGCCAGTCGCGCGCAGTGCGTGGGGTGTGCGTAAGCTCGCAGATGTACCGGCTTCCTCACCTTCCCCTCCGCCTGCGCATGATAGTCAGCAGTCACAATCGCGAGACCCCCTCGCGTTCCTTGATAAGGCCAAGTCGACCAAGCCTGCGGATCCACTCAAATTCCTCGACAAAAAGCGGGCAGACCCGCTCGCGTTTATTGATCGCAAACAGACACCCAAGCCACACAAGCCGACTCCGCCAAAGGCGGGATTGACCCTGAGGCCTGCATTCGCAACCGAGACGAACTCGCAGCCGAAGCCTGCAGCCACCTCGGAGAGGAAGCGTAAGGCGACCGAGGCGCCTGCTCCAGCAAAGCGGAAGCTCACGGATTTCTTCGCTCGCAAGGCATGATCCTGGGATACGAGGAACGATGCAACTTGTCGACAGGTCGTTCACTGCACCTGGTTCAGTGCTCGCCGCGCGGACGTGCTGTCCACTCCGCATGCTGTCCATGGAGCTGTCGTCTGATGTAGTGTTGTAAGAGTAAGATAAGCATTTTCTGCTAGAGAAGAGGCATGAGTAATTCCACAATTGGCTCGGAGACCCGGCTGAGAGCTGGAAGCAAAAACACACCTGAGAACACATACTGCAGAAAAATGAACACACACCCTCACACGCCACCGGCGTTGTGGCGCCTGGCAACTGCCGAGGCAGCCGCCACCATTGCTTCTTCCTTTCTTCCATCGCAACTTCCTGTACACCGAGCCCTCAAAGCATTTTTGACGATGCGTTGTGTTAGTTGTCTGTCAGCCACAAAGCCAGAGATGCGCACGGACACCCTCGCTTACAGAACACGCCCTCACCACGTCAAGACTGACAAAAGGAGACATAGACAGCGGCCAGCGCCGTACACTCAACACCCAACGCCCAACGCCCATCGCCCACCGCCATCGCCACGGCACTGGGCCCTGTCGAGTCAACCTGAAGATACATACACCTTGCAGCATGTATGCCGCGAACGATTATAAGAGCGGTAGCCTGGCGTCAGTGCGCGTCCCGGCAAGCTCGTGCTCTTCGGACCCGGCGCGCAAGACTCGACTTGCCTTGGCGGAGGAGGCAGGCGGCACCTGAGAGGGTAACGAGTGTAGGGTATGTATAGATGAGATGTGTATGAGTGAGATGACGAGGTGTTGCGGCGAGGTGAGGACGAGGTAGGCCGGGGAGTTACATAACTGCCTGTCAGCGATGTCGGCGATGAAGAGACGGTGGACGCAGGCAGACGCACTGATGCAACATCCGGTCTCGGGAGGTGCGTACGGGTCCTCCCCTCGCTTGAGCTCGCCCCATACACTGGGGAGGATCGGGTCTCGCGTGTCTTGGCAGTACCGGATGAGCCTGGTGTCAGTGAGCATGGGCCCGGCCTTGTGGTCACAATAGGAATGAGGGCCCAAAACGGAAGTGTCGATGTGTAAGGGCATGCAAGCTTGGAAAGTCTTGGGTGCCATGTAAAGCTGTGGCGTCCGGCGGCGCCTAACCGCGGCCGAGCGCCCATAGCTCGGCAAAGACCGACCCAAGCGCAGCTTGGCGTCGACTGGTATCTTTGAGAGCGATGCAACACTGCACGTTGGTGGAATGATGACTTCTGAGCCTCCAAATGACACGACTGGGGTAGATAGGCGAGGTGTGATGGAGATGAAGAAGTGGTGACTCTAATTCGAGAACGCAAGACTTACCCCACGCTGGCCTGGGATACGGGAATACGTGGCCTGCTGAGGTCTTCCTTAAGACGGGCGTTGTTCTCGAGAATACGGCGTAGCTTGAGCTCGTGCATGGAGTTCTTGTTATGCCTGGGCCGAGGCTCTTCGGGCTGAAGGTGGGTCGGCATTGTGAAAGATTGAGACGAGGATCGTGAAGGTGAGATGGGAGGACGGGGAGGAGTTGGCGGACGAGGCGGAGTGTGGCAATTTAGAGGAAAGCTTGAACTTTCAGAGATTTGGAGGGATGTAAAGAAGTAGAAGCGGACAACGAAGGTTTAGAGGGTGTAGGCAGCGAAGATAAGAGGAGGAGAGGCGGGGGGGGAGATGCCTTTGGAAAAGAGGGTGGTTGGAGTTCACGAGTTTGGGTGGTTGGGATTCTGATAGTAGGAATAAAAGAGAGAGAGAGAGAGAAAGGAGAAAGAGAGGACAGAGACGCGGGGGGAGGGGAGGGGCTGGGTGCAGGCGGGGCAGACGGCGCTGGGTGCTGGGGTTCGGGGGTTGGAGGCGTTGGCGATGGCTCAGGCGCAGGCGTACGGCAAAGGATCGAGGCGTCGAGGATTGCTTGATGGTGAGGGAGAGAACAGAAGTGCAAGGGAGCAAGGGGGAAACGGGTAGTCAGGTAGTCAGGTCGTTGGACGAATTGCAGAGTCCTGCAACTCCTTCAGTCGTCGTGTTCGAGGTATGTGCGTTGTGGCAATTAACTACTCTTGATTTTTCTCCATTGTCTTGGTTTAATCTCAGCTGCAAGCTCAGACCCACCTCCACTCTATGAGTCCTCTCAAGTGTCCCTCATTCCTGCTCCTTCACCAACCCTTTTTGCGGGGCCCTTGTGATCGAGCGACGACAAGTCACACCGACAGATGCAAGACACCAATCCCACCCCGTGGCCATGTGGACTGCACACAGTGTACGTATGTGTATCGCCTCCCCCCCAATAAGACCGCTTCCCCTCAAACCTCGGAGGTACTTCGGTAAAAGGATAAAAATGTGCCACACACCCTGCAGGTCATTCGGCAGATCCTCTGGCAGATCCTCTGGCAGATCCCACCACCGTGCAAATCAATCTCAAACCCGACGATTGCTTGCACGATCGTCACAATCATCATCGATCTTCGAGATTGCTACACCTTTGTCCATCTTTCATCTCTCTCCATCTCATTTATCTCATTAGTCCTTTCTCACACCGCCTTCAAACCCTCGACTAATTAGTTCGCTCTGCACGCCATATTCCTTCGTTCAACGTCCGCAGAGAGCTAGAAACGAGGGATGTGAAAATCCGCAGCCTCAACCTTGCGACTAACTGACATCTAATGGGGACCACCTCAACAACGTGACATACCCCCTGGCTTGCTGGCGCCGAGTGCGCCAGCCCCTGCCAGCTTCCTAGCTGGCGGTACCCAGTCGGGGGGCAGAGAAACCTGGCCTTGATATAAGCCGGAGGCGCCCTATGCGGACTTCCAATCGGCGGTTGCGCAGCTTCGGGCGCCTTGACTCGGGCATCAGAACATTTATACGGCGATCGAACTACAGAATGATAATGCATACTTGTACAATACAGATACCCCCTTAGCCCATCATGTGAGAAATCGAGTCTGGCGGACGCACGGTCTGGGCAAACGTCATCAGACTGGAGTCAGATACGATTTCGAATGAACGTCTGTGGTAACGCCAACTCACCGTTTCACAGCCTGGATATACTTGCGCGACACCTCGTCATTGAGGACGTGCGCGACGTTGTCGGAAATCTTGCCCTGGTTCGAACGTTCGTGGATACCGACGGACACGACGCCAATAGGCCATGCGGCGTTACCAATCGACAGACGGAGGTAAGCGTCATTGGCGCGAGAATACAACCGGTGCTGGCAGTAATGTACCACCTCGGCCAGGTGTCGGACGACATCCTCTGGCAAATCCTTCGAGTCAGCTCCAGTGGAGAACCTAATGACACACTCACGCGATTCTTTAATCCGCGGAACAGGGGCTTGAGATTCTGTGCGCTCTGCGCGTGATTCGCCACGGCCAACTTGCCCGCAGCTGTCCGCTTGACATCATCTGAGGTCAGTTCTCCGTGCAATGCTACCTGTCACGCTAAAATACTCACCAGGCCTCGCCTCTAGGTAGTCCTCCCACTCCTTGAGCAGACTCTTGAAGTACCAGTAAATGAGGGGGTGGAGCTTGTTGAAGTCGCTCTTGATGAGCCCCAAGTCCAGGGGTCCGCCCTCGGTGTACTTCTTCATCTTCTCGCTGTTCTTGTCCTCAGCCACGATGTTCCCTCGTGCGCGTCGTTCAGCCTCTTCACGCTCTCGTTCCGCCATGGCCCGCCGGAAATCGTCCTGCCGCGACTTCTTCTTGTCGCCTCTTTCCTCTTCCAGCTCAATCGCGCGCAAGCGCAATCGGCGGTCGCGGTCTGTCTCGCCGAACAGCCGGATCGGCTGTCCATGTGCGCGGAGTCGGCGCACACACTCCTCAGGCGGGAGGTTGTAGCGCTCCTTCTCCTCCTCAGGAGCTGGGGAACCGGCAGCAGAGGTTGGGGTAGGCTTCCGCGATTCCCTCAGACGCGCTAGAGATTCGTTCCGGGCGACGTCGGCCTGTTGTCAGCTAAACGCGCAAGATTCACTGCTGTGATCTACGTACATCCTTGCGCATCTTGGAGGCGCGGTGCTCAGACTCGGCGGTGGCCTCGTCGGCCTTTCGCTTCTTTGCCTCCTCCTTCCTCCGCGTCTCTTCTTCCTCCCTGACACGCTGGGCATCGCCGCGCTTAACGTACTTGCTGCCCGAATCCCATCCCTCCTTCTTCTTGTTGATTTCAGCGAGTAGTCCCTCCATGTTGTGGAAGATGAGTGGTGCAGAATAGTTGGAGCTATTATTTGGCCACGGGTTGATGGCCGATCAGTAGTGGCCAGGTTCAGTCACGTGGTTGAAACCTTGTCTTAATTTGCTTCCGCTGTTGTGTCACGCTGGCCCTCCTGCCCTGGTTGACTGTACCTGTTGCATCACTGGCACTGGCACTCGTCTTTCTAACTCTTGGACGGTGTTTCGCTTGCTTGTCCGCCTCGTCGTCATTCAGACACCTATTCTCATCAATCTCATCATCCCCTCCCTCCCTCTCTCACCAAATCACACTCCTTTTACTTTCCATCCACTCTCCGCAGTTCTTATTCTCTTTCTCTTTCTCCTCATCCTCGACCGGCACAGTACCCCAATCCTCATCGCCGTGTCCCCTTTTCAATCATGAGCAAACCAAAACCCAGGGCGTCCGCTCCTCCTCGTCCTGCTGGCCAGTCTGACAAGCCGACCAAATTCTACGTGTGTATCTTATTCACCCTCCATCCCGCATTACTGACTATCAGGACGGCCCCACTGTTTCCAGCGCCGACAAGGCTCGCAGGAAGTCCTCGCCTGGCGGTGCTCCTTCCACTCAACAGGATGCCTACAAGCCAGCTCCTGCGGCGCCCGTCCCGTCGACCAAGGCCGTCATCAAGGGTCCCTCTCCTTCCTCCTCCTCTCAGGTGCGCTTGCCGGCTGTAACATCAAGCTGACAGATAGAGACAAGTGGTCAAGAGGCAGCGCCGCAAGAAGCGCACGGGATGGTCGATCTGGGGATTGATCACTCTGCTTCCAGTTCTTCTCTTCGCATCTCTCTTCTCGACGGTATTATGCCCTCCGGAATCATCTCGATCTTCGTTCTCCCGCATCGCCCTCTCCAGTCTCGGCATCACCTCTGCCCACTCTTCTCTGCACCAGAAACTCTGCTACCCGGCCAACGTCTACCATCGCGAAGTCCTCGTCCCTTACGTGTACCCGGCCATGGAGGATGTCAAGGTCAAGGTGACCGAGTCGCCGCTGTACCAAGACACGCTGGAGCCGACGTACCAGGTCGCCAAGGGCTACGCGCAGAAGGTGTGGTACGGCCCCGTGAAGCCCGTTGCCGATCGTGTGTGGCGGGGGGTGCAGATCTTCCATCGCAGGTACGTTGCCCCGCACGTCCCGTACGTGAGGGCAAAGTTCACCGAGGCGACTGCCCCGGCTAGAATGCGTGCCGGTGCGCTGTACAAGGTCCATGTCGCTCCCCATGTTACCGTGGCCAAGAAGTATCTCTGTGGCGCTTACAAGAACGCCGAAGCTACCGCGCAAAAGGTTTGGGAACACCCCGTAACTGCTAAGGCTGGCAAGGGCGCGCAACGCTTCGTGGCCATGGGCCGGCATCACGGCGCTCGCGCGTACGACTACTCTAGACCGCACGCCATCTGGGCCTTCAACGAGGGCAAGCGTCACACTCACCAGACCATCCTCCCCCGCGTTGCCCAGGCTCTCGACTTCACTGGCAAGCAGCTCTGCCGTACATGGGCGATCGTGAGGGCCCAAGCAGCCAAGTTCTACGCCGACCACCTCGCGCAGCACCTCGACCCCTACGTCGCCAAGGTCCGCGCCGCTACCGCTCCCGCCTGCGCTGCGTTCAACAAGCACGTCTACGTCCCCTTCGTCCAGCCCGTTATCCACGAGATCTTCCCGTCCCAAAACAAGCCCAGGGGCTTTTGGTCCTACATGGCCGACTTTGTCCCCGCCGCCGGCTCGACTGTGGGCCAGCGCGGCCAGAAAGCATTCGAGGCGCCCAAGAAGGCAGCCGAGGATGTGAAGGCGGACGCGAAGAAGGCCGCGGCGGAGGTCGAGAAGAAGGCTACCGAGGCCAAGAAGGCCGCGGAGGCCAAGGTCGCTGAGGCTAAGCGTGCCGCTGAGGCTAAGGAGGCTAAGATTGCCGCTGAGGCGAAGGAGGCCAAGCGCGCTGCTGAGGCCAAGGCCGCAGAGGCAAAGAAGGCTGCCGAAGAGGTCGCCAAGGCTGCTGCAGAGAAGGAGGCCAAGATCAAGAAGGACGCCGAGCAGGCTGCGGCTATCGACGCCGAGATCGCCGCCGACGCCCAGGCGGCCTTCAAAAAGGCTGAGGCTTCCCGCGCTGCTGCTTCCAACCCCGAGGACCTGACTAAGGCCGCTTTCGTTCACACTCCCACCGGTACTGGTACGGCTGCCACTGCCACGGCCACTGCTGCCACGGCCTCCGAGTCTGTCGCGTGCGACTCGAAGACTGGCGCCACGGCCAACGCGGTCAAGGAGGAGGTCAAGGAGGAGCTCAATGGCAACAAGGACCACCTCGCCGAGGCTAGGGCTCAGATCGTCTCACTCAAGAAGAAGATTGATTTCCAGGGCAAGGCTCTCTACGCTAAGGTCCAGACTGAGGTGAGTTCACAGTATGATAGCGTCGCGACTGGCGCAATTTGGCTGTGTCACAATCTAAACGCGAAGTGAAGAATCTGAGCTGACATCAGACCATCAGTCAGGGCCAGCACTTCCTCGAGCTCCTTCCTGACATGAAGAAGATCGGCGACGAAAACCTGGACCGCGAGATCAGTCGCATGCTCGGCGGCCTTGACCGCTTGTACTCCAACTCTCGAACTCTCACCCACCACCAGGTTGATGAGTCACAGCGGATGTCCGACGCCAAGGTTGTCAAGATCCTCAACCAGGTGACCAATGGAGTCAAGACTAAAAAGAACCAGATCTATGAGAAGGTTCAACCTACGATCACCGGTGCTCATACCGAGCTCGACCGTCTCACCACCGACGAGTACGAGGCTCTCGGCAAGCGCTTGAGCATCATTGATGGCGTCTCAAGCAAGGACTGGGACGCGTACAAGGCGCTTAAGAAGGACGTGGCGGATTGGAAGACAAAGCTCAGCGAGGCTCCCGAGAAACCCACTTCCAAGCAGCTCAAGGACGTGATCAACAAGGTCCAGATTGGGGCAGCGGAGCTCATCACTGAGTTTGCCGATTCGTACGAGGGCTGGAAGACTCGCCAGGCCCTCCTCAAGCGCCAGGCTATTGACCGCATCGACGCACGCGAGGCTGTCGCCGCCGAGTCGAAGCGCGCTACCCAGGCGACTCTCCCCGTGCCGAAGAAGGATCAGGGCGGCAAGGCGTCCATTCTGCCTATCAAGGAGAAGGAGAAGGTCGCAGGCGACGGTGCACCTCTCATTGGTAAGGTCAAGGAGCAGGTCGAGGATGCCCTCTCTGCTGCCGACGCTGCTGCCAAGACGGCAAAAGATGAGCTGTAGGACCTCCTTGGATCTTTAGCTCTTGTAGCACGTACGTGGCAGTTTATATCATGCATAGACACGCAATGATCTTGCTGCGTCAATAGTGAGAGAGGAAGCACCACCAACGAAAAGTGCCACCTGAAGCCCGGAGCTTCCACGTGTCTGACGATATTTGATTCCGTTAGTCTCGAGCGTGGCCCGTCACGTCGACATTCATTCACGACTCTGAACCAACGCCGACGCCGCGTTTCAATTGACCTCCGACTACTACCTTTCTCATCTACATCTTCATCTCCGCGTTCCCGTCTCTTTCTTTCTAACTCATTCTCTTCTCCCCCCTCCCCTTCGCTCCGCGCTTGCACTCCCTCGCTCCACCCGATCTAATCCTTTAAAAGGAGCGGCCGGCAAGATGCAGATGCTCACGAAGGTATGCGAGAACGCAGCAACAACACTTGCGCATCACTTGGGCATCGCGCTAATGTTCAGTTTGAGAGCAAGAGCCCGAGGGTCAAGGGGATTGCCTTCCGTGAGTACTTATGGGCGCGAGACATGATTATCAACGGTTTGGCGGCACCACCGTCATCTGTGTTCAACTTTATCTTGGCTGACAACAGACCCCAAAACACCCTTGCTCGCGGCCTCGCTCCACAATGGCACGATTCAGCTGTGGAACTACCAAATGGGCACACTTGTCGACCGCTACGACGAGCACGACGGTGGGTGAAGTGCGAGAGGGGCGCTGACGACAGGTCCTGTCCGCGGAATCAGCTTCCACCCAACACAGCCGATCTTTGTGTCCGGCGGTGACGACTACAAGATCAAGGTGTGGAACTACAAGCAGCGCAAGTGCTTGTTCACCCTCACCGGACACTTGGACTACGTCCGCACCGTCTTTTTCCACAACGAGTACCCCTGGATCATCTCCGCGTCCGACGACCAGACCATCCGTATCTGGAACTGGCAGAGCCGGACGTGTATCGCCATCCTCACCGGCCACAACCATTACATTATGTAAGTCGCGGACAGGTGCGGTATGAGGTGGGCCCGCTGACGGCAGGTGCGCGCAGTTCCATCCATGGGATGACCTTGTCGTGTCGGCGTCGATGGATCTGACGGTGCGCGTGTGGGACATTTCTGGCCTCCGGAAGAAGAACCAGGCAAGCCAGGCGCCCATGAGCTTTGAGGAGCAGATGTCGCGCGCCAACCAGGGCCAGGCGGATCTGTTTGGCAACACGGACGCGGTGGTCAAGTACGTGCTTGAGGGCCACGACCGCGGTGTCAACTGGGCCTCGTTCCACCCAACTCTCCCTCTGATCGTGTCGTGCGGTGACGACCGGCAGATCAAGCTCTGGCGCATGTCCGAGACCAAGGCGTGGGAGGTCGACAGCTGCCGTGGACATTTCAACAACGTGTCCATGACGCTCTTCCACCCGCGCCATGAGCTTATCCTCTCCGCGTCCGAGGACAAGACGATCCGCGTGTGGGACATGACCAAGCGTACTGCCGTCCAAACATTCCGCCGGGAGCACGACCGGTTCTGGGTGCTTACAGCCCACCCGGAGCTCAACCTCTTCGCGGCTGGTCACGACAACGGTTTAATCGTCTTCAAGCTCGAGCGTGAGCGGCCGGCATTCTCTCTGTCCGGCAACAACCTCTTCTACATCAAGGACAAGGTGATCCGCATGGCCGACCTTACCACTGGTACCAACCAGGGTATCTGCTCGGTCCGCAAGCTCGGCTCGCAGTACATCCAGCCCCGTACGCTGAGCTACAACCCTGCGGAGCGCGCCGTCGTCGTTACCTCGACCTCGGACAACGGCGTGTATGAGCTGATCACGCTGCCCAAGTCGAGCGCCCCTGTTTCCGGTGATGGCAAGGACACGCCTTCGGACGGCAAGAAGGGCACTGGTATCTCTGCTCTCTTTGTCGCGCGTAACCGCATGGCTGTTCTCGACAAGACGGCGCAGAACATCGAGATCCGCGACCTGTCCAACTCCCTCACCAAGACGGTCAAGTGCCCTGTACACACCAACGACATCTTCTACGGCGGTACCGGCTGCCTCCTGCTCGCGTCCAACAACTCGGTCGTCCTCTTCGACATCCAGCAGCAGAAGATGCTTGGCGAGATCTCGACCCCGCCCGTCAAGTACGTTGTGTGGAGTAACGACGGCAACCAGGTGGCGCTTCTTAGCAAGCACACTATCACCATTGCCAGCAAGACGCTCGAGCAGACTGCTCTTATCCACGAGACGATCCGCATCAAGTCGGCGGCGTGGGATGACAGCGGTATTCTGGTGTACACTACCCTTAACCACATCAAGTACGCGCTCCCTGGCGGCGACAACGGCATCATCAAGACGCTCGAGCAGCCCGTCTATCTCACGCGTGTCAAGGGCCAGGTTGTGCACTGCCTCGACCGCAATGCCAAGCCTCGCACCATTCCCATTGACCCTACCGAGTACCGCTTCAAGCTCGCGCTTATCCGCAAGAACTACGACGAGGTGCTCCAGATCATCAGCTCCTCCAACCTCGTCGGTCAGAGCATCATTGCGTACCTCCAAAAGAAGGGCTACCCCGAGATTGCGCTGCACTTCATCCAGGACCCCCAGACCCGCTTCGACCTGGCCATCGAGTGTGGTAACATCCAGGTCGCCCTCGAGATGGCTAGATCAGTCGACCGTCCCGACGTGTGGGAGCGTCTCGGTGCCGCCGCCCTCAAGCTTGGCAACCACCAGATTGTGGAGACGGCTTACCAGAAGACCCGGGCCTTTGACAAGCTCTCGTTCCTCTACCTCGTCACCGGCAACGCTCAAAAGCTCAAGATGATGCAGACGATCGCGACCAAGCGTGGTGACCAGATGTCACGGTTCCAGAACTCGCTCTACCTCGGCGACGCGGCTGCGCGCGTCGACGTCCTGCGCGAAACTGGACAATATCCGCTTGCCTACTACGCTGCTAAGACTGCTGGTCTTGAGGAGCTCGCTGAGGAGATTCTCGAGGAGGCTGGCATGACCGAGGAAGATGTGCCACCTCCGCCGTCCAACGCTGGCTCGTCCAAGCTCACCCCACCACCTGTTGTGTTCCCTCAGGCCGAGTCGAACTGGCCCATCAAGAACCTCGGCGAGAGCTTCTTCGACCGGGCACTGGCCAACGGCGGTGTCGATGCTCTGCTTGCTGCGGGCGACCAGGCCGGTGCGGCCAACGGAGACCAGCTGGATGCCTGGGCGAACGACGAGGCTGTTGAGGACGAGGTTGAGGAGGACCTGGATGAGGACGAGGGCTGGGACCTGGATGCCGGTGTGGTGGAGGTGCCGGATGTGGAGGAGGAAGGGGACGACGTTCTGGCAGCGGGAGAGGCCGACTTGTCAGAAGGTGTCGCACCAGGGGTGGACGAGAACGAGATGTGGGTCCGCAATTCGCCTCTGGCAGCAGACCACGCTGCGGCAGGCAACTTTGAGAGCGCCATGCAGCTCCTCAACCGCCAAGTGGCGGCTGTCGACTTCAAGGCCCTCAAGCCCCTCTTCCTCCAGGCCTACCGGTCTTCCCACACTTACGTCCCCGCCAACGCTTCTCTGCCTCCTCTCGAGTTCCACGTCCGCCGCAACCCCGAAGTCACCGAGCTGCGCGAGGTGCTCCCTGCCACGGCCATCGACTTTGAGGACCTCAAGTCCACCGAGCTCGCTGAAGCATACCGCCTCTTCTCCAAGGGCAAGTTTGCAGACGCACTCACCTCGTTCCGGGATATTCTGCAGAAGCTGCTCCTCACGGTTGCCAAGTCTGAGGAGGCGGCCGCAGAGATCAAGGAACTGGTCAAGACTGCCCGCGAGTACGCCATTGGTCTGCGCCTCGAGACCGTGAGGCGAAAACTCGTGCAGGAGGAGCCGAGCAACGTGGTTCGCAACCTCGAGCTGGCTGCCTACTTTACGCACTGCGAGTTGCAGCCCCAGCACGTCCAGCTCGCTCTCCGCTCGGCCATGCACCTGTTCTTCAAGGCCGGCAATGTTGCTACCGCCGCCGTGTTTGCCCGTCGTTTCCTTGACACGAATCCCACCGATGCCCGTGTCGCTACGCAGGTGAGTGAAGGCCGACGGCTTCCTTATTCATTGACACATCCCGCTGACCTCCAGGCCCGCTCGATTCTTGCCCAGGGCGACCGCAACCCCCGGGACGCGCACGAGATTTCGTACGACCAGTTTACGCCGTTTGACATTTGTCCGGCGTCGCTCACGCCCATCTACCAGGGCTCACCGTCGACGGAGGCCGCGTACACTGGAGCACGGTACCTGCCCGAGTACAAGAACACTGTGTGTGTGGTTGACGAGGTCACGCAGGTGGGGCTGCCGGCCAGTGGTCTGCGGAGTATTGTGTGATAGACGGACGGAATGAATGCATAGTGTTTTGCGAGGAGGAGGCAAGCGAGGCAAGCGACGGCGAGAACATTGCAGCTACAGGTTCAAGACGACGCCACGTTCTTTTGGTCAGGAACGCCACTGGGGGTGCACGCGTGGCATGCCTTGGGTGCAATATGCCTTGGGTGCAGTGCATGAACTGCATGGAACTGAATGGCCTTTGAAATGGGCAGCGTGGGCTGGGCCCCCACGGATTTTGTCCTCGATCTCGGGATCTCGGCCTCGGCGGCGGGATTGAGCCAAGGGGCGAGGATGAGCTGCGACGGGACCAAATAACTCGAGAAGGGGGGAATATTGTCCCGCCCCGCCACTGAGGTCAACGTCCCCCCTCTGCCAGGCCTCCCAGCCGCTCCGCTCTCACCGGGGATAGGAGGGGGGATGCCACCCAGCCCCACTCTCCCACTCTAGCCACTCTCCTCGCTCACCTCACCACCACTACTACTCCTCCTCACACCTCCTTACTACTTCTTTCAACAACCCCCCAATCCATCCATTCTCATTCTCATTCCCCCCTATCACTCTCGCTTCTACCACACTCCCTCCGACCATTCTCACAAGCGACAAGTGCCTGCACATCACTCGCTTCCACCTCCTCGCTTCCATCCTCCGTCTCGCTCACACTACCCCTGAGCACACCGCCTCCCCCTCACCGTCCACTCCGACCACGCGCAGCACGCAGCACACTACACGCTGCACTCAGCAGCCTCGCTTGCAATCTTGCTACAGGACCCGCATAGCACAGCAAGGCCCCAGGTCCGTGCCAACCCGTGCCAAGAACACTCGCAGAAAGGCGCTGTGACAATTCTCCTTGAGGACAAGCATCAAGAGACAACAAGCAGACAACGACGTCGACCGGTCGAATTTGTTGACTACTCAGCTTGACTCTTACTATTTTTGTTCCCATTGCCTCTTGTCCAAGTTGGAACAAGTCGGACGCCACTCGTCTGAACTCCCTCTTGAACACCGCAAGTCTTCTTGATCGACCCTCGTCTCCCTCCCTCTCCCCACCTAACTACAAACCCCACAAGTGAGGTACACAATATGGCGTATAACCACCACCTCCCCAAGAAGGTGGACCTCACACCCAAGAGGCACCACGGATTCAACGTGATCCTCTTCATCTTCGGTGTCCTCCTGCCGCCTCTTGGTGAGTACCAGCGCTCTCGCCAATATGCTAATGGCAGCCGTCGCCGCGCGCTTCGGTATCGGCAGGGACTTTTTCATCAACGTGAGTATCCAAGGCGACGTCGTCGCTCACGCCAGATCATCTTGACTCTCTGTGGATACATCCCAGGTCACGGACACAACTTTTACATCCAGAACATCCGTAACAAGTGCGTTTGTGTGTGTGTGCAGTGAAACTGACCCCAGCGCAAACAAGGCCCGCACACCAAAGTGGGCACTGCGGTACGGACTTGTCAACGAGGAGCCGTTCAAGCGCAAGGCGGCCAAGTCGCAGTGGGCGAAGCGCTACGACGAGCGCCTGCCCGAGTCGACGCTCGTGGGCCAGGAGCTCGCCGAGGGCGAGGAGGGCCCCAACTACGTGCCCTACCAGGACGAAGACGCAGAACGCCGCCGTCGCGTCAACGAGGGCCTCTGGGATCCCGAGGACGACGTGTACTACAATGAGGGTGCGTATTTGCGCGGTCTGTTCGTGCCTGCAATAGCATGCCCACCGCGTGGGCAGCTATCGCTTAACACCACATACCTCCGACATTGGGCCAAGCTGACGCTGAGACGAGGCGCCAAACCAGCGCAACTGGCACTACCCCGCCAACTTTGAGGGTACTGTCGCGTCGAACGGCAAGAAGAAGAAGTCGCGCGGAAAGCCCACCGGCGACAGGTGGGAGCGTGCGCGCTCGGTCCGCTCTGGCAGCAGCGACAGCTACGGCACTTACCCGCCCGGCGGGACTGCGGCCACCGACGACGACGTGCCGGAGTGGGGACGCGACTACGGCTCCAAGCGCCGCAGCTCGCGCAACTCGCGTGCGCGCAAGGACTCTGCCGCGTCCGGCTCGTCTGCCGGCGGCAGCTGGGGTGCTGCCAATGGCCAACAGCAGCAGCAACAGCAACAGCAGCAGAAGAAGGGCAGGAACCCTGACGATGTTTTCAATCACGAGTTCTAAGTTGCCGACCTGCGACCTGCTAGCAGTGAGGTCTACCAAAATGGCTTCGGGGCGCAGGGGCCGTGGAGGGACTGTTGGGGACCGGTGGAGGCGCGAGTGCTGAACGGGAGGGGAGAGGAGCTCGGAGCGGGAGCTCAATCATAGCAGGATTTTTGGCATCGTGTCCAGGGAGACGACACGGCGCCGTTCATCTACATTCGCGAGTGCATCGCGACCCCTCATCGAGGCAGAGTTAGAACGCATCTGTATCTTGCCGCGTACAGCTCGGTTAGCCAGTAGTAGATAGTCTCGGGCCTTGGCCCATTGTATGTTTTGACGTCGTGTCTTATTACCACACAGTGGCTTGGGGGGGAGCAGACCCTAATCGGCGAGATAAGAGGGGCACGGGTGTGTGGTGAGTGTGGGGTTACCTCTGTGGGATGTTCCCAGACATGAACCGCACATATGCAAAGGGACGCTCTTAACGACTCGGGATCATGCATTATACCTCCACTTGCAATCAACAGCAAGCAGCAAACAGAAGTACAAGGTTGGAGACTATTTGGCAGCGACAATTGACGACGGGCGAGTTTGACTCGAGTCCTCCGTGTGCTCCGAAATCTGACATGGCTTTATCCGCTCCGCTTAGCCGCTCCCTCCGCATCCGACTTTGACGCACCTCGAAAGTTGATTGTAGCCATTTAACTGCCAACCCCGCCTTGTAGTTAAACATTTCTTGCACTCTCCCGTCCATACGCCAAACAAGAATGCCAGAAGGCACATACAAGATCCATGTCCCAGCCACGTCGGCCAACATCGGGCCAGGCTTCGACGTGATGGGTATCGCGCTAGGCCTGTCGCTCGACCTGGTCGTCACCATCCCACCCCAGTCCGACGACCTCCCCCGCGACCCCGTGATCACATACACGGGTCTCGACAGCGCAACCGTCCCCCTCTCGCCTTACAAGAATCTCCTGACCCGTGTTGCGCTCTACGTCCTACGCGCCAGCGGGCGCGAGTTCCCCCGCGGCGTGACGATTGCCGCCCATAATGAGATTCCCTTTGGCCGCGGTCTCGGCTCCTCTGGCGCGGCAGTCATCGCGGGCGTGCTGCTCGGCGACCTGCTCGGCGACCTCAACTACCCCGTCGAGCGCCTCCTCGACTTTGCTCTCATGGTCGAGCGCCACCCGGACAACGTGACTGCAGCCCTTGTGGGCGGGTTCGTCGGCTCGTACCTCCGCGAACTGGCCCCGAAAGATCTCGAGGCGGCCAGCGTCCCCCTGGCTGAGGTGCTGCCAGAGTACCCGCCGGACGCGGGACCTGACTGGGGCAAGGAGCCGCCCGTTGCGCCGAACGGCATTGGCCACTTCGTTCGCTTTGGCTGGGCAAAGGAGATCAAGGCTATCGCTGTCATGCCGCGGTTCGAGCTGGCGACGGCCAAGGCCCGCGAGGTCCTCCCGAACGAGTACTCGCGCAAGGATGTGGTGAGTCGCACTGAAGGCGGGGCGTTACGGGAGCGAACAGTACCTGCGAAGCTGGAAGTGACAGACGGGGAGTCGCCGGGCACGGACCAGAGCGTATCGCGTGCTCATCTGGAATTGCCCGAGTGCCCGTACCGATTGCGAATAGGAGACCGCGATGTCTTGGGAGGCATCGCCGTTGACTCGCCCGCCTGCGCCGTCGGCCGCTCCGCTCACTTAGGCTAACTTCAGGTCTTCAACCTCCAGCGCCTGGCTGTTCTCACTACTGCGCTCGCGCGCTCTCCGCCCGACGCAGAGCTCATCTACGAGGCGATGAAGGACCGCGTGCACCAGCCCTACCGTGTTCCCCTGGTGAGTGTTGGAAGTTGTGTTTCTGAAGTCTGCGTTCGCATCCGATCCGCATGCTATCGCATGTCAGATTTCGGCATGCCAATGTCAGATTATTGCCATGTCAGATTATCGGATGTCAGATCTTGGGCACCGTGTCAACACCGTGCCTCTGGATTCTTGTCCCGGCCGATGCACGAGCGGTAACATAATCTCCATGTCTTCGCGACGGCAGTGACGCGCTTGCTGTTGGGCAATGTCACCTCTCCACTCTTTGCCGCACTGTATTCGCATACCCCACCTTACCTAGCCCGCTGACACCAGATCCCCGGTCTCGACAAGATCATCTCCCTCAGCCCCCAGTCTAACCCCGGTCTGTGCGGTATCTGCCTGTCTGGCGCTGGGCCCACGATCCTCGCGCTCGCGACGGACAACCACGAGGCGATCGCGAACGACATTGAGCGGATATTTGCAGAGCACAACGTCGAGTGCGACTTCAAGGTCCTCGACGTCGACACGAAGGGGTCGTGGGTGGAGAAGCAGTGAGCCGGCTGCAGAGAGCCGGGTAGTAGGTTAGATTGGGAGATTGATAGACACCTGCATGGACCGTGGCTGGGCCTCAACTCCTCGCCAATGCATTGATGTACTGTATCTGGATGCCATGATGGCAGAATAGCCTCCAAGGCTAAGCACAGGAACGCTGCGCCCAACAATCCTTGTACGTCGCGAGGCCACCCAGACTGCAGGCAAACAACGTCCACAATTTATAAGATACATACAGGACGACCCTCTATGCTGTCTGCACCTGGCCTTGCAGATGTGCCCCTTCTCGGGCACGCGCTTCACGGACAGCGCCTTCGAACTGCTGTCAGCTACCCACCTGACGACTCAGCCGACGGATCGCAGCTCACCTGCTCGACTTCCCATCGCAAACGCTCCTCCCGTCGAACGAGCGTTTCCCTCTTCTTCCTGAGAACGACTGCCCTCCTCGAGGCGTAACTGGCCGCCTCGGCAGGGGGAAGGGACATGTGTACGTCCAACCCAAGGTCGAGGGTCACTGAGGACGTTGATGGTCTGCGGTCAGAGTTGGCCAGGAAGAGAGAAGGAGGGTTGAAACCGGAAGAGGGATGCTCAGAACAGTGGGTATCTCGTACGGATGGAGAGTCAAAACGCCCGGGGACACCAAGGCGTCAATCACCGATGAGGGGTGGGGAAGGTGTGAAGGAGCGATGCAAGACATTCTCGTTCGACGTGGCCTCCATCTGGCAAGGGTTGAGATCAGTACTCACACCACAGTGTCGACCCAAACGCCAGCACCGAGCTCGGCAGGCCCCTCGTGCGGCGCATCAGTCTTCAAGCGCTCCAGCCGACGTGCGACTTGTTCACTGGGATCAGAGCTGCATCAGAGAGAACCAGCGAGCTCGGTGCATTGGCGGTGAGGGAGGCCGAAATCCACTCACTAGTCACGGATATCTCCATCGACTCGTCCGATCTCCTCCCGAACAGCCTGGAGAGCGGGGAGGAGCGTATTATTGAGCTGTGCCGTATACGCCGCGACGGACATCCTACTCAGCTTGGGACATGCGGTAATGTTGAATCCAACCCCTCGGCAACTGGAGAGCCTCCACCACGGCCCTCCGCCCACTTTGCCACCCAATGCCTCGAATACCTCCGCCACACATGCTTTCGCCGCCAATTCCCGCCCACCGTAGAGGCACTCACCACCGCAGGGCCAACCACGGCCAGCCCATCTCAACCCAACCTCGACCAGCTCGACCTCCGACCGACCTCCGACGTCGAGAACTGAACAACGCCATACCACACCCACCATGCCCGTTCAGAAACTTCCAGCGCCGTACCCCGTCATCGACGTCGACCCGCACTTCACCCGCGTGGTGGGCTACATGCGCCCAAACGACTTCCTCCTCTGGGGCGGCGTGACTGCATCCGGACCCCTCCTCGTTTCGCTCTGGGACAAGCTCGACCCTTCCAAGGCCAACCACGGGATCCGGCATGCGGCGCGCCTGAGCGGCGCGATGGCCTTCTTCGCCGGCTTCTTGCTTGCGTACCAGAACTCGTCGTGTGAGTTGCGCGCGCAGCGAAGGCGCCGGGAGTGCCACGGAGCGAAGGATAGCCGAATGGGCATGGACGAGGCAGACCGGGGGACAGGGACGAGGCAGAACGCGGAGAGACTGGCAATTGGAGAGAGCATGGGCTGGATGCGAGCGGGCATTGCTGGACAGAGCTGCGCCGCACGCACCGGAAGACGCTGGTCGGCTCAAGGAGTAGACTTAGCCCGATTCGCGTTGAAGCCATTCTTGAGCGTCGAACAGCTCTTAGAAGAGTGAGGGATGGCCAGTGTACAGAGAGCCAGTGGGATACTGGCCTGATCAGGTGTGCGGGGACACGGCAAGCTGTCTGATGTGTGGCGCGGGGGTAGGGTGTGACCTCCCAACACTTGGTGGACAGGCATATGTCTCCTCGGCGGCCGATTGGTATCTCGCGCGCTTGCTGTCCAGTGCCGATCCCGAGTCCATCTCTTGCCAAGCTGTCACTGAGCCTCTTCTGCGGTCTCTTGTCCTCTGCAGCTATCGCCCGTCGAAAGCCCTGGCCACAACCACGTTTCCAGCTCATCTTTCCTTACCCCTCCGTCTCGGCTTTCATACTTCGATCCTCACCTTCGCCAACTGCTATCCCGCTCCGGCTGTCTCTATGCTGGAATAACGCTAACGCCAGTCCGGTTCATGGGCCTCAAGGAGAACAAGCGAGAGCAGGAGATGGACTTTGAGGAGATGTCCGCACGCGCAAAGGCCGGCGAGCCCCTGTACGGCAAGAGCGAGCTGACGCCCTACCTCCAGGGCGTCGCGTCCCGGAACTCGACCTACTCGCAGTTCAAGTTGCAGACTATGCCTTGGTGAGTGTGCGGAGCTGTGACTGGCAACGAGTGGTTGGATGGTATCGAGGTCCGCTGTGGCTGTGGCTCATTCTCGCCTTGCACGCAACGCTGGCTTCCCTCGCACGCCAATCACGCTAACCGCAGGTTCAACGTCGTCAACCACCCCAACCACGGCGTCGACACTGCCAAGTACTCGGAGAACTAGACCCTCAGACGATAGCAGGGAATGTATAACATGCATGATGGCTCTGACCGCGTAAGCTACAGGGATGTGGTTGGGGCTGGCGTTATGTAATCGAGTCGTGGATGATGGGAGTGGTATGAGCACCCGCATGGCCATTGTACAATGGCGACAGCAGACAGTGATTGGGAATGGATGGGATGGAAATGAATTGGGCTCAGGCTACGGCCTCGGCGTCCTCGACGTCGGGCGGGGCCGGGACGGAACTCTTGTCAACGGCCTCGGTACGGCATGTGGGACAAGAGTTGCGTCCGGATGTTAGCCACTGGTCCACACAGGGTGTGTGGAACGCATGGCGGCACTTGAGGACACGGCACTCGTCGTCTTCCTCGTAGTCGCAGAGGCACACCTGGAATCAGTACGGAGCTTTCTGGAGATAACTCACCATACACCTTTCGGTGCTGGAGTCGAGTACCTGGCCATCCTGGACGGCCTGGGTGAGTGTGCTTGCGCGGATGATCTTGAGGCCCGATGCCTCAATCTCCTCCTGGGAAACGGTGGGCGGCTTGGCGGGACCGAGCAACTCGGACAGAAGCTGCAGGTCCTCGGCAGTAAGTGGTTCGCCCGTGACTAACGACGGTATAGCAAGTACGGGATGGGTGCGTGGATAGTTGCCGCCAATGACGTAGATGAGATAGGTGTTGAGCGGGGGCGATGCACGAGGCTCGCGGCGGGTGGCGCCGAGACGTTCGAGGACTCGCGAGCGCAGGCTGCGACGGGGTGCCTGGATGTCGACGGTTTGCGATGTCGACGCAGCTGACGCCGACAACTCCTGTTCCAGGTTCCGGTCAAAGTCGGGCTCGTCCTCACCGAGAACCTGCGTCGTGGAGACCGGGGATGCAGATGGCGGCGTCGATGTCGAGGCAGCAGCCTCGCCCGCATACGACCCTTCTTCGGGCACCTGACCGTCCATGAAAGGGAAGGATGGGTGGGAGACGAGATCCTCAGTCGTCATGTTCGGACTGTGGGCGATAGAACGCACGCCGACAAAGATCGATGGCACGATCGCCTCCTCTTGCCCATCGTTGGCGTTTGCCGTGACCACAGAGCCATCGGCGTGCACTGTTGGGAAGAGGTGTGCACGGAAGAAGTTGAGACGACGAGGGGAACCGTCGAACCCTCCGCTGACGCCGAGAGGACGAGCCACACCGGGGAGGTTCTGGCCAGCTTGTCTGTGGAACGTGGGAATGGGGCAAGCTGAATCTGTCGTTGATGTCGCCGTCTGGGGAGTGGTCTCTGATGTCGGGGTGGCGGCCGTTTCGGGTGCTGCTGCAGGTACGGGTGAGGGAGTGGGAGCGAGCGCTGTAGGCGCGGACGAAGCATCCTGTTCATCTGCCCTGCCGGATTGCTCGTTATCACCGCCCTGTTCGGGCACGGCGTACGCGCGCACTGCCTGAATCAGATCCTCTTGCAGTGCGTGAAGGAAGTCCTGGAACTCGGCTGGCACATTTGCGGCATTCGGGGTATCGCCTGCAACGGCTTCAGCGAAGCGACGGTTATCCCGTAACACAGTGCGAAGGTATTCGCCAAGGGCGGCTTCGACGCTCTGGTTCGCACGATTGCGCTGTGGCCTTAGTCGCTCGATGATCGTCTGCATCGCGCTCTGGGCCGTGGATCGAGACGGCTGAGTCGACAGACTCTCGGGCGAAAGGAGAGTCGTAGCAGTCGCAGCGGCGGCAACACTGGCGGAGTCAGCGTGTGCCTGCTATCATTCACACTCACGTCAAGAGGTTTCCGATCATGCGCGCCTGCTGGTCAAGGCTGGGCAGGTCGACCTGGGGATTCTGCCCACCCGACTCGTCGAGGTTGGCGTGCGTCTGTGCCAGGCCCTGGATGACTAGGACGGCGCCCACTGGTATTCTTCCCTCATCGTCTGGTGTCTGCGCCTCCACCGCGGGCGTTGGCACTGGATGAGCTGGCGTACTGGTGGTGGGGATTGAGGAGCTGCTGGCGGAGCGTTCGGGCGCTGCAAAGCCCATGATGGCACTAAGCCTGTGCGAGAGAGTGCGAGAGGGTGTCGGTGGGGCTACGGAGCTCGTACTCGCCGCACTGCTCACGGCAGGGCTGTCCCGGCGGCGGAAGCGCGACATGATCCCTGGCTGCGGCGCCCACTCTGGGCCTAGGGAGTCGCGTATGGTAGATACGGAGCGGAGTCTATCAGACAGCAATTCGTCGGTCCCTGGTGACGCTGGCGCGTCAGGCGAGGTCGGCGTGCTCGTACCGCTGCTCGGCATTGCCCTTGGGAACGGGTGGCTGGGTCTGGTTGACGCTGATGCGGGTAATCGCGATGGTCCTGCGACGGGCTGTGCAGAGGTCGACGCCATGGGTTCGTCGGTGTCTGTGGAGTCTTCGCCGTCTACCCGCCGCCGTTTGGGGCCTGGAGAGGTGATACTGTTCTGACCCGAGTTGGATCTTTCGCGCTTGCTGGCGTTTGATGCCTCATGGTCGCGTCTGAGAAAGGTGGAGATGCGGCGGCGTAGGGTCGGGCGACGGAGATCATCCTCGGACCGGCGCACCGGCTGGCTCTGGGAGGAGCCCATGAGGCCAGAGGATGGGGTGGTTGGGGAAGTGAGTGATAAGGAGGGAGGTGCTGGATGGGCGAGGGAACAAAGGAAGTGCGCACGGTAGTGCCTTTAATCGAAGGAGGGCTTGCCCAAGGTGCGGTAGTGGGAAGGGGTGGAGTGGAGTGAAAGCGATGCAAGGGAGGGGGTTGAATGATGGGTGAGTTAGAGAGGGAGTTATAGAGAGAGTATGATGTTTATTGAGATTGAATCAAAATCATGAAGAATAGTGTAGCTGTCTGTGATGCTGGATGCTTGGTGGGGGGGGTGGGAGGAGATGCTGAAGGGCTGAAGGGTGTTCGAGTAGTGAGCGATAGAAAGGCTGTGATGCGTTGTACGGTGAGAGTTGGTATATGGTGGGTGGGTGCTGGTTGACTGGGTTGATTGTGTAATGGTGTAATCGGATGATGACTGGGGGGGAAGGGGCCGGGGCGGTGATCGGGCAGGCAGTACGTACAGTGGCGCACTGTCGCCACCGATGAGCAGATTGACCCAATCCAATGAGGGGGCTGTTGAGAGTGGGGCAGAAGCTTGAGTAGTTCGAGTCAAGTGGCCTCCTCTTCCCGCAGCTCGCTGCTCGAGGGTAGAGAAAGAACGGCGAAGAACAGCTCAAGGGATGTTTGGAATGGATGGATGCTCCCTTTTTTTGCTCTTTTTTTTTGGCACAGCGGTAGTCCGGTAATGCAGAGTATCGGAGTAGCGGAGTTGCAGAGGAAGCGAGCAGCAAGCTCGGAGGGTGTCAGCTGGTACTACTGGAACTGGACTACTATGGCAAGAGCTGTTGAGCGTGACGAGCTGCTTGAGGGTGACGAATGCAGGCACAGGCAGAGCAAGCCAGAGCAAGGCGGACAAGACCGGAGATCTGAGCCTAGACCACCACCGAGCTAACGGAGTCAAATCCCATTTCAACTTCCTATCAAGGCACCACTACGACGAACGACGATTGGCATTTACTTACCCACCGCCATCCCGCTTTGAGGTATTGTCAAGACCCACTAGAAATCTTGCATCATCCAAACAGCCTTTACTGACACATGCTGACCTTCCAGTAGACCAAACTGACATTCACCGCAGGATTTAGGTCGCGAAAGCATGCAGCACCTCTTCGAACTGCTTGTTCCTCGCACCGACTCCCGTAAACCAAGAACTGTCTCATTTCATGCCAATTTCAGTAACACTTTGCTTCATTTGCTGTTCCTCCTCCACCGGCCGTACTAACTAGTGCTCATGCGAACAGGGGGGCGGTGTGATCATTCGACTTCACTTCTTGCCTCCTTCTCCTCGGGTCCATGCTCCCAGCATAGCCTCAAGGCTCACGGGCGAACTGAAAACTTTCCTCGACCGTTGTCGTCGTCGTCGGTATCGGTGTTGGAGTCATCGGAAAACACCGAGGCTGCCGTGTACTTTGGCCGTGACACCTGCTTGTCCACCCAAGACTGAGTCCTATCGTCTAACACCGGAGACGTTGGTATGGATGGGGTACGTCGAGACTGAGAGGTTGAGCGTCTACAACTGGGCGAAGGGCGGCGCGACACAACAGATGGTGGCCGAGACGACTGTGACGTGGGTCTCCCGCGCAGCGACGGGGATCGTTGAGAAAATGACGGGCTTCTCCCGCACAGTGACGGGGATAGTTGATGCAATGACGAGGGAGACCCCTGAGGCGACTTGTTGGAAGGCAGTGAAACCTCGGGCTTGGGCGCCGTAGTCTCCAGAGATGACTGGACGACTTCATTCTCCGCACTCATCGCGCCAGGTTGGGGAGTAGCAGTGCGTATGCTAAGTTTCGGCTTCTGGGGCTTGTTGGCTGAGTGATCGGGTCCGTCCTTGGGTTCCAGCACAACCACTTCGTTTTCGTTTGTCGGGTCGGTAAAGGAGATGGCTGAGTGGTCGGGTCCGTCCTTGGGTTCCAGCACGACCACTTCGTTCTCGTTCGTCGGGTCGGTAAAGAAGATGGCCTCCTCACCAAACGCCACTCCTGCTGAGTGTCCATCACCCCAACGCGGCTTCACCATTTCAAAATAGGTGGGCTCCCTCCCAGGCTGATTTAATGTGGGGTGTGGGCGGAGATTGGTAGCCTTTCTGCCGTCCTTGAAAGTGAGGCAATAATACTTCAGGCCCTCTGCGCCAGCACTGTCATCTTGGGCTAGGTCCTCATCCTGGTTTGCGTTGGGCCAGGCTCCTGGAAGCAACGCCGGTCGATTCGGCCTTGGCGTGGATGTGTCTCCGGAGGTTCCAACTCCTGTTACGTTCGAAGCAGGACCGTCCATACCATCGTTCGAAGCCGCTTTCTGCTGCAACCACACTGAAACAATATTTCCTCTCCATTTACGAAATTTGATGAATTCTCCGTCGAAGAACAAGGCGTACGAGGTATCCTGCTGTGTTAGGCCCCACATCGAACGGTGGGAGGACTCACCGGTCTGAGTCCAGGCCTCAAATCAGCTACACGTTGAGACACCCAGCCGGGTAGCCACCAAGGATTCCATTCCGGGCGCCGTCCTGGTCTGATCCAGTCACCTGAACTGATGCCAGTGTCTAGAGAGTCAACCCCTAGAGTGACGACTGGCCCCACAGCGACGCCGCCTTTGATACCAAGAACGATCTGAACCGCACGTGACTCCCAGGCCCTCAAAGCGAAGTCACACCCTCGATACGTGTGCGAAACCACATAAAGGCCACGGTTCTTGACCTCGGGTCGCTCCCTTATGATGTCTGCGGCATGCTCTTTGACCCACTGTACGAAAGGTGCGGTTGACCCTTCGAGGCATTCGAATGTCACCTCGCCTTCAGGCACCAATACTGCTCCGCGATTGCTTTGGGTGGAGTACCGGAAAGCAGCATCGATGGTGACAACTCCCGTCGTAGTCAGCGCACTGCCCGTTAGCCGACGGCAGAGGAGCCAGTAGCCACCTCACCTTGCCCCAGCTCCTATGTCAATCCTTGTTTCAGAGAGGTGTTGCGACTTCTTGACTCCCCAATTCCAGTTTTGGCTTCTGTTGAGTGGCGACAACCGCCCAGCTTCAACGCGTGCAGTATCGGATTGTCCCAGCTCGAACAACTTGACCCATCTGCCGTGCTGGTCGAGGTAGCCGCAGACCCCGGGCCTGAGCTCTGTAGAAGGTGGCGGTTCGTATAACGCGTGGCCATGGGACAGCGGTTTAAGATCGTTCGCGTAGATCGCCGAAAGCATGCTGAGCGTCAGTGAGGTTCGGACCAGTTGCTTAATCGACAGGGGTCAGACGAACGTTGTGGTACTGTAAATGTGTAGCTAAAAAACGACAGGTGTTATAGTCAGACGACAGGTGATGCATTCAGAGAAAGAAAGACGAAGGTGGCTGTCTGTCGTGGGTGGTATATATGTCCACTGGTAAGAAGGGGGCATAACAAGGAGGGCACCGAGAGCACTGGCTTGGCTGGCGATGATCCTGCCGACGCGGGCTCGTATGGGCACTTCTGCGCAGTCCAAGCGCTTACCTCCTTTCTGAGGTTGCGAGGACAGCAGCGTCCCAGCGAGTTTACTCTTGCCGATTAGTGCCTGTCGTCGGAACCATATTGTTACTTCAGATACGTGCAATGCCTGTAGACACTGATGGAGAAGACCAAACGCTACCCTCCTTCCTCCCCTAGTTCAGCCCGGAGAGGTGCACTGCGTAGTCGAATTGTGTTTAATGTACAGGCAAACTATGGCTGTGAAGTGAGTGACAATTGACAGTAATTGTAATCTCCAACTGGAACAGCTCAAAGACTGTCTATGGTCTTGAAGCTTGTTACAGTAGCCTCTCCGGAACGACAGATGCCCGGGCTGATCACTTGGGTATGTATTTAAGCATTCCATGGATGATGTCATGTTCTCCTGCCAACGCCAGCAAACCTGTGCGACCCCGGAACCGACGGGCCCGTCAGCGTGGCGCTCGTCACTGTCACTCTCCCGGAGCATACATGCATGCCACCCACCAGCTACCAGCATCATCCCCATCCTCTGCATCCTCTGCTCACTGTGCCTCGCCATTATGGAACTGGGAGCAACCGCCGCTGGCGTTCCTCGGCCCAAGGTGTGTGGAGACCCCGCCTTCACTCCCCCACTCTATCCGTCTGTTGCCTTTAATTGCCGGGACTCGCAGTGCCGCCTCCCCCGTGCTCGTCTTGATCGGGTTCCCAAGACGAAGTGACTGCCGTTGTGCTGGTGGGCCCGTCCTCAACGGAATGCGTTCGCACCATCAGGTGGGGATGCGCGCGGGGTTGTCTTACGGGGCCGATCTGCCTCGATTCAGGATATACTACTGCATATATACTACCTTGGTCGGAGGGAAACTTAATCAACCAGAGCAACTGCAAACACCATGACCAGCGATCCCGACTGCGATACAATCCTCATCAAGAATAGCACGATCGTCAGCGGCGAGGAGGATAGTGATCCCTTCAAGGCGGACGTCCTTGTTGTCGATGGTGTTATCAACACAATCGGCCAGCCGGGCTCAGTGAGGGCAGAGAATGCTCGCGTCATTGACGCCGAAGGGCTCTTCATGTCCCCAGGCTTTATTGACATGCATGCGCATTCGGACCTCTACCTCCTCTCGCACCCAGACCATGCTCCCAAGATCACACAGGGATGTACGGTGAGTTACTGTCAGTTCATCCGCTGAGAGTAGACCGAAGTCGTAGGCCAGGACGGAATCTCATACGCCCCTGTCCACACGGACGAGCAGATGAATGCCATCCGGGCACAGATTGCTGGGTGGAACGGCAACCCCAGCGACGAGGAGTGCGCGACAACCCTGAAGGAAGTGGGAATGTTCGCCTGGCGCTCAGTGGGCGAGTACCTCGACACACTGGATCGGAACCGCACAGCGACCAATGTCGCCATGCTCGTTCCGCAGGGTAATCTCCGTCTGCTGGCTGTTGGACCTTATGACGACCCCGCGACACCTAGCCAAATCGAGGAGCAGGTCGCACTTTTGAGGCAGGCGATGGATGAGGGAGCGGTGGGCATGTCCAGCGGCCTGACGTACACTCCGGGAATGTATGCGAGCACCAGCGAGCTCGCCTCCCTTTGTCGCATCCTTGCCTCTGAGTACCCTGGCGCATATTACGCGCCGCATCACCGGAGCTATGGGGCTCGTGCGATCGAGTCGCACGGCGAGATGCTGGGTTTGGCCGAGGAGACGGGATGTCCTGTCCACCTCACGCACGCCACGCTTAACTTTGCGGAGAACAAAGGCCGCGCGCCAGAACTCATCGCCATGATTGACAAGACCCGCAGGGGAGGCGGAGATATTACGCTTGACACGTACCCGTACCTTCCTGGCTGCACGACGCTCGCGGCCCTTCTGCCGAGCTGGGCGAGCGCCGGTGGCCCGGCTGAGACTATGGAGCGTTTAAACGACGCGACAACACGCGAAAAGATCCGCATTGCAGTCGAAGTCACAGGATGTGATGGCGGACACGGCATCCCGACCAACTGGGACGAGATTGAGGCAGGTTTTCGCAGCCGGGTATTGCTGACTTTAGATTGGATCCACAGCACATCCAGATTTAGAGGGCTACTCCGGCCGGCGTGTCGGAGAGGTCGCTCGCAGCCGCGACCGCCCACCAATCGACATATTTTTCGAGGTGCTGATCAAAGACAAGCTCGCCACCTCTTGCCTCATGCACATTGGTAATGAGGAGAACGTGCAGCTCATCATGCAGCACTGCACGCATATGGGTGGTTCGGACGCGATTCTTCACGGCCGGACGCTGCACCCCCGTGCGTGGGGCACGTTCCCGCGATACTTAGGCCACTATTCACGCGATCTTGGCCTCATCGACCTGCCCAATATGGTCGCACACCTCACTTCGCGTCCCGCTAAACGGTTGGGGGTCTACCCTTACCGCGGAGTTGTGAGGGAAGGAAGTGCTGCCGACCTGGTCCTCTTCGACCCCGAGACGGTCAAGGACATGGCGACGCATGCCGAGCCGTGTCTCCCAGCCAGGGGGATCAATCACGTGCTCGTCAACGGAAACTTTGCGGTTGAAGGGGGTAAGCCAACGGGTGCCCGCGCGGGCACGACGCTGCGACGGCGCAAGGACGGAATGGTAACTCCGAGGGGTTTGTAAATGCACAGTCAGTACAAGGGGTGAAAGGGTCTGATGTTGGAGGTCCCTCGCGATAGGAGATTAGAGGGTGGTGGTCGCAAGAAACTGAGGCCCCGACACTCCGACGCGACCGGGAAGATAGCGCCATTCAGCGTACCCTCTCGCGTATGATAGTGCATGTGGTTGGGCGGCCGTAGTGCTTCTGAGACGGAGGAATTTGTGCGGAGGCTCCCCGCGGGGTGGTGGTCCCGCGACCGGGGTCTGCGCATCGGTGCCTCGGCGCACGGCTCAAGATGCACATGTGCTTCGATCAGGTCGTGCGCTGCGCATGTTCCCCGGCCACCAATGCAGGACGGGTTCTTGGAGCGCTGAAGCGAACAGCGCCCGTGCGGCATCGGCAACCTGGAGCGCCGAGACATGCGATCCACCACTTACGCCTTCGTTGGTTGCGCCGTTCTTCGACTTCGGAGAGATGTCACGCTTCTGCTCCCCCGCGCCCCGCCTCCACTTGTTCCAATCGCCTCCGTGCCTCACCCCGTTCTCACGCGCGGGCACGCATGCGTACATGCCTCAATCCTCCTACTTCGAAAGGCCCTGGGGCGTGAGAGGTGTCAAATCGCAGAAGCTGTGACGTGAGATACAGGAACTGTGTGCTTTGTTAGAGGTGCACGTGCAATGAGTAGTCCGGATAGGCGAGCGCTAGCGTCTGATGTGGAGGCTTCCATTGCATGTGACGACGGGGTTCGATGTATCGCCCCTTCGATTGCGACCCGTCTGGTGGTACGAGTTCTGCTGGAAGTGGACAGGTTATGAGGATGACGCAGAGTGGCAAGGGGTTAAGGCAACGGTGCAAAGGGATAGCAGGATGATGCAGGCACCGACAAAGAGGGGCAAGTGAGGGGACGCCCAGAATGGGTTGCGTGTCCAGGTCTCGGCAACCCCTTTCTTTTCTTTTCCGCTTTCTTTGTGCATGCTCGTTTCCTCGTTTACTCGTGTCTTATTCGTCAGAGAGCCGGGGGGATTGACGACGAGCTAGTGAGCTAAGTTGAGAGCTGATGTGGATGGGGGTCGCAGGTCACAGCCGCCGGATGGCGCGGAGGAGTGAGTGGGTTTGAGTGAGTGGGTTTGAAGGCATTTGAGGCATTTGAGATTGTTGTTGGAGATTGAGTGCAGCGAAAGCCTGTCCATATCCTTTCAGAGTAGTAGTATTCCAATTCGTCCCTTTGTTTTTGTATTTATCAAATCTTAGTAGTTAACCGGGCTGAGAGAGGGGAGGGGGGGCGAGTGGGGGAGGCGTGCATGCACCGAAACTGATGGTATGCACGACGAACGCCGATGCCATGCACGGATTTATTTTTTTAATTGCAGATTGTCGATCTGAGAGCTGCGAACAGCACGAGTAGTGAATATGAATGAATGCAGCGCTGAATGGGAATCTGAACATCTCATCGTTGAGCCCGACCGAGCAATGACTTGATATCTCTCTCGCTTCTCGTCTCTCATCTCTCATCTCGTCATCTCTTCCGCTGCGACTAGAAGTCAATATCATCATCGTCAACATAACATTTGGCACAGGTCCAAAGGTCCAAAACCCAACACAGGTCCCAAAGGTCCAGCCAGAGGCGAGACCACAGGAGAGTCCAGAGTCAGTGTCACAACCTGTCACAAACCACGAGTAGCAGAAGTAGTGTAGTCGCAAGTCCCAACACCGATCAAGAGTGCCAGAGTCACAGTCACAAGGAGCGCTAAGATCCGTTTGAATCATCACGATCACCAACCATCAATCGCACGTCTCACATCGCCGCCGCTACCTACGCCGCTCACAATACGCTCGTCATCATCCGTCATCCCACCCTCACTCACTCCCTTCCCGACCCGCCCCTCGTCATCTCCTATCTCTCTCCCTCTTGTCTTCCTATCCATCACACGTTACTGCTTTCAAGCCATCTCTCGTTCATGCGCTTGGCCTGAGTAGGCCATGTCAGTGACGCAGGCTCCGCGCCCGTTGCCAGCGCACATGCCTACAACACACGCCAACGCCCACACCCACGCTCACTCCCACAACCTACACGGAACGACTCCAATATCTATACCCGGTACTACAACATCCCACTCGCCCACAGTCTCCTCGTCACACGTCCTCCAAACAGCGGGGCAGCCTGGGGAGAACCAGCGCTCTCCCCATACCCAGCGCCGCTCCCCTTCTGTGCACCCCGGACAGGTTGTTCTGCCCCCGGCTCACATACTCGCACAGCAACTGTCCATTCAATTGCAGCATGCGCAGGCCCTCGAGCGAAAGCAGTCAAAAAGCAAGAGCGCGCCTACAAGTCCCATGAGCCGCCCGGTTAGAGATATGTCCATGGGCCTCGCCCCGCTATCGACGATAACGCCAATCGACATCAATCAGGCCTTGAACACTATAGTTGCGAACGCTGGCATCTCCAACGGAGTCCCCATCGCATCGACATCAAACAACAGACTCAACGGCCATGCCAACTACGCCAACCAGAACCATGGGCAATCACCCGTAGCGGGGCAGCAACCATCTCTGGCGCCGCCAGCACATATCGAGTCGTCCCGCTCGCCAACACACTCACCGCGCCAAGTGCATCCTAGACTATCGCCTGACGCTGTCCTCAAGCCACTCTCCCAGCTCGCACCGTCCAACCCGAACACAGGACCGAACGCCATTCCCGGGCGTCAGAAGGCGCATCGCGGCGCAACTGTCCCTCCTGTGCAACAGCGACCCACACCCTCCTATTACAATCTCCCTGCGCCTTCACCCGCCTCATCGTCCTCATCCGCGTCCTCGGGCTCGTCATCGCGGACCGCTCGCGGCGGTGCGCGTAGGCGAGCCGGCTCGAACCCGCGCCCGCCGTCGTCGACCTCATCCGAGGACACCGAGACTGAGGTCGACTCGGACTCGACATTCGTTCCCGGCCGTGTGCGGCATCAACACTCAAGATCACAGCCCGATCTCACCGCGCTGCGATCACGCTTAGCGGAGAGCTGGGCCAACCAGCAACAGGAAGAACGGCGACTGCGAGAAGAGGCGCAGGCCAACTCCCTGCTGACCAGGCGGCGCAGTCATGGACGTAAGACCCCGCCGATACGCCCTATGCCCTTGGCAACGACCTCGCTTCCCCACCCACACTCACACCCCCATCCCCATCGCCAGTCGTCGACGGGGTATTCCAGCGCGGTGTCGCAGGGCGCTTTAGGCCTGCGGCATTCTCCCAGAACCAGCACAGTAGCTCTGGCTCATCTAACGCCGATAACGAGCTCTCCGCGGACAGATTCGAGTGCGGAGGATTCACCATGGAGCATGCGCGCCGTGGGGCTCCCGCATGGAGGCGTCACCGGTTCCGAAGACGCGGATGACGACCTGGAGTCTAACGACTCGCCCTCATCAGGTTCGCTTTCCTTCTCACCCAAACATCGCCGGCGGCAGCGTCTGCAGTCGGAGAAGCGCTCGGGATCTGGATCGGGATCAGGTTCTGGACATGGGCCCGCTCATGCATTGGAGCTGCTCCTCGAACCCAACTCAGCTGACGAGCGGGTGGCCCAGGGCTTGATCGACCTGCGCGCAGCGAGCATCGAAGCTCGTCTCCGACGTTCATCGCTCCTCAACTTCCGCCTCCTCGCCGTGGTACCTGCGCTGTGGGGTGTCTCGGTCCTCATGCACGCTATGGTAACGGGTGCTCTGTGGCATGAGGTGTGGCCGTGGGGTGTCGATGTCAGCCGTGAGGCACTTGAGAGATTGGTGCAGGGGTCACACGTCTACCAAGGGATTGAACGACCCGTCCATCGCGGAGATATGTTAATTGCGGCGGCGTGGGTAAGTCCTAGCTGTCGACTGGCAAAAATGTTCCTGTGCTAATTCCAGGCTCTTATCACTGCGCATTTCTGTTTCAGCCTGACGACGGGTCTGACGCTCCGCTGGCGGTCATACTACTCCTTGCCATCGACAGTGACCCGTCTCGTCTCACTCCAGTGTCTCTGCTGGCCGGCGACCTACATCACGCTATGGTTCCTCGGTCCGCGCCGACCACTCCTCGCATGGGTCGTGATCGGAGTGACGACGGGCTGGAGCCGCACAGTGCAGATGTGGGTGACGTCCAACGTCGTGGTCGACGACGACGGCGGGGACGTGACGCCCGGCCCGCGTCGCTCACCCCCGCTGGGCTTGCGTCCACCCCCGCCTCCATCCCACGTGACCGGGTGGCGCAAGTTTACGTACGGCCGGCGTTGGGAGTGGGATGCGGTTGGGCGAGAGGTCGGATGGAAGGTGGGCGGGTTGCTGCTCATCACGTGTGCGTGGCTGTTTTGGCGCATTGAGGGAGTTGAGCAAGCGTACGGAGATCTGTAGGCGGAGTGTCGGGGGTCACGACGGGGAACGAGCGGTCACCGCGATGAATGAATGGACACGATCAGGTATAGTCAATACGTAACGGATGTCGGTTTGGATCAGATCGTATCGTCGAAATATGTATGCAATAGTTTGTCTGCGTTATCCCAGAGAGCATGGAAGGGTTCCTAGCCTCGCTCTACTCAGAAATACTGCTGATCACAAAGGGAGCGGACGGTTGCCTTGAACCAATTGGTTTCTTGTCTAAACACTCCGAGTTCGCAAACAAATGTGTCAGTCGTTTTATATCGCGGGCAGCTTTCGCTCTTCGTTGTCACCGTCACTCTCGGCTTTGCTCTCTTCTAATTCTCTGAAGCTAATGGCACGACTAACCTCAGCCACTACTAAAACCCAGCCACTGACCCCAGTCACATAATGGGACTGATACCCCACTCAGAACCCTGCGTTCAATCAAACGCCATCCGAGGCTGTTTCCATCTCTTAAAAAACTTGTCCCCCTCACGCCCTGTTTGCGTGGCAAGCGAGGCTTTGGCTCGCCGTCGAGAGGCGGTTCACAGGCCCCATCCCATTGACCTACAGAGTGCGATGGTGGCAACTGATTGACCAACACAATTTCGTTCCCCTTCAACATAGACCGTGATGGCATGGATGCAAAGGCTGTGGGGAATCAGGGTGACAGAAATCAGATTGCTGATGAGTGCTTCCATGGGTCCGCTCCCGCCATCAGCTATACAATAGTTGCCTGTGTGAGCCATCAGCGTTCGCTTCCACGCCACTGCCTTATGAGCGTCAGCACAGCCAGCTCGGCGAGCTCGCATTCCAACGCTACTACCATCACTTCACCGCTCTGGCAGCCCGCGTCATGACCATCATCTCCTGTTTGTTTGATCGTCGAGGACAACAATTGCCCAAACGTCATTGTCCTTGCCATCACGTCCAACAGTACATAAAGGCTCGACGATGCATCTCCGGCGTCCATAACCCAATCTGTCGTACTAATCTGCCATCGTAACACAATATCGTGCTTTACTGCGCTTAACCTTTCAAGCCCAGAGCCCGCCAGCAATTGCTCCAGCGCGAACCATGGTCAACACTCCACGCCCGATGGGCCCACCCAAGTCTGTCAAGCGCCCCAGCGACTCCCCCGTAGACGGCAAGCGCCAGCGTCCGCGCCTGGGTATCAACTGCGCCCTCGCAAACCGCATGGCCGTAAGTGCGCCGCCCTCCACGCGCTGACCCCAGCTCTACGACGATGACATGCCGCCACCGACGCCCACAACGCCTCGCTTCGACCTCAACATCCCCCGCGGACCAAGTTTTGTGGCGAGCTACCCGTCCTCCACGCCCGCACCAGACCGCCCACGCGCGCCCATGGCGCCGACCGTTCTCTTCCAGCCGCCGGGGCGGCGCCATGCACCGCCGCCCAATCTCAGAGCGCGGGCGACGATTAAGATCCGACCTGTGAGTTCTTGACACGTTCTGAAGGCAGCTGACTCCAGGAATCCACCCTCATGGTGCCTACAGTTGTCCAAGTCGACGCGGCCGCTGCCAAGGTTGCTGCTCTTGACCTTGCTGCGCCATGTCTGTCGCGTGCTCCCCCCTCTCAGTCAGCGTCAGAGTCCGATATCTCCAGGGGAACAACACCTCCAACTGAGCTTCTTGATACCGAGCGGATGCATGTGGAGGCGGCAACGCAGTGCCAGCGACCAATTCCAAAGAGAACTTTGGGTGTGCGTGGCAGAAGCGAGTGAGAAAAAGGCGAAAGATTAGAAATTTCCGCGTGAGGTGGACAAAGGAGACCGTGTATTTTGTTTGTATTGTTATTGTTTTCATGGACCCAGTGCATGTGCTGTATAAAGCTAGTGGCGGGCCGCGGCCTGCCACAGGCCGTTGTTTCACACTCTTACTCTCACAAGGGACAAAGCGGAACATACAAGTGCATCACCAAGGTCCACGCCACGTTCTACAATACTGTACATCATATTACTCCAAGCCCTCTACTCATCGCTTGCGCCTAGGCACATTCCCTCCTTCACCGAGTACAGCCATCGGCGGGCGATGCTCGTACTCGCCCGAACCGAACTTCTTCGTCCTCCGTCGTGTCGAAACGTTTAGCGCGGCTTCGATCGAATTGCGCCCGTCCGCTATTCCCAAGAGCGACCCCGCCGACGGCACAGAAGGCAGCTCGTCGTGGAGACTTGCAACCGAGCTGGACGACGCGGTGCGGAGCACAGGTTCAGGGCTCGTGACTCGTATGGCAGACCGTCCCTCCGATTCGACAGTTACGTCCTCCGTCTCTGGCACGCAGGATGTCGCAGAGGCGTCGACTGTGTCCGTGCTTGCGGCATGAGCGGCCGTGAGTGGCGATCCGCGGCGGATGCGCTCGACCAGAACTTCGCGGGGTGCGGTGCGGTCCCACGTGCGCGGGAAGTTGTAGGCGCGCTTCCTGGGGGTCTCGCCGGTCGGTTCGTCGACGGCGATGCCTGAGATGTACCGTGAGGTGGTCGACAGCATCGCGTCAAGCTTGCGCTTGGCCGACGCATGGACCTTTCCTGAGGATGTGGACGAGGCGGCGTGCGAGGCCAGCAACGTCGAGGTGAGCCGCGCCACCTCATCGGCTGATGTGTGTGTGTATCCTGCCGAGAGATCGTGCGTGGCGCGCGTAGTGTTGGCAACTTGCGCCAGAGTGTTCAAGTGAGCCTGGGCGCGTGCTGTTGCTGTAGAAGAGACTGCCGTTAGTGGGGCGACGGTTTCGACGGTGTATCGACTTACATTCAGATACGCCTGAGCCGATCTTGCCGCACAGCGCGTCCACTGCCTGAACGCGCTCACCGACCTGCGTAGTCGTCTCCGCGCCGTACTCCTCCAGCCGCGTCCGCAGCCCAGTCGTGACCTCTTCCAATGCCGCGGGGCCGTGTCCCCGCTGCCCCTCGTTCCGCTGAACATGCTGATCCAGGGCGATCCTGAACTTTTGCGCTCCCCTCGTCAAGTCACCCATCGTGCCGCCGAGGCCAGCCGCGAACGCCTCCATGTCGCCTAATCCTGTGTCATTGTCGCCCTGCACACGCCCTATGGCCGATTCAAGGCTCGTCTCTTGCGCGTCGGTAAAGCGCTCAACCATAGCGGTGATGTCGGAGACGAGGTTGGCCCGCAAACGCTTTGTTCTACCCTTCTCCTCGGCAAGTAGCTGGGTAAGCAGTGCGTTCTGGGATCGGAGACGCGAAATCTCATCCGTTGTTGCTTTTGACGCGAGATCGCGCGCCTGCTCAATAGCAACGGCTTGTGCAGTGATGTGCTCCCGCGCCGCAGCTATGACATCGTCGACGAGCGCGGTGGTCGTGTCCAACACTGCACCCACTGTTGCAAGATGGGCCTGCTGGTGCTCGACAAGCTCGTCCACCATTTTGGTTGACCGCGCCTCCATGGCCTGCGCCCATGCCACGACAGACGATTGCACCTCGTCCTTGAGGGCAAAGATGCGCTTGCTTGCATCCACAGACTCAGCTTTTCCCTCCTCGATCGATGCTGCAAGGCTGGACGCAAGGTCGGTGAGAGCTCCAAGCGACTTGTCAAGCTCGGCCATATGTTGACTCGACTTGGATTCGCCCTGCCTGGCATACATTTCAAGGTCGTTTCGTAGTGTCGTTCCAAAGTCGGACTGCACCGTTTGGAGCTTAGACATGCGCTGCTGGAGGTCTTGAGACAGTGTCGTCATGTGAGATCCGAACTGGCGGGAGGACACCGCGTTGTTGTCAAGCACATTGGTCACCCGCCCGAGCTTGTCGAAAAGCCCACCAACGTCGCGCACGCTGTCGACGGCAACAGAGCGCAGTTCCCCGGCGACAACGTCGAGGCGCTCCTCTCCCGCCGCATAGGCGTCCGCAATGGCCTTCTCGTCCTTGACAGTCACACGCATCGCCTCCACGTTGACTTTAGCCTCCTTGAGATCGACACCCAGCTGGCGCTCCGCCTCGCGCGCTTCTGCCAGCTCACTGGTCGTCGTCACGAAGCGCGTCGTGAGCTGCTCAAACTCCTTCCTGCGTGTCCTGAGCTCGACCTCGACGGCTGCGACGCGTGTCTTGGCTTCGTCGTAGTCGAGCTGCCGCTTCGACCTTTGCTCGCTCATCTCCTTCCATTGGTCGTCGGGGATGTATACGCCGTTCTTCTCACGCGTGGCGTGCAGTTCAGCCTTGAGCCGTTCAATGTCGCCGAGGTACTCGCGCAGTACCCCTGCCTTGGTGAGATGGGCGTTCACTTCTGGCTTGTTGCGAATACTCTTGGCACGGCTGGCGTAGTCGAGCGTCGAAAGCGTCTCTTCAATGTTGCTCTTCGTGGGCGAAACCGTAGCGATGATGCAGGTCTTGGTGCGCCCACCAAGCGAGTCTTGAAGCAGGCGGGTAAGCTTGGACTCGCGGTAGGGAATGTGTTGGGAGGATTTGTCGACCAGGGCATTGATGACACGCCCGAGGGATAGGAGCGACTGGTTGATGTTACCAGCTTCACGACCATGCTTGCCCGAAGCGCCAGAGCGGGCGATAGCTTCAGAGCCAGCCAGGTCGACGAGGTTGAACTTGCCGATTCTGAGCATGTCCTCACCGCCCTTTTCGATGGACGTCTCCTTGACCATGACCGTGAGAGTGAGAATGGAGTGCGAGCGCGACGACTCGGTATTGAGCTTGGTCTCGGCGACTTGGCGGCGCTGGCTGCCCTTGCGGAGAATAGCGAGGCCGTCTTTCAAGTCGCGCACGCCTACCTCCTCGACGCCCTGGATAGTCACGCCTTTCTTGGAACTATCCTCAAAGATCTTGATATTGGCAGCCGCTCCCTGCTTGCCATATTCGTATGAGAGGAGATCGCGCAGCTCCTCGTTGTAGATCTCGATGTATGAGCACTTGACCGCGTAGTCAGCATTTTCCTGCGCCTCGAGGCGCTCAAACAGGCGGTGGAGCACCCGCGGAATGATTCCAGCCTCAAAGGACGGCGCCATCAGTTGGGTAGGCGTCATATCTCCCTGCATGGTATATCTGGCGTCAGCTTGTCGCGGCTGGGACACTCACGTCTTGCCAGTGCCGGTCTGGCCGTACGCGAAGATGGTGCAATTGTAACCCGAGAGGACCTCGTCGAGCATGTTCTCTGCAACCTCATTATACACGGTCGTCTGGTCTGCTTCAGGCCCAAACACCTTGTCGAACTTGTACGTCTTAGTATTTTCAGCGGCAGTGGGCACGACCAGCGAGGACGACGCAGCCGCAGGTGTCGTTGTGACCGTGATCGCGTCCGAGATGGGGCCGCCAGTCTTGGTGATAGGTGGTGAGTCCTCTTCAATCTCCTGCGGAGTGCGTCCACGACATCGGACCACGACGTTGATGTTACTTTCTGCGATGTCGGAGGGCACTCGGATATTACCGAGGGCTGCTGTTGTTGTCCGGCGAGCGGTGCTACCTGTCGTCCGCGACGTCCGTGAGGGCGCAGCCAATGACGGCGCACGGCTCCCCACTCGCGCCACGCCGTTGGAAGGGAGGCGTCGAGACATGAAGACGGGGGATGGGATTAAGAGTGATGAAGTAGATCGATGGATGCAGTTGCGATAATGCAACGTTGTTGTTTTCGGCTCGAGATAGAAGTCAGTCTCGATGATGTTGTTGACATCAAGGTTTGGAAATACACGTGGTTGCCACGCGGTCAGAGCGGCGTTAATCGGATGTGGCGGTTCAGCCCCGGCTATGACGCTCCGGGTTCACATGCGTACGGCAGTGTGTCGTTGCTGTCCGTTTCGATGTCGCTCGGGGATGGGATGTCACTTTCTGCCATCTCCCTTTCTGCTTGTTGTCACCAGTCACCACTCTCTTGTCGATCGCCGCATACAATGCCTCCCCGTCAGCTCATTGCTGGCATACAGCGTGCGCGGGTGCGCGTCATCCCGCGCGCCCCGATCGCTATCACCCGCGCCCCGCTGCTCATCCGGCCCACACCAGCACGCATGCTCAGCTCGTCGCGCCGCGTGCTCGAGCCCAGCCAGCGCGAGGATCTCGAACACAAGCTGCACGACGCCAAGGCAGCGGCGTCGTTTCAAGGTGGGCTGTCCGCCCTCCCGCGCTGACGCCAGACCCGATAACGCGGTACGAATTCCTCGTGGATGAGGGCATCCTGCGCCCCGACGACCACCAGCGGCAGATTGTCAAGAAGCTCATGCCGCTCTGGGAGCAGCTGAAAGACTATGACCCCGGACCTTTACCCCAGCCCGAGCAAGATGTGTCGCCGTCCTTCGTGAGTCCGGTTGTTGACATTGTTTGGCAAGCCCCAATTGCCGCTAGCCGCGCGGCTTTGAGGCTATACGCGCCCTCTCAGCCGCTCGGTGTTGACAACAGTTTGGCAAGTTCTTTACGCGCACCAGCGGATCCCTGGAGCCGACAGTTCCACTGGACAAGGTGCCAAAGGGCTTATACCTCTACGGCAGTGTCGGCACGGGCAAGACGATGCTTATGGACCTGTTCTACTCAACGCTGCCGCACCAGTTCCAGCCGGGCGGCAAGTACGGTAGCACGCGCATCCACTTCCACGCCTTCATGATTGAGGTGTTGCAGCGCCAGCACGCCGTCACGGCCAAGTATGTGGAGGAGGGCGACGGGAAGCGCGACGCCATCCCCGAGGTCGCACGCAGCTTTGCGGCCCAGGGGCGTGTCCTCTGCTTCGACGAGTTCCAGGTCACTGACATTGTCACGGCCATGCTCTTGCGTAACCTGTTTGAACGGCTGATGGACTTCGGCGTGGTGGCAGTCATCACCTCCAAGTGGGTTTGCTGTTACTGCTAGTGCTGACGACAGCCGTCACCCGGACGAGCTGTACATCAACGGCATTCAGCGCGAGTCCTTCATCCCCGCGATCGAGTTGATCAAGGAGCGCTTCGACGTTGTCGACCTCAATTCGGGCACCGGTGCGTGATCGCGTCCACTTTTTATTCCGCGATCGGCGCAGGCTGACACACAGACTACCGCAAGATGCCGAGGACAATCACACACGTCTACTACCACCCGCTGAATGAGGCGACGTCGGCAGAGATGGACAAGCTGTTCCACGCGCTCACATCCGCGGACCCAGACTCGGACATCAAGCTGAACCGCAAGCTCAAGCTGTGGGGTCGCGAGCTGGCGGTGCCCGAGTCGTCGGGCCATGTCGCGCGGTTCACATTCGACGACCTGTGCAACCACCCACTTAGCGCGGCCGACTACCTCGAGATCACGTCAAAGTTCCCGACTGTCTTTGTTGAGGATGTGCCCAAGTTGACTCTGAGCGAGCGTGATCAGGCTCGGCGGTTCATCACTTTCATCGATGCGTGTTATGAGAACAAGGTGAGTGCTGGAGCGGCGTGCGGATTCGTGGTCGCCGAGCTTACCGCAGACGAAACTGTTCATCTCATCCGCCGGTCCAATCTACTCCATCTTCTCGGACGAGAACGCTTCGGCAATGGACGACGACACGATCAAGGCGACCATGTCGGATCTCGGTATCAACACGGACGTCGTGGGCTCGTCATCGCTCTTCTCGTCCGACGAGGAGCTGTTCGCGTTCGCACGCTGTGTGTCCCGTCTGACGCAGATGGCGACCAAGGAATGGGCCGACGAGAGCGCCATGGCTCACCCGATGCACACGAAGGGTGCGGCGCCGTAAACGTGTCGGCACCGTAGCACCCAACGTGAACATCGGACGTTCTCGGTGAGCGTTCTGGAGAGCAAGAGCGCAGAGCTACCAACCGCAAACTTTCGGGACTGTGCGGAGGTCGAGAGTGGCACGTCCTTGACGGCCCCTGACTTCTCGACCAGTTGTAACCCCACGAGGAATAGAATACTCAGAAGAACATAAAACAAGAACAACTTCTTGGACAATATACCCTGCATCCAGCATGCTGTAGAGCCCTCGTGGCGTTATGCATGATCTGACACTTGGTGTGGCTAGGTCTAATGCTGGCAGTTTGGCAGTCTGGCATTCCTTCTGGCTGCTCCTTTGGCTCCGGTATGCGTACGGAGCATGTCTGGGCTGTTTGGCATGTTGCTTGTCGAGCTCGAGCAGCGGGAGATGCCTTGGCTCTGGTATTCGCGCTCCGCGCTCATCCGCGTCCGTGCGTTCGGCGACCCGGCTAGGCTAGGCGCTGGGCAAGCCGTTCGCACGGCTTCGTATCAATCCATCCGCTCGTCCAGTCGACCAGGGTCCACAACAGGCCGTGGGTGAGCATCGAGCGTACCATCGATACGCCAAGGCTGGTGTCAGCTATGCGGGCAGTCTCCAGCTGTGGGCGAGTGACGCACCCTCGATACAACCGCCCAATGCCTGAGAGCCACGGCTTGGTGCCGTCTGAACCGCGTACAAGCCTGCGAAGCTGGGTATACGGCGTTCTGGGTGTGAGGCCCGACAGGGCACGCTGCTGCGCCTTCGTCTTGATAGCCTGCGGCGTTAGTGTCCTCTCTCTCTCGCCTCGCGACTCTCGCAAAACATACGTCTACCGGATATATCAATGCCCAACTTGTGACACCTGCAAGACTGCCACAGAGGAACGGCACAAGCTGGGCCGGAAGCCATCCCCTCGCCCACGACGGCAGGTCCTCCTGTGTCGTTGTGCTGCCGAACTTATCCTCGCGCTTATCGGCGACCCGGCGGCCCCCACTCAACCAGTAGCGCATCACATCGTACTCTGCGAAATAGAGCGCCGTGCCGAGCGTATCGCGGACAAAGTGGAGTGGGAATCCTGTCCACAGGCCCAGGGGACCCATTGAGCGCACAATCATGCGCACGGCCTGCAGCGTCGTTGGGGGCATGAACCCGGGCGTGGGTGCTGCGGGTTTAGGTGAATGTCCACGTCCTTTGGTGACAGCCGCGTCGATCGCGTTGGTGGCGGCCTCGGGACCCATGGCGCCGTTGTTGGCAATGGGCACAGGTCTGGCAGGTTGGGCCACTTTGTGTCCCCCTTGAGAGGCGGGCGTAGATGAGCCGGCGAAGAGCTCTGGGTGAGAGTCTCGGTAGATCTGATACTCGAGTTGTCGTCGTACCTGGGGTTAGTCATGAGCAACGCGGGTCCCCACCTTGACGAGTTCGAATGGAGCGCTGCCCAAACAGACAACTGCGCCACTGGCGCCGCCGGCTATGAGGGAAGTGAGCGCGACGTCGGCAGTGCGGTTCTTGTTCAACACCCCGAGGTGGATGTCCAACCATGGCTTCTTGCCTGGTGTCGAAGGAGTGTCGGGCGTCGAGTTCAAAATGCGTTTCGTTGAAGTGTAGATGGTGAATGAGATGGTGCGGACAATTGATATAGTGATGAGAGGGAGACTGCGGTTAGTCGCAGCAAGTGGAGTGCATGAAGCAGGGCTAGGCCGAGACGACTGCACGCATCGCGGGTCGTGGGGGCGTCGCGATCGCCTCTTCGACTCACGGGAAGCCACGCCAGAGACTACGGTCAGCTTCTCGATCGAGATCTGGTGCACGCTTCTGCACACTCACCCGCCAATACCTTCTTCGCGGACGACCTCGGCGGCCAGACGGGGCATGGAGAGGTTCTCGCGCGAGCTCTGTAATCGCGACTTGAGGGAATCGAGCTGCTGTCAGCCGGATCCGGGTACACGGCTGGTAGCCTTTGTGTAATGGCCAGTAGGCACCAGCGGGGCAGCCCGCGCTGGCCGAAAGCAGCCCACGGAGCTGGGAGACTCGATGCGCAGCTGCTGGAAAGCATGCGAGCGCCGCGGCCTGGCGGCGCAATCGTACTATTCCCATCGCCGGTGCTTCATGGCCCAGCTGGGCGGGGCCGACAGGTCCGCCCCACGTAATGAATGGGACAGTGCCACCTTGCCGCCGGCATGACTCACCGGGAAGCCGGCGAACGTGGAGATGATGGACGCGGTCGTGGCGGACACGACGACCTTGTGGCCTGTGGTCAGCGGTCAGTACTTCGGTGTCGGCTCCGCGCATCGTGGCAGGCCACCTGATGGCTTGTTATTGGTGGCTGCCGGTGGAGCGATGAACAGCTCGGCGTGCTACCCAGCCCCGCCGCCAAAGCACATGCGACAAGCACGTCGTGCAGCCCCATGTCCATCCCCCGCCATCGCATCCTCTTGCCGTTGCCGCTTCCCCTTTCCGCCCGGCGCTCAATCACACTGCCCCACTCACCGGCAAGCCACTCGTCGGCGCGCTGCGCGCGTCGAGTCCAGACGCCATCGTATCCCCTGCCGTCAGCCAGATCCTAGGCCTGCACGTACCCCGTCGCCGCCATAGTGTCCGCGGGCGGGGGATTTGTGATTCAGTAGAGTGGGGCTAGTGCCGAGAGAGAGAGAAGTGCGATTGATAGAGACACGAGCAAGCGGCGGACGTATGGCCGGTCGTCGGCAGTTCGGGGCTGGCTACTGGCTGGATAGCTGGGGCTGCTGGCTTGCTGGGTGGCTCAGCGGGATCAAATCAATCCGGTTAAATTGGCTGTCCGAATTGCAAGATGAAACCCGTCAACCCATCCCAAATGACGTCGATTTCATTTTCCTATTTGCTCGTATTTGCTCCGTTCTACTCCTTTTGCTCCATCGCTCCATTGCTCTTTCCGCTCCTGATCACTTTGGTCAAACTCTTCCCACACATCATTAGCAGAGTTCAGACCCAATCAAACAGCATCAAAACACGGTCATCATGCTCCGCTCCTCCATCTTACCGCGTTCGCGCGTCATGTGCGCATCCGCAAGTGGAGGTAGAGCGCGCATGTTCTCCACCCCCGCCGACGCCGACCCCGGCGCATCCATCCGGGCCAGCCGGGACGCGGTCAAGCCGTGGATGCAACGGCCGATCGTCGCGACAGCCCCGACAGTCAAGGACGGACGGGAACGCTCAGCCATCTTCGGCTCGTATCCGACGAAGCGGAAACTGCAACGCCGGGCGGGGCAAGCCGCAGCCAGGCCAGACAGGAGCGAGGCTTGGCGGTACGACCCAGTCTGTGAGTCTGCTTGCATTTACTCCGTCACTGACGTCCAGCGGTGATGGAGAACACGCCCAAGCGACTATGTCATGTGACCCATAAACGTATACCCACGGGTAAGTGACCGTATCCAGCTAGTGTCTGACCTTCAGCATACATGGTCAACCTGAGCCCCGTGCTAGTCCGCAGCCCAAAGACGGGCGACTGTGTTGTCCTGACGGCTCCCGACCGCTTGCACCACCCACGCTTCCGGGCGCGCCGGTCAGGCCTCAGCGCGTGGGTCTCGCTGCGGCCCGAGGTCCTCGCGGCGGCCAGCACATCGAAGCGCACACTCGCAAGTCTTACCGGTGGACCCCCCCGCTTGAACGCAGCGGCGGCGGAGCAGGTCGGCGCGGAGCTGGAGGCGCGGATCGAGGAGGAACTGGAGCTTCTGCGTGCGCGTATTCACAGCGCGAAACCCCCTTCGACCCCTTGTGATGTGGACTCGTGCCGCGTCCTCCGTCCCCTTCTGCCCAGCGAGATTGAGGCCGTCGAGCGCGGGTTTGCTCCTGATGGCGCCATCGCCATCCTCGACGTCCGCTTCGGGGCCAAGTCCAAGCTGAGTCATGAGGAGAGGGAGCATCCCAAGGTACCGATGCTGAAGCGGTCGGAGGACGGTGGTCGGTGTTATGGCGAAGATGGTGATGTCCCCCTCTTCCCGATGCACGCCCTGCTTGGGGCCAACCCCCGTTGCGGGGCGCTTGTGGAGGACGTACTCGCCGCTGAGAGGAAGTTTGCGCGCCGCTGTGCGGAGAAGGTCGGGAAGGCGGAGTCTGCAATGCAGGAGGTCGAGGACATCCGACACGAAGAGGATGCCTTCTACGTTGCGGTTCAGGTGCCCGATTTGGAGAATCACCGCGGCGGCGGCGTACCACTCGTTGTAGCTTTATGGCGGATCGCGTTGTGGCGCGGGGACGCGTGGGAGGCAACAGAGGTCGAGGAGGGAAAGAGATGAAGTGTTCAATAAAGGACGTTGTCGGGTGGGTATTTCTCGGACACAAAGCATTTTAGCATCCAGCAGAGCATTGCATGTATCCAACATCTCATATTCACTGCGTTGGAACAGTCTTCCACAGCATGCCAACTTGGTAGCGTGGTATGACGAGACACGGAACGCCAACAGTTCAAACTTCCCTCACGGTCGATGGAGGATGGAATAGCTGACCACTTCCGCGCACGCCTGGAGTTGAAGCTGTCGAGCTCGCCGACAACAACCCTGACTTCAACCCCGCCGTCTACCGCATGATTATGTACATTCCAACACACACTACTCTCTGCGTCGTTTCCAGTGCTACTTTGCGCGACTATGCCTATGCGCTCAAGACAGATTTCACGAATGGGAATAGATGATCTAGGCCGCGTACGGGTTGCCTGTTGTCAGCTACACCCTTTCCCATTTAACTCACAGGCATATACCACAAGTACGGGCGGGCTCTTGGACATGTCGGCCGTGACGATGACGGGCAGCGAGGAGAACTCCTTGACGTCCTGGATGCGGTGCCCGGCCGGGGTCTCGCGCAGGCCCTCGAACGTGAGCGCGGGCGGGCGCTCGCTCTTCTGCACCTGCGCAGACACTTCCTTGCCGTCCTCAAAGAGGGCGCTGGTGTCGGCTGCCCGGGACGTCGAGGCGCCGCTCGCCCGGCCGTCGGTGTGCTGCTTGATCTTGAGGAGATGCTCGTCCTCGACAGACTGCGTGAGGAAGGACAGCACGTCTTGCGTCTTCCAGTACAGCGAGAGGACGTTGGTGTGCTCGTCAAACACGCTGTTCTCGAGTGGCAGCTTGTCGAGATGCACACGCTTCTCGAGGGAGAACTCGGGGATGACGACGTCGAACGCCTGGTCGTACACGCCGGTGACACGCGCGTGGCGGATCACAGGGCCGTACTTGGCCGAAAGGTTGCTGATAAGCATGCACAAGTGGAGGTGCGCCGACTGGTCCTCGGCAAGGCGTGCGCTCTGGCGCTTCATGTTGCACTGCTGAGCACACTTGGCCACCTGGTCGCGGTCCATTAAGAACTTGACGTCGTTGGGCGACGGGCTCGACAGGCACGCGTCGAGCATTCGGTGCACGAGCACGTCGGCGTACCGCCGGATCGGGGACGTGAAATGGGTGTAGAGCGGTGCGTTCAGAGCCCAGTGCGAGTACTTGGCGATGTCGAGCATACCCGTGCAGAAGTAGCGCGCGGGCTGCATCGTCTTCTTCTCCAGGAGGCTGAGGCAGAAGACGGCCTCGCTGTCGGTGATCTTGTTGAACGACTTCTGCAGCGTGCCAGCGTTGGTAGGGTCGAGGTCGAAGCCCAAGCCCTTGGAGCGCTCCACTAACGCCTGCAGACGGCGGTCGTTGGGCGGCTCCTGGCGACGCAGGAGTGCCTGTTCGGCAAGGCCGTTGGCGATGACCGCCGCAATGGAGGTGTTCGTGAGGACTGTGAACTCCTCAATGACCATGTTGGCGTCGTTCTTCTCCTGAACCAAGACGTCGACGGGCTGCCCAGCCTCGTCGAGCGAGAACGTCAAGCGAGCGCGCTGAGAGAGCATTGCGCCACTCTCAATACGCTTGCTGCGAAGCTTGCTCGCGAGGCTGTGGAGGAGGCGCAGGTCGCCCTCGACCTTGTCGGCCGGGTGTGCGTTGGACACCTTGTTCGCCTCAAGCTTGCCGCCACCAATAACAGTCGCGGCGTCGGCGTAAGACAGCCGAGCCGTCGACTTGATGATCGAGCGGCGGTACGACTTCTCGAGGACGTTGCCGTCCTTGTCGAGGACAAAGAAGGCGGAGAAGGTCAGGCGCTCAACGTCGGGAACCAGCGAGCACAGCTGCTCGGAGAGGAGAGGGGGCAGCATAGGAACGGCACGCTGAACGAGGTACACCGACGCGGCGCGCTTGCGAGCGTCGCGGTCCAAAGCAGTGTTTGCCTTGATAAAGTACGACACGTCGGCAATGTGGACACCGACGGTGTACGTCTCGTCGTCATTAGCGCGGATCGAAAGCGCATCCTCGAGGTCGCGCGAGCCGGCCGGGTCGATGGTGAACACACAGTCCTCACGGAGGTCCACACGAGTCTCGAACTCGCGATCGGGAATGCTCCATGGGAGAGGAGGCAGGCACTTGAGCGCGACATCAGTAAACTCCTCAGTGGGGAAGTTGCAGTCCTTGAGAATGGCGGAGGTCTCGACCTCTGAGTCGCCGATGGGGCCGAGCTCCTCAACGAGAGTACCGAATGGGTGGAGCGAGGTGATCGGCCAACGCTTGATCGTGGCGACGAAGAGCTTGTTGGCGTGCGCCTCGGGGTTCTCGATGAAGTCGGCGGGGGCCTGCTCGGTCGGGATGGCGATGAGCGGCACACGCTTGTCAGTCGGCTTGAACCACACAATCTTGGGACGCGGCTCGGCCTCCTTCTTCTCTTCGGCCCTGGGCTTGTCACCCTCGCGCTCGCGGCGCTCAGCCTCCTGCTTCTCCTTGGTGGCAGCAGAGGATGGGCGGAGCACACCGAGCTGTCCAGAGAAGAGCTGTCCCGGCATGCGCTCGACAACAGCGACAACGTGGCCAGCGTAAGTCGGCTTGGTTTCGTCGTTGACCTCCTCATCCTCGAACAGGGTCAGGCTCTGGCCTTCGACCTCGATGTCGTCCTTCTTCTTCTCGAGCTTCTTGGCAGTTGCAGGCTTGACGTCGTAACTCTCCTCCTTCTTGCGCTTCTTCTCCTCCTTGTCCTTCTTCGTGCCCCATACCTCGTCCACGTCGAGAAGCTCGACAGCAACAATGTCACCTTCGAGCGCACGGTTGCGGTCCTTGGAACCACAAATGTAAATGTCGGCGTCAAGGACGTCGGTTGCGACGTAGGCGTCGGAACGGTTCTTTTTGTTGACACGGAGAATACCGACGACGAGCTTGCCGGCACTGAGAAGAGGAGGAAGAGACGCCTGAGGGAGATACGGCGCAAAGAGGGACTTGCGCTGCGGACCCTGCTGGTTCTGCTGCAGTTGCATCTGGAATGCCTGCTGCTGCTGCCAGAGAGAAGACTGTCCCGAAGGGTTTTGCAAAGTGGTGGCCGCGAGCAGGTTGGGAAGCATGTTAGGGAAGCTGAAGGAGGCCATCTTGGCGTGGCCCGAACCAGCCGCCGCACGGAACTGAGCTAGCGAAGCGAGTTGAGCTTGGGCAGAGGCCAGATCGGTTGTGGCATTGTTGCCCCCGCCGCCATTCACACGCCAGTTGCCAGACTCGAAGCCAGAACGGCTGCCCGAGCGGTGGTGCTGGAAACCACCTGGAATGGAGATAGAACCACCGTCCTCAACGTACTCGCCAAAGCCCATGCCGCCGCCAGCGCCCTTCGCAAGGACGTTCATGCTGTGGCGGCGGTTGTGCGGAAGAACACCAGCGCCGCTCTGCTGCTGCACGTCCTGGAGCGATCGGCCCATCTTGTCTCCGCTCTCGGCAGGCAGGAGGAAGTTCTGCATTTCCGCGGAGGGCGACGACGCCGACATTTGCGACTGGGTGCGACGGTGGCGCGCAGCACCCTTGAGCTGCTCAAGTCCAGCCGGTACTTTAGCACCAGCGCCGCCGCGAGACATCAACTCCTTTTGCTTCGCCTGCAGTGCCTCAATTTGGCGTTGAATCTCAGCCTGACGTCAGCGATTATAATCATATGGAATAACCCACCTGCTCGGTGTCCTGGAGGTTCATGTCGCTGCCACTGCGCTTGTGGGCGCGAGCGGCTAAGCCCGCAAGACCGGTCGCCGCAGCGCCACCCACACCCGCACTCCTGTCAATCACGGGTGGCTTGTCCGCGGCGCTCTCTCGCCTCTTGCCGAAAGTGAAGTTGGGGTTGAGTTGAGGACGGCCAGACGGGCCGAGAGCCGAAGGCGAAAGCTCCGGAGAGTCTTCCTCGAAGACACCGGGAGGACTGGGCTCAGGAATAGGCGCCTGCTGCTGGGCAAGCAAGAGCTGCTGCTGCTGGTGTAGCTCAAAGAGGCGTTGTGCCTCAGCGAGCTGGACCGACTGTTGCTGTTGCTGTTGCTGGAGCGCGGCACGCTGGGCGGCAAGTGCCTGGAACCTCGGTGCAATGAAGCCCGTGTCACGCTGCGACTGCTGTTGGTTCATCTGCTGCTGCACCAGCTGGGCCTGGAGCAGCTGAAGCTGGAGCTGTTGAGCCGCAAGAAGCTGCTGCTGCTGCTGGAAGACCTCGGCGTGCTGGCTGAACTGGGAAAAGTCGATGCTCTGACCGGGTTGGCCCTCTGCAATTGGGAAGGGAGGAACACCAGGGAATCCGGAAGTAGGATTGAAGTTCTGGTTCTGATTGAATCCATACGACACCGACTGGGCCCGACGGCCGCCACCCAGGTTCTGGTTGCTGTTGCCGGTTGACCGTGCCTGCGGGGGAGGTTGCGATGCTGGGGCAGTTGGTGACTGACCCGTGCGGAGCGATCCGGGCATAAAGCTCGGGGCGTCCGCCTTGAGCTTGGTCGACGTCGAGGTCGACGCCGAGGGTGAGGTTGCCCCCGGAATGGCGAGGGGAGCCGAGTTGGCCGAGGCCGACCCGGTAGGCGATTGGGGCGATGCCGACGACGTCTCCATCTTGTTGCCACTGACCTGACGGGAGCCTGGGTTGGAGTTGGACGGCGAGATAGCCTTGAGGTCTGAGATCATGCGTTGAAGGCTGCTCAGAGCGTCCTGGCCATGTGTTTCGTGATGCTTCTTGGTCGCTGCGGCAACCGCTGCTTCCATCGCATCCACAGGTGGACTCGTTGCGGCGTGGATAGACCGCACCTTTGGCTGCTGCGAATCTGCAGGTGTCGCTGGCCGCTCCGACTTGTCGGTGTTCGCGCTGGCAGGTCGCTGTGGCCCCTGCTTTGTCGACGAGCGGCGGGAAAGCGAGCGCGACCCCGCGTCGTCCTTGTTGTTGGCACCACCGCCCCCGCCCTTTGTGCGAGTGCGCTTGTGCTCGCTGGGCTTGCCGCCCCCGCCTAACGAAGTTCCGCCGCTTATGGTGGTTGTGTTGGCGCCTTTCCGTCCGCCACCGGTACCGCCGCTGTTACCCTGCGACGAGTGGGAGTTTGAGCGAGAGACTGAAGCCGACGAGCCGGGAGAACGATGGCCCTTTCGTGATGAGTTGTTGCTGCGATTGGACGCAGACGAGCTGCTGCGTACGGGCTTGGGAGGGGGTGGAGCGAGCTTGTCTCCCTCGTTCTTGGTTGGGGGAGGATCAGACATAGTTGCGAAAGAGTGCGCGTCGGAGGGGGGAGAAGAGCTAGCTTTCAGACTGTGGGTTCCAGGCTGTCAGCATAAGAACGCTCGGGCCGTGGTTGCCTGCTCGATTGGGTGAGGGGGTAGTTTGACACAATGACACAAGGGAAGAGAAGAGAGAAGGAGGGTCGTGCGGAGAGGTGCCAACTGAGGGCTTGTTGAGGTGGGGCCGCTGTCGTTGTGATTGGAGGAATGTGGCTTGTTGGCGCAGGTTTCGAGAGCCTCTATGCATGCGCTCATGCGAATGAGTGAGAGGGTCTGTTCCAGATCAAGCTGAGAAGATGGGAGAAGGGGTAAAGAGATGTAGAGAACGACGTGTAGCGCGCGTTGTGCAAGGTCATAATCGAGCTCCACACGCGGAGGGTGGAATCACATTGCGTTGTACTTACCCGTCAATTACTCGCACAGCCCCCTTTAACTTCCGGTAAGTGGGTGGTTATGCCTGTTTTTTTCTGTGATGGGACGTTTGATCAGATCACGGACTGCGGAGATGAAGCGAAGAGAAGAGAAGCGAATGCGGGGCGTTGCACAGGAGAAAAGGAGGGTAAGGTAGAGAATGTATGATAGAGAGCGATGAGGATGATGATGATGATGATGATGGAGTTGGTGTTGGGGTTGAATGGTTGTTGTAGTAGTGATTGAAAGAAGACGGAGGGGGAGGAGGTGCGCGAGGACCGATGCGCGAGGACCGAGTGGACCGATGATGAAAGCATGAAGCCACCCCGTGAGCCAAGAAACGGTTAACGGGGAGAGTTTACTGCGCGTTGCATTCGTTCCTGGGTGGCATGGGTGGCATGGGCGGCATGGGCGACTCGGCTGACCTTGGGGGTTCTCTTTCTCGTTGCTGGCTCCCCCAACCTCACTAATGCAACGCATGCTCTCAAGAAGACACCTTTCGATAGCCTCCTCTTGTACGCTTGTCCGTGTTAGCTAGATGGTGGCGTTAGGTGCTGCTGGCGTGCAGGCGTTGGGCGTCGACGGCGCAAACGGCGGCGCAACAATAGCAGCCTCGAGTACCCGAAGCCTCGGTCCCGCATCCGTTCCAACTCCGGCCTAGCTTGCCGAGCTAGCCTACAGCCTACAAGCCTACCGCAATCGGAGATCGATTAGAAATGACGCACCCGCCTCACCCTAATCGTGAAATCCTAAACGTCATGGACCTTCTAATTCTTGTCCATCAGATAGTTGAACACAATTGTCATCAGGTCAGGCATCAGGCAAGGCATCAGGCATCAGGCAAGGCATCAGGCATCAGGCAAGGCATCAGGCAATCAGATCATCGTTGTGCGCTCAGCAAAGAGCAGGAGATCTCCCCTCTACTCTGCTAGCCTTGCGATTCCGAGATGCTCACATTTGCTCATATATGCATGCCTAGGCATTATTCGTAACGCTGTGCTAACTAATTGTTGAATACATATGTGCAGCTGCACTTGTTAATGCATCCAGACCAACACCAGGGTTCATGTCAACGCCACTTACGGACCCGTGCACACCGCCACGCCGCTTTCGCTTCACTTCTCCCCTCCCTTATTGCTCTCCATCACCCTCGGCCATCAGATTGCTACAACGTTGCCCTCGTATGCCCTTGTATGCGAGCGCTCATTTCCATCACATCACACAATCCCACTTCCCTGGCCCCTTTTTCCCTGCTCCCCCGCTTCCCCACATCCCCACACGTCTTCCATACGCTCTCTGCATCACGGATCTGACCTAGAGCGATGGGTGCTAGAGTTGAGTTCAAGAAAACGTCGTGGCGCTGTGGCGTCCTTCTCATTTCATATGTACATCAATCAAGTGGGGATTGTGTGCTTGAGTAAGATGTGGCATGTTGCGCAGAACCCAAAAAAAATTGAGTCTGCCCCACTCTTACAGATGCCCCACTCTAAACGGTGCAGGTGACCTCGCCCGAGCAGGCATTTTTGGGATAATTGAGGGGAGAAATAAAGAGAAATAAAGGGATGGTTGGATGGGCGGTTTGGTGGAGGGTGGAGTGTGGCTAGGGTGGAGACGGTGGAGGCAATCTTACGTGTCGCCGCGTAGAAACTCGGGGCGTGGAAAAATGGCAGCGACGCAGCGATGCCTGTACGCTGTAGGGGATTTGTGATTACAATCTGGCTTTGTCTCTGTCTCTGTCATCAACTTTGACCGCTACTTTGATCTTTTGGGTGTGTCTCGTGCATCTCGTGCATGCCCCTCTCCATCGCACGCTCTGCATCTCGCATAGCTGCTCCTCGCTTTACTTTCTCTCTCTTAAAACTCCACGCTATCCCTCGTGGCGCGGTCCTCAACTCTCCTTCCTACACACTTCCCCCTCGCCCCTTCCACACTACCACCCCCGTCTTCAAGAAAAGAATGCCGCCCAAGAAGAAGGCCGTTGAGGAGAAGAAGGTCATCCTCGGTCGTCCCGGAAACAACCTGAAGGTGGGTTCTCGTGACGACATTTTTTTCTCAACCGTTGCACATTGCTAATGTCAGATCGGTATCGTCGGTGTCCCCAATGTCGGCAAATCGTCCTTCTTCAACACCTTGTCCAAGACCGACCTCGGCAAGGCTGCCAACTTCCCCTACGCCACCATCGACCCCGAAGAGGCTCGTATCCCTGTTCCCGATGAGCGCTTTAACTGGCTGTGCGAGGTGTACAAGCCCAAGTCGGAGGTCCCAGCGTTCCTGACCTGCATTGACATTGCCGGTCTGACCGCGGGCGCCTCGACCGGTGCGGGTCTCGGTAACGCTTTCCTGTCCCACGTTCGCGCTGTGGATGGTATTTTCCAGATGGTGCGCGTGTTCGACGACGCCGAGGTCATCCACGTCGAGGGCGACGTTGACCCAGTGCGTGACATGGAGATTATCTCGACCGAGCTCCGTCTCAAGGACATCGAGTGGCTCGAGAAGGAGGTCGAGAGGCTGCGCAAGGTCGTGCGTTCGTGCGGCAACGTCTCGCTCGCCGACAAGGCCAAGAAGGAGGAGCTGGCGACTGTTGAGCGCGTTCTCCAGTACGTTCAGGAGGAGAACCGTGACGTCCGCAAGGGCACTTGGACCAACAAGGAGGTGAGTTGTTGTTTTTATCCCCCATACACCTTCTACCGGATGAGAACGAGCGATATGCTCTACAAACCCAGCTCGTCGATGTGGGAGTAACGCCCCGTTTATACACATGAGAAGTTTCCTTTTACTGATTACCACCTTCCCCCTCCTCTTCTACCACATTCCATGCGAGTGTCAGTGCTGACAGAGATCAGGTCGAGATCATCAACGGTCTCCACCTCCTCACGGCCAAGCCTATCACCTACCTTCTCAACCTGTCTGAGCGTGACTTTATCCGCAAAAAGAACAAGTGGCTGCCCAAGATCAAGGCGTGGATCGACGAGAACAACCCGGGAGACATGCTCATTCCCTTCTCTGTTGCTCTCGAGGAGCGCCTTGTTTCGATGTCTGAGGAGGAGGCTGCCGAGGAGGGCGAGAAGCTCGGTCTCGGCAAGAAGAACCCTTCGGCGCTTGGCAAGATCACCACGTCGGGTTACGCCTCCCTTCACCTCATCCGCTACTTCACTGCCGGCCCTGACGAGGTGCGCGCCTGGACTGTCCGCAAGGGCATCAAGGCGCCTCAGGCGGCTGGTGTCATCCACTCGGACTTTGAGAACAAGTTTGTGTGTGGTGAAATCATGTCGTATGAGGACCTGAAGGAGCATGGCACTGAGGCTGCGGTCAAGGCCGCCGGCAAGCTGCGCCAGCAGGGCAAGCCGTACGAGATTGTCGACGGCGACATCTGCCACTGGAAGTGTGGGTAGAGCCTGCGCCTGCAGTGCAGTTAGATAGATGTGTGTTGGCTCGCGGCTGCGTCATGGTTACCACGTGTGCGTGCGTGAGAGTCGAGGTTATAGTGTCCGTGTGTCCGTGTGCCAGAGCGCGCCGTGGACTTGAGCTTACATCGTCATTGCCGGATATGCATCTTGTACATTGTATTGCCGAGTTTGCGGGGTGAGCGGGGCTACCAGAGTCACCACAATTACCACAATTACCAGAAGATCGACAAGAAGATTTTGTTTGTGGGGGCAATGATGGGCAAGGGAGATTAGATGATGTCGGGATGGGGCCGAACGCGCCCGAGCGGACTGCCGCGTCCGCTTCCGTCTGCCTCCGGATTTTCAGGAAGCAAGAGCTAAGGGGCAGTGGAGAATATCCGTCAGGGGACCTTTCCATTCAGCTTTTTCCACCGTAGACCGGCGATCCTGCCGGTGAGGCCGGGTGAGCCCGAGCGCTAGACAGCTGATAAAAAATCGACCTGGTTCGAAGGATCGGATGCATGGCATGAGACCCAAAGCGGCAGTGGGCGGCACTTACCTGCCTGGCGGCAGACGCCAGGCGCCTGGCCCAGTTCTTACGGTGCCTTTTTGCTTGACGATTGGTTGTTCTCTTCCCGAATGGACCGAAGGAGTATGAACCGAGGTACGAACAGCCTCACGGCCAAAATAAAATCTGCAGAAGACAGAAGGAAAGGCTAGATGAAGAGGGGGGGGATGAAATTGATGGCTTCAAGCCCAACTGGTGGGTGATAAATTGTGATTCTGTAGGAGAGTGAGTGGAGGATGTGTTGCCTGAACTGGTAGGACAGCTAGGACAGGCTAGGACAGTCGGATATTCTGAGAGAAACGTGCTCAGCAAGTGTCCAGCTGTCCAGCAGTGTTCAACCGTGTTCACCTATGCGCAGCTTCTGTGGTCGACTGACGCGCTCTCGAAGCGGGACTTGCGCCGGTCTGGCGCTGACCCTTAACCCAGCTGCCCGAGGGTTGCGGCGGGTTGTGGGAGGTTGGGTTGGTGTCGGGTTGCACGGCGAGCCGTCCCTACTTACTCACCCCCTCTCTAATGTTCCTAATGGCCCCTTACCCCTTTCATTTCCCCCCCCCTCTTGGGCTGCATGCACTCTCTGCGCCCAAACCACGCGCCGTCCGGTCCGCGCCGCCGCTGAGCCGTTGCGCCGTGCCGCCGTCATGCCTGGTGCCGCCCCGTGCCGCTTACCCCGCCCCAGTCAGTCAGGACGCCAGCATCCCCCCAGGATCCCCCCAGCATACCCAGCATACCCAGCACACCCAGCACACCCCTACCCCCCCAAGGCATGATGACACGGCTGGAGAGGCAGTAGCCCAATATTCTTCTCATCACTACCACTACCACCAACCTTGGGGACATCATTCATCCCATCTTACCTTTCAATCATTCATATACCTCTTCTCACAACTAGACTTTTACTCTCTCCTCTTCTCCCTTCTTTCACCAAAACCTTTTTATTCACAATGGCTACTCTCACTGCTCAGCAGTCCTCTAACCGCCAGCGCGGCCACTCGTCCATCGTAAGTCACCTCTCACTACCTGACACGTCATAGACGAACCATGCCGTCTTGATGACCAACCCACCCGCAACTCACCCCCCTCCCATGACTGTTGAGCCTTTAACGCTGACACCCAGGACTTCAAGTCGGCGACGACCGGTGTGGCCGCCAAGGCCATGCGTAACGAGCTCAACCGCATGGTCACAGGCGTCACCGACCCCGCAAAGAAGAAGGTCAGTACATGGTCACTCACTTCCGTGCCGCCGGTGCGACGGCGTGGTGCGACGGGCGAGCCAAGCCCAGCGGGACACACTTCGCCCCATCGTCGCAGGTAGTCACGCCGTCCAGTTGAAATCACGCCGCTGCTCTCGAGATGTGTTGTCGGCAGGATTGCCGACGCGCCGAAGATCAAGTTGCCACGACAGCACCGGCGTGATGCGCATGGGCCACTGATATCCGGAACACGTGCTGACGTGACAGATGTTCAACGCCGAGATGGAGTCGTTCTTCCTCCTCTTTAACCGCTACCTCACTGAGAAGGCCAAGGGCGAGAAGATGTGAGTAGCGGTGTGTTCTGCGTGCTTGAGCAACTGGCCGGGAGGGCGAAGGGGCGCGTGTGCGAACACGTTTGTAATGAGGCGAGCCAATTCGATCAACCCCATCTGTGTGTGCACCCTTGCGATGCCGGCTCAATGAGGGCACGAAGTCCCCATTCAGTGTGTGCTCCTCGTATGCACGTCGACGCTCTAGCTGGGAGCAATGGGAGCAATACCGTTCGCCGGCAAGCTCCTGTGATTTTGCTGCCTCCGCACCATACACATTCTTCTCACCCTCTCCGAGCTCTGCTGACCCCCCCAGCGACTGGGAGAAGATCCAGCCTCCCAAGCCTGAGCAGGTCCGTCCCTACCAGGTGTTGGACAACGTCGACCCCGCGATCCTGAACAAGCTTGCTGTGCTCAAGCTTAACGGTGGTCTCGGCACGACTATGGGCTGTGTTGGTCCCAAGTCCGTCATCGAGGTTCGCGATGGCATGACTTTCCTCGACCTCTCTGTTCGCCAGATCGAGCACTTGAACGAGAAGTACAACGTCAACGTCCCCTTTATCCTCATGAACTCGTTCAACACCGACGACGACACTGCCCGTATTATCCAAAAGTACCAGAACCACAACATTAACATCCTCACCTTCAACCAGTCGCGCTACCCCCGTGTCGACAAGGAGTCCCTCCTCCCCTGCCCCCCAGACGCCGCCTCCGACAAGGCATTCTGGTACCCTCCCGGACACGGTGACCTGTACGACGCGCTCAACAACTCGGGTCTCCTCGACCAGCTCATTGCCGCCGGCAAGGAGTACATCTTCATCTCCAACGTCGACAACCTCGGTGCTGTCGTTGACCTCAACATTTTCCAGACCATGATCGACGCCCAGGCCGAGTACGTCATGGAGGTCACTGACAAGACCAAGGCCGACATCAAGGGTGGTACCATCATTGACTATGAGGGCAAGCCCCGTCTTCTTGAGGTCGCCCAGGTCCCCAAGGACCACCTTGACGAGTTCTGCTCCACGCGCAAGTTCAAGATCTTCAACACCAACAACATCTGGTGCAACCTGAAGGCGATCAAGCGTGTGGTCGACAACGACGAGCTCAACCTGGAGATCATTGTCAACAACAAGGTCACCGACCAGGGTGTTGCCGTCATCCAGCTCGAGACCGCCATTGGTGCTGCCATCAAGCACTTTGACTCTGCCATCGGTATCAACGTCCCCCGCTCCCGTTTCCTTCCCGTCAAGTCATGCTCCGATCTCCTCCTCATCAAGTCGCAGCTGTACAACCTCCAGCACGGCGTTCTTACCATGGACAAGTCGCGCGAGTTTGGCGGAACTCCTGTCGTCAAGCTCGGTGACCAGTTCAAGAAGGTGGCGGTGAGTACCACGGAACCCTTGATAAGGTCGAGGCTGACAATAACAGAACTTTGAGAAGCGGTTCAAGTCGATCCCCGATATCAAGGAGCTCGACCACCTTACTGTTTCCGGCGACGTGTGGTTCGGCAAGCGCGTGCGCCTGGCCGGCACCTGTATCATTGTTGCGACCGAGGGCAACAAGATTATGATTCCCGACGGCACCGACCTCGAGAACAAGCTCATCACGGGCAACCTGTCCATCATCGACCACTAAGCGCTCCCGTTAGGAGAGGCTCTTGTACATAGTTAACCATATGTAGTCACGAACGCTGTAGGCGTCAACATCCAGGGCACGCTGGTCTGAATGCAGGACTTGGCGTAATGTGTGTCGGGCAGTTCAGGTATTGAATGGGAGACGTCGAGCAGGATTATCTGCATGCGTCATACGCGTCATGGTTGCTCCGGCGCGTCACGGTTACTCATGTAGTTTGCTAGCGAACCACGCGAATGGGGTGGGTATGCAGCCATGGAAGGGCGTGAGGAAATACAAGAGGCCAAGAAGTCGCGCGAAACGCAAAGTTAGGCTCGTGTTGGAGTCGAGTACAGGGTCGGTATCAAAATCCACGCTTTTGTTGCAGCTATTGAAATTGAAGGCCGAGCTTTTGCCGGCGGGTCCAACACGCGGACAGCAGCACTCTAGCTCCGAAAGGGGGGATGGGTGGTGTTGCCGTCGACGTTGGCTCCATCCCCATCGCTGTCCTCTCTTTCTCTCTCTCTCTCTCTCGTCTCTTTGTGTCTCTCTTAGACCATCGCGCGCATCGTCCGGGCTCTGTTTGTTTCCTTTCTCTCTCTCTCTCTCTTCTTTCTCTCTCCTCTCTCTCTTTCGGGCTCTCGTGTTCGCATTAATCCCATCACGCAAACCACCACAACCACGCAAACACTCCAACTTCCAACCCTACCCCGCCAAGCCACCTAAAACCTACGATCGACGCCGACCCCCTTTCTAACGAGCTACCCACCCGACTCGACTCCGACCTCTACACCGCTCTCCTCCCCATCATGGCCACGCCCTTCGTCTCCTTCGGCATGACGCCTGGGCAGGCCGCCGAGGCCCCCAAAAAGCCCCATCTGTACATTGGCAACCTCAGTCCACGCGTCACCGACCAGATGCTGGCCGAGATATTCCAGGTCGCGGGACCTGTCGTCAGCGCCAAGATCATCCAGGACCGCAACTTCCAGCACGGCGGCTACAACTACGGTTTCGTCGAGTACACGGACATGCGGAGCGCGGAGCAGGCGCTCGCGACGCTCAATGGGCGCAAGATTTTCGATGCAGAGATCCGTGTCAACTGGGCGTACCAGGGGCAAGGGAATCGCGAGGACACGCAGCATCACTTTCACGTGTTTGTCGGCGATCTCAGCCCCGAGGTTAACGACGAGGTGCTTGGAAAGGCGTTTGTGCAGTTCCAGAGTCTGTCCGAGGCGCGTGTCATGTGGGACATGAACTCAGGCAAGAGCAGGGGCTACGGCTTCCTGTCGTTCAGGTGGGTTGACTGCGAAGCCGGACCAGTGGGACAATCGGGCAGTGGAAGTGTCTGTGCTGCGCGCTCCGTGTCGCTTCGTGTTGCCAGTTTGTCTTGGCATGGAACTGGTCGTGCGAGCTCTCCCCCTACAATAAGGTACGAACATAGCTGACGCCAGGGACAAGGCCGACGCCGAAAAGGCCATTGCGACAATGAATGGCGAGTGGCTCGGCTCGCGCGCTATCCGCGTCAACTGGGCGAACCAGAAGACGCAGACCGGCGGCTCGCGCGCATTTCCGGGCGGGGCAAGTGCAGGCGCCGGCCCCATCAGCGGACCAGGCAGCAATGGGTTCCAGGCGGGACCGCTCTCATTTGAGCAGGTGGCAACCCAGACGCCCGAGTACAACACAACCGTGTACGTGGGTAACCTGATTCCGTACACGACGCAGGCGGACCTCGTCCCTCTGTTCCAGAACTACGGGTACATCGTCGAGGTGCGCATGCAAGCCGACCGCGGATTTGCGTTCGTCAAGCTCGACAGCCACGCCAACGCCACGCTCGCAATCACGAGTCTACAGAACCACCTCGTGCATGGGCGTCCGATCAAATGCTCGTGGGGCAAGGACCGCCAGGCTGACGCTCCCGGCTTCATGGTGAGTGGCGGGACTCCCGCAGCACCGCATTCGCAACGCGGAACGGCCCTCGGTCTTGGGCTAACGCGCAGATGTACCAGCCAAACTTCCAGTACTACCCTGGCTATACTGGCATTCCCGGCCAGCCCGGCGCGCAGCCCGTCGTCCCTGGTGCGCCTGGTGCGCCGCACGAGAACGGCAACAGCTGGGACCCAGCCGCCGCTCACGCCGCGCCGCCCTTCTTTCCCCATCACCAGGGCTGGGGCGGGTACTACAGTGAGTCGGCAGATTGCGGGGTGTCGGAGGGCGAGGAACCGAGGGCAGTGAGAGGGGCGTTACACACTTGCTCGTGTCCACCACGTCCAAACCACACTGCCACAACCTCCACCATGGCTCCCTCCCTGAGTAGCAGCTGACGGGCAGGCCAAGAGGCCATGGGCGTTCCCCTCACGTCCACGCCTCCGCAGCAGCCGACGCCTCCGAACGGACACCCCGCGTAGACCTCAATCCAGGGCACCAGCACCAGGCGACGCCGTCAGTCACAAGGCACGGCGACACGATCGAGATCGACAGACCACCCCTCAGCATCCGCACATACATAGCATCATGCCTTATTTCATGTCGACGTAGTAGAGCACCGGCGCGCACGCCGCGTGCATGCACGAGTAGCATTATGCGGCGGGGACAGGAGTGGGGAGAGCGAGCTGGGCGATGGGGTGAAAAGAAGTGCGTAATAGGGCAGAAAAGAAGTGCAGAGCAAGGGGTTGTCTGCGAGACAATGGGTTGATCGATTGTCCAGAGCATCGCCTACGTCGGAAACGGACGACGGTGGACTGAAGATGGCACTGAAGATGGCACTGAAGATGGCACTGAAGATGGCACTGATCTGTGATCGGTGCACGGTGGTTTGGTGACGGTCCTCATGCTCGCCGCTCTTCCTTGCCGTGCGACCTTGAATCCACCGTGTTACTCCTTTATGGCACTTTCAGCTGGTCTCGGTCGCTCCCACGACTGCTGCATTAGGTGTTTGTCATATAGCTTCAATTATACCCCTTGTCCAAGTTCCCTCACGACTCGCTACCGTTCTCGCAACAGAGCGCCCTTGTCCTCCAGGGCTTGCATCACAGGTCCCCGAGCCGCAGACACACCTCCTTCGCCTCCGTCGAACGCTCCTTTGTGTCATCGCCGTCGCCCCCACCATCATGTCCGCCACCAAGTCCTCACTGACACAAAACGAACCGCACCATGGACCAATACTAATTCGTTCTGATAGATTGATGCAGATTGCACTCCGCTGCACACGGAGGAAGGACACTTCTGATTATCGCTCGTATGCCCAGCACCGCACGCAGTCCATCAGTGGTGTGCTTGCGGGGATAAGTAGCGCTGGACTGACCAGCTTGACGACCAGGCCACAGCTGCAGTGCCAATGACCTACCTCACCGTCCAGCCTACGACGCGCAGTAAGTCGCGTCATGCGGCCTCGCTGCAATCCCCTTCCCCCGCCAAATTCGTGATTGACACACCACGCCGATCCCCTCGGCTCAATCCCGACCTCAGCGACTCAATCCCGACCTCAGCGACTCGGCGTCCTGCGATGCAGCATCTCCCGCACTTCCAGCTGTCCTCTCGCCCTCTACACCGTCCACTGCCAGTCCCACCCCCCCCCGGGGCCGAGCCCCTGCCGCTGCCCCCAATGAATCCGTCTATGGCGGACGCGGCCGACACCGGCACCCCAGTGCAGTCCTGACCGCTCCCGGCTCGGACGTGCACGCTGAGGGCGAGACAGACAGTCAGGTGGACGCGGAGGGAGAGACGGACAGCGAAGCGGACGAAATGCCCCCTGTCAAGCGGTACAAACTTGAGACCGAGGCCGAAGGGGGCAAGGACCTAAGCCAGGTGGAGAGAGAGCGCGCCCGTCGTGCCCGCATGCGTGCGCATAACGTGAATGTTTCGTGGCAGCCCCGCGCGCTTCCTGACCCCCACGACCACCAGCGCGACGCCGCTGACAACGCGGGCAATGGTGCCGTCACCACCCCCAAGGAACCCCTCATTACGACCCGTGGGAACATCTTCCGCCCGACCGCGCCTAAAGCCACTGAGAGGACGACGCACCTCGTTGACGATGCCCAACAAGTACTGCAGCACGCGGCCGGGAATGGCCCACATGTCTCCGTCCCCGCGGTTGCTGCCCTCCTTCCTGTTTCTCCACCTGCGTCGCTGGGGTCGCGCCGGACATCTCCACTCCACCTCACCATCGCGCCTGGGGGCGTCGCGCAGGGGTCGACGACTCTGACCGCTACGCTGGGCAGCATGGGTCTTCGAGAGCAACAGGCTGGCCCTGCGCTCGAGGACCTGCCGGACTCGGCTATGGAGATCGACCCTCCAATGCCTGGAAAGGAGTCCAATGGAGCCAAGGAACACGTCGAGACCGCGATCGACGCCAGTTTGCCCATCTCCGCTGCCCCCACGGGGGCCACGTCCCAGAACGCAGATGTCGCTAAAGACACGGTTTGGATTGATGGCGTGGAGGTAAACCTCGACAAGGTGGACATTGACAAGCTGAACCTCGACCAGCTGGCGGGACTGGTGCTACGCCTTGAGGAGATCATTGGGCATGAGGAAACCGCCAAGATCGTTGCGGGTGTGATGGCTGAGCTCGAAGCAGATTCCCGCTCCCGCCCAAACTCGGTGTCAGGTAACTTAGGCTTACCTTCCCCCGACTCCCTGGCGGACGTCGACCCGACCGTGGACACCACAACTCTTACAGCCGGCGACCCGAACGTGCGCGACGCCAATCACAACCGTGGCGCCGTCGCTGTCTCGAAGCCCTTGACGCAGGGATCGGCAGCCGCTCCACCCGCCAACGGTGTTCCAACTCTTAACACCACTGCCGCCGCCGCACCCGTCGCTGCACCCGAAATTGCGCTCCCCCTCGAGAACAACACTGCAGGAGGTTCATCTGGCGAAGACCCGGCTGGCGGACCTTCAACGTCTGAGGTCACGGCTTCCTTCGGTATTGTCCCAATTCACCCATTCAATTGGGCCACTGGGCAGCTCGACGAAAATCAAGTGCTTGGGACAGTGGCCATCACACACATGGGGAAAATCCTCACCACGCCCGAGCTGAAGAAGCTGTCTGCGGACCGTGTGCCATCGCGTCGTTAAGCCGAGGGAGGCGGGTGCCTGGTTGTCATTGTTGTTTGCGTGTGCCACTGTGATAAGGCGGGCGAGTTATTTCTGCCATTGCTTTAGAAATCAACATGTACCAGCTGCCTTGTAAGTCTGCTACTCTGGAGCGGAACGAATCCTGTGAAGATAATGCTTGCACTTCAACAGCGGTCGGAGTAATCAGTAGCTCCCTTCGCCGTCAGTCACTTCAGCTTCTGTGAACTTTGAAACGAGGTCAGCGCCTGCGGATCAGTATTGTGGAAGGCACGGCCGGTGGTTACACGCGATGCACAGCCACTTGGTCAGTGGCGTGCAGCGTTGATATTCAAAATATGCCATGCCGAGTCCGAGAAATATGCAAGAGATGTGATTGTGGTTGGTGTCGCGATGGAGTTGGGATACCCGTGGTGGTGGGAGACATTCTCTGAGGACGTCAGCCAATCCACTTTCGTCAGTTTAGCGTACATTGTTTGCTGGCAAGACGGGCTTTGATCTCCTCGATCTTCTTATCCAAGTCCCGGCCCTCCACAAGGAGCTCCTTGCGCTCCTGCTCAAGTCTGATGTCAACTGCGGGACTGTGGACATGCGCCTACTGGACGATGCGGGCCTTGACGGCGCGTTCTGATACGAGGTCCTTGCTCTCGGGGACCTTGTCCAGCTCGCCAGCGAGGTAATGCTCCTTGATCGCGAGGCCGCCGTAGAAACTAACTGGGCGTTAGATGTGTGACTGACGCTTTGATATGACGGGGGGGAGGGAAATATGACGGTGGAGGTAAGGCTCCTGGAACACGGGAGCCCCACTCGGCCGAGATGAATTGTGGTGCCAGTGGCGACGAAGTGGCAGTCACGGGATAAGAAGAGGAGGGTTCGGATTGTTAGATCGGGTTTGGGAAATGAAATGGGTCTAGTGACCCATCGGCAAAGGGGTATGCGAGGCATGCGAGGTATGGCGAGAGGTCCAGAGGTCTGGCCGGGCGCCATGGCCAGCCATGGCTCCAAGTCCTCCCGATAATGGGAAAAAAGGAACGCCATTGGAATGATGAGATCGAAGGATTGCAATGCTTACGTGGGACGACGATGAGGCATGATCCCAAGAGAATTTTGTTTGCTTGAGAGAGGCGCATGATGAAGATGAGTGCGATGGGGAGATAAACGATGGAGAAATAGGTTGGATGTTGGAGACGAAGATAGATAGGATATGTTATGTTGATGGATAGATGATGTCAGATCGCCGGATTAGGATAGTCAGAGTGATTGTATTGATCAGTGTGTAACGATTTAGCCGGGAGAGTTAAACAAATGAAATCAGATTGGGTTAATTGAACCCTGCAAGTCCTTAAGTAGGGGTGGGTGGGCGCCCGTGGGCGGGAGGTGCCACCAGCGTGCCACCAGCCGCGCGAGGGGCAGCCTCACTGTAGAGCCTCAGAGCCACACAAACCACACAAATGGGCCATCCTCCCCCTCCCCTCGGACCCCTCCCCTCTCCCTTTGTACCAACAATCCATCATCCATCATCCATCTCTCGTCGGTCTCTCGCTCTCAGCTACCCCTTCTGCTAATTGCTCATCATCTATCTCTTGCCCAACATCCATATCCATATTCTACCCTGCGATCCCTCGCAACCCAAACTCACACGCTCCGGTGCACCCGCGGACCACAATCCCAGCACCGGGTCGTGAAGCGTCAATTTCATGGCGCGCCCTTCCCAAGATGCCCCGTCAGGGGAGGCAGACGCCGCTCCCGCCGAGCACCTCTCTGCAGACGACGACCTCCTCAACTCGGTCCTCGTTGACAAGATTGCGCAGAAGAACAACGGCAAACTCGGTCTCCACCCTCAACAGGTCGGCTTTGTTGGGCCAAACTTCAAGGGCGAGGAAGTGCTCGACATTCTCCAACGGGTATGTCCAAACAAATCCAACGGCTGTAGCCCGGCAGTCGTGTACAGATGATCTAACTCTTCGCGCAGCATGTCATCAACAAAGGCGACATTGTCAAGGCGGCAGACGAGTTTCGAGTGTATGTCGGACGCGCCGGAAACGGGAAGCTGATTCTGTAGATGGGGTCCCATCAAGGAGCATGCCGATGCCAAAGAGTTCAACAAGGATAGGGGCCGGTTCATGAAGTGAGTTTGTCTTTGCACGTCACCTGCTGATACAGGCATCTCCACCGCTATCTTATGATATATGCTCCCTATTCGCGCGTCGAGATCTACAAGACCGAGCGTTACAAGCACGTCACTTTACATGACGAGTTGGGAGTTTACACAACCAAGAGTCTTGAGGAGGGTATCATTCTCGACGAGCTACAGGGCTCCGTGGTCAACTTTCCCAAGTCTTGGGAAGCCGACTTGGAGCGTGGACGTCTCAGGGACCTCAACGGCGACGAGGAGGATTCCGAGGACGACGAAAGCGACTCGGGCATAGATCAAGACGACGGCCGTCACCGCCATCGCAAGCCATCTGCTCCGCAACGTCGAAGCGAGCGCGTCGGCCGCCGCGACTTTTCTGTCCTGAGATCCTCTATGAAGAACTGTTTGCAGCTCTTCTTGGGCCCTGCTCGCTTCTTAAACGTGCGTATCTGCGCAGTTCGGCGCAACTGACCTCCCTCCAGCACGACTGCAACAATAACGTAGAGCTCTATCGCAAAGGCAGCTACGTGACTTTCAAGGTGATTCGCCCAGTCAAGATTGGCGAGGAATTAACCACCTACTAGTGAGTCGCGGCCCTCCTAGATTTGCGCATGCTAATCTTTCCCAGCGGATCTGATTATTGTGCGTGACTGAGACACTGACAGAATTACTGACGTTTTCGCAGTCGGAAGAGGCAACCGTGAATGGTGAGACAATAATGGCGCTTTACAAATTGCTGACCGTTCAGCCTGTGTTTGACATGCGAAATCAATGGCACCGGTTATTACAAGAATCAGCCATCCGAACGGACCAAGGCGGAAGCGGCGAAGCGGGCGGCAGCAGCGGTATCCACTTCGCGCCGGCACGCGGACTCTGATGATGAGGGAGGTATCGATACGCCGGTTTCTACACCTCGCAAGGGCCGCGGTACCACAACGTCGGCCGTCAACTCACCAGCCGCGGCGTCGCCTTCCTCGGACGAGTCGGACGACGAGCCAGATTCTCGCCGCTTCCAACCGAAGCGTGAAGCTCGTCTCAAATCTAAACCCCTGCACTGGGGCATCCGCCCTCAGCCGAAGCTCCAAAAACGGCTGCGACTTGAGATGCTGAGCTTGAACGATGACGCCGATTCTGAAGGACCAGAAGACTCTGAGGGCACCATGCGCTGTGTGACATGCGCAGCCGCCTTGGAGACTTACATATATGAGATCACCAAGGAGCGCCATCACTTTTGCCATCGCTGTTACCGACACGCAATGATCTTTCTCATGCCATGGCCTGCTCATCGCAGTAGCGACATTCGAGAGTATCCACCTCCGCACTTGTTGCCGCGCAACTACTACCCTCCCAAAGTCTCCGACTTTATATTGCCTACCTTCCTTCCTCGTCCCAAGATCCCCGTCATCCGCAAAGGGGAGCACTCACAGCAAGTCGTCAGTGCCAAGACCAAGGCGCTCATGCGCCCGAGTGATATCCCCGATAGCAGGGAACATCGCCAGGCGCGTCACCGGGACGCCGAGATGCAGCGACACGACTTCACCTTCGAGATGGCAGCCCGCAGCGCGTGGGAGAAGGAAGACGCCAAGCGCGAGGCGCAGCTTGCCCAGGCCCAGGCGCGCGAGCGCGCAAAGCAGCAACGTGCCGAGAGCCGACGCAAGCAGGACGAAGGCAAGGAGAAGGGTGTGGGGCTGTGGGCGCGCTACACTGTCGAGTCGGAGGAGGACAGACAGGCGCGGATGATGAAGAAGTACGCATTCGTCTCTGGAACGCGGTCGGGGCGGCGCATCCGCGAGGTGTCGGAGGACGAAACCGAACTCGAACGCAAAGCGCAAGAAATGTTACTGCTGGAGAGAGATCGCGCCGAGGCACAGGCGGAGAAGCAGCGTTTATGGAGGAAGCGCGACAAGGCACGCAGAGAACGAGCGAAAGGTCGGGACGTCAACACCGATGACGAGGACGACGACGAGGAAGAGGAAGAAGTCGACGCCAGCGACGATGATGGGAACGAGCGGGAGCATGAGGTCGACCCGGCACAGATGGTGTCGATGGAGCCGCCAGAACCTAGTAGTCGTGCGACGAGAACGCCTACGTCGGCCCAACGGCCTCCCCCGAAGACCGTCGATAACCGTGTGCGATCGCCGCCTTCCACGACCCAGGCTGCCATTACCGACAAGCTGCTCTGTGCCGCCGGAGAAGAAGGGGAGGAGGATGAAGACGACGAAATCGAAGCTCTGGGGAAACACTACGCTGCTGGCACCGCGGAAGACCCAATCATTCTATCTGATTCAGACGGAGCGAAGGCCAGACATCGTTCGAAGTCCAGGCGGCTGCACAGCTCCCCACACAAGACTCCCGTCAAGCGAGAAGGGCCGTCCTCGGCTTACACGATTGACGATGAAGACGATGATGACGAGGGCGGTATTGTTTGTCTGGGCGAGTCTCCATCCAAGGCTGGCCCCAGTAATGGTGTCCAGCCACGATTCTCCGTCGGCAGTTTAGAATTGCATGGTGATGAGGACGCCGACGGTGGGAGTATTGCTACCCCAGAACCGCCTCGTCCCAAACGAGGAAGACCCCTTGGCACCCTTGGGCCGAAGGGAAGGCGCAGAGCGATGAAGGAGGCACGCGAGAGGGAGAAGCAGGAGGCAGCGCGCGCGGTCCAGGAGACACACGAGGGGGAGCGGCCGCGTCCATCTTTGCCGCCCATCATCCCGGGATCGGCGAAAACGAACGCCGAGCTGCATAGGATCTGCAGTGGCACCCAAGTCGGCGCTGGTAACATCCGCGTGGGGGCTACAGCCGTGACGGTGTCAAACGCGACCAGGTCACCAGTGAGCCCGGACGAGGCGTCGCCCCAGGACGGTGCCGACGGGGAGACAGACAACGAGGTGCGATCGGCCGAGAGCGTCGAGCGCGACCTCGGCGACCGCAGGCGCCCCGCCAAGCGCCGCAACGAGGCCACGATCCCCGTGAGACAACACGCCCCGGCACGCGGCGAGCCAACTGACACACAGATTCAGCGCACGCACAAGAAGAGGAAGTTCTTCAGCAGAGATCACAGAGGTTCGCAACATTCCAGACTCGAAGCCAACATCAACTCACGCTAGCAGAATTGCGCCTTCCCCACAGGCCTATTCTCTTTCCACTTCCCAACGTGGCCGACGCTCCCCATCTCTAGACCACCACTCGCCCTGCGTGGCATGGACCCTAACTGTATCCCTTCGGCATGAACGGGACCCCATGTATCTTTATGCAGCCTTGTACCTTGGTAGGTATGCGGATGGGCTGGCATTGGGTGGACTGACGGGGACGGAGTGATTTGGTGGACGGGAGCGCTGGCGAATTGTTTGCGGCGCTTGCAGAGGAGGCAGCATGTATTCATTATTTGTTTGTCCCGTAGTAGCGTTGCGGATGTTGAAACATTCATTATCCTCTGTGCATGCTGTCGCACATATCTTCCAGGTCATAAGGAAGGATAAACAACACAGAGAAGGACATCACAAATTGGTTGCTGCCGCATCGCCAGGTGGTCAAAAATGGCCGTCAAACAGGCCAGGGCAGTCCACTGACAATCGTCGCCCATCCTTGAGAGCTTACGAGCCTCATCGAGATACAGGCTCTCGGAAAGTCTCTTGCCCGCATCAGCCTCGGTGGTGATTTTCCGATGCTTCTTGGGCTCATCAGTGTCTGAGCTTTCTGTTGCGCTCAAGAAATGATCAGTCATCGCTCAACCCTCTGTGGTGCTTCTCTGAGTTGCATTTCTACTATTGCACGGGTTGGGGATGTGGCTGCGCTATCCTCGTGACCCTCTCGGCCGCCGCGTTGGCCTTTTTCGCATCCGCAGCCTCCGCCTTGGCCACGGCCTCCTTCGCCACCGCTGCAGCCTGCGCCTGCGCCTTAATCTCAGCGTTGGCAGCCGCCTCAACTGCGGCCTCCGCCTTGGCCTTAGCCCGCGCTTCTTCCCGCGCGGCCCGCATCACGGCCCACTTGGCCTTGGCCCAGGCCAAACCCCGCTGCCCGGCCTTGCCCGCCCACGCGAACAGCCAGGACGCCGCGCGCACCCCATAGTGGCCCAACACACGCAGCCCACGCCCCGCCAGACGGACAGACGCAACGAACAGCGGCTTGGGCTTCCAAGTGCCAGAGCGCGGATCGAGCTGGACGGGGGGCACGTCCGCTGTCCACCGCTCCCACGCCGCGCGGGCCTGGACGAACGGATTCAAGCGCGCGAGACCGGCCGGCGCGTTGCTGGGCGGAGGGGGCGGGTCGACGACGACGTAGCGGGCCCACTTTGGGGCTTCTGCACTCATCTTGCTGCCCGAGAGCCACTCCTCGAACCGGCGGAGGGGCCGCACGTCGGCTGGCTGGGGCAGCGCCGTCGTCTGGACAGCTACAGCCGCCGTGCAGTCGGGGTACTTCTCCAGTCGGCGGGCGAGGAGCACGTCGGTGAATAACCGGTCCCCGACGACGAGGATACGGAGCGCCTGGTCGTCGATAGGCTTGCCCGTCTCCGTCCCTGGGACGGGAAGGGCGTTGGTATCTGCCACCTCGCCCTCGTCTGCGTCCTTGTCCTTCTGCGGCTTCGCATCCTCCTGCATCTCGGCTCTGCTCTTCGTCTTCATCGCTGCCTGCACGCCCGCCTCGGGCTCCTGGCCTTCGACGTCCGGCTGGACACCGTACTGCGCCGCAACCATGCGTTCTTCCAATGTGCCCCGCATACTGGGCCGTGAGCCACACAGAGGACCCTTCTCGACGCTCCACCGCCATTTGCGCAGCAGCTCCTGTTCCGCCGACTCCTCCTCGGCGGCAGCCATGCGGATAGGCGCAAGCTGCTTATCCCGTGTGAGGCGGGGTGGGCCGAGCCGACCGTGGAAGTAGGCCAGGATGTCGGCAGCGCAAGCTGGTTTTGGTTGTCTGTGGGCGAGGACCGGGACGCCGAGGGACATGGACAGTGCCTCTGCACCGATGCCGCCGCGGTCCTTCGCGGACCCGGCTGAATTGGAGACCATGAGCACGCGGCCTGGGAAGGTGTTCAGGAGGGTCGACCAGGCGGAGGCGTAGGCCGGAAAACAGGCGTCCGAGTGTGGGAGTGTCTGGAGTTAGGAGTGCCGAGGGGGAGACGTACGACACAGTTGTCCTTGTCGACCACGACCGCGTTGAAGCCGGCCGCCCGCAGCCCGGGCCAGTCGAGATGCGCGATACCTGCAGTCAGCGGGAAAAGGTAGCCGTGAGGAGAGGGAAGTAGAGTCCAGCAGCCGGCCGTCGAGGTGCAGCGGTTCCAAGGCGCCTTGGGGAGTAACCCCTCCACCCTGCACTCCAGTCCGACTCACTTGCTGCGCGCACATCTGGCCTTAGCAAGGCGGGCCGCAGCACGCCCTGCAGATGAATCAAGGGCGCGGGGAGACGGGCCGGCATGCCTGTATCCCGCGCCGGTGGTGTTGGTGGTGGGGAGGGGAGGTTGGGAAGAGTGTGGAGAATGTGGGTGGGAGATTGGGAAATTGCGTAGGTTTGTGCGTTGTGCGACAGTTGGATCACGGGATAAACACGCGAACGCGGGTTATCTCCGCGATCTCAACATCTTCATCCACCGTCAACATCTACCGTCAATACTGCAACAACCAAACTCCTGCGCTCTCCCAACACTAGCCCCTGGAGTTACTGGTATAGCTGACCGCATCGTTTTTGGTACCGTTATCGCTGGGCCTTTAACTCCTTGTCTTCTAGCCGTCGCCACCCCGTTACTGCCACTCCGCCATGACCGGCTTGTCCACCGCCGCTCTCGATCCGGGCTCCAAGCGCCAGAGCATGCTTCTACAATCTACACCTGGATCGCCGGAGGTTGGGAAGGGCAAGGCAGACACGGCCGCGTCTGGTGCGGACACGACGACAACAGGCGCAGGGACCATCACGGCGATGAACGTCGCGTCGCCGGGCGAGCTGTGCGGCTTCGTGAGTTGGAAGAGAGGGACAGCGGTCCAGTGACGGAGTGGACGGATGTGCGTGAGGGAGGGCTGGGACGCGCGACTGGCAGCGAGGACGCAGCACAGCGCTCACGACCACTGCCGTGCCCTCGGATCGCGTGTCAGTCGGTCGCCTGTCGCCTGTTCACATGTCCACCGATTCTTTACGCCTCGCATTTTGCTAACGCCAGGTTGACACGCTACTTAGCACGCTCGAGAACCGGTTTGACGAGATGAGCGATCAAGTTCTGTGAGCTTTGAACCTTGTCAATACGCTGACAGCAGTGAGCGGAGTGGGTATCGTCGAGAGATGGGTGTGGAGGAGAGCGCGTGGTGTCATTGCGGCGTCCTGCGGTGCTTGAGAGCACAATGAACCCCGACTGGCCCAACCGGTCGCTTGCGGTTGACGAGGATCCGCCCCGCTTGCTTCCAGCGTGCTGCACTGGCGTGTAGAATGTTGAGTGCAGGGAGTGGGCCACCCCCGTTCAAACGTAGTACTGGCATCTCTATTCCCAACGTCCCCTGTCATCCGCCGCGCTCACGGGCGCGGCTGCACCTGACGACTCTCCGAATTCCAGCTGACAACAGTCAACGAGATGGGGAGTCGGATCGATAAACTTGAGACTGCCATCTCAGACCTTATGAACGGCGGCAACGAGTCGCCAACGGCCACCACCCCAACGCAGAAGAAGTAGGCCGCGGGAGGACGGGGGGGGCCTGGAGGGGCTGTCAATCGGTAGATGAGGTGCAGAGGGAGGTACATATGGGTGTGGTTGTATGCATATACTTGATAGAGTGGGGCAGTATTTCGGCCACGTCCTTGGCCTCGAAGATCAGCCCGCTCGGACTGTTGGCCGCTCTCCGTTGGAAGCAGATCGGTCGTTGAACTTTTGTACTGAGTGGAGGGTGAGGAGGGTGACGTCCGTCAGTTGAGAATCCGTGCAAGGGCAGGCGCGAGATTGTGCAGCGTCGTCATTCAACAGCGCAGCAGGGGAGTTTGTTGCTGAACTCGTGCTGATTGCTGAATTGCAAGAGGTTGTTGCAGAGTTCAACGTCGACCTGGGGCCTAGGACGGATGTAAAAGTGCCACATCTCGTGTACCTTTGTGGGCATACTACGTCACTGACAGGCAGTAGTACTGGGCCTTTTGTTAGGCAATGATCGTCATCGTCATAGCCGTGGCAGCGACTGGAGGGTGGTAGACTGCGGGGCTGGACTGGGCACTCTGCACCCAACCACCCAACCACCCAACCACCCAACCACCCAACCACCCAACCACCATACAAACCAGTGCCCCCCTATCGTCGTCACCACATCCATCCACCAACATCCATCTTTCACTTTTGTCCATCATCCATCTATCAATCTATCAATCCAACAAACTACCATCCATCCTCTCCTTCTATCATCCATCCACAAACCAACAGGCTTTTCGTTGCTCTGCTACTACCCCTGACACTCACTCGTTCTACCTAATCTCGTCTCGGCGATAGAGCGTCCTCCTCCATCAAAATCAACACCCCGCTGCGCGAGAGAACGCCCATCTCCAATCCTTCCCTTACCACACGACAGTCCTTCCAGACTCCCCGCGACACACGATGGCAGCAGCTATCCTTGACCCGCATCACCTCTGGGCGTTCGGGCACATCACCGTGCTCCTCAATGCAGGTATGTCGCTCACAAAGAGGCGAACGTCGTGGATCGATCAGTTTGGGTGGGCTGGCTGTTGTTACTCGCATCCTCCATCGCTTGCAAGAGAGGATAGGAGCTGTCGCACCCATCCAGTGGCGGCTTCGTCATTCCATGCAGCAAGCTGCTCCGTTCCTCCATTCCGAGGTCACCGGAGCTGCGCTGCATCGAGCACATCTATATCACCGGCGACCTCCAGCGACTCTACCGGCTGGCACGCATTGCCAGCCATCTCACTCCGCTGACCTCCCGCTGACCTCAGCCTACATCATGCTCCAGACCATCCTGTTCCGCGGCACGCCCAAGATACCGTACCGCCTGTTGTACCTCGGCGCGGAGCTCAGCTACTCGATCGTAGTCTTCAAGTCGCTCGGCAAGCCCACCGGCGTGCCCTGGCTGCGCCGCGCCTTCGTCGACGAGAACGCGCAGTACGCCCTGCTGGCGTTCTACTGGTAAGTAGGAAGTCGAAATCTCGGGGCCGAGCTGGCAGCTGGCGTGGCAGGGCTGTGCCGATGCGCAATTCACAACGGATGTGCTAGCGCAGCCGCGCAAGCGTCCCGCGTCGTGCTGTCATTCCTCTGCCGACTACCGAGATGTCGACCGCGACGCCCGACACCGACCAGACGCTGCCAGCAAGGTGCCAGCACAGCTGTGCCAGTGCCGCGCGTTAGTTGCCACATGGCAGGCAGGCGGCCTGAGCATTCCGGCGCTGCCCAACTTTCAACTCCAGGCTCCCCAGCGGGTAAACAAACAGCTGACCAGCCCAGGCTCATTTCCAAGCCAATTAACATGACCATCCTGCCATTCGCAACGTTCTCACTCTTCCACTGCGCCACGTTCCTCCGTACCAATGTACTCCCCAAGTTCGCCCCGTAAGTGTGACTCGAGACTGGTGTTCGATGAGGGTCGGTTCGGCAGCCCATGCGGCTCCGTACCCCACATCGCACCACCTCCTCATTCCGCACCTTCCGCTCCGCAGCACCGCTGACCTGCAGCAAGGCCACCCCGGGCCAGCCGCGCCCCGCGCCCAACTGGGCCGACAACATCGGCCGTCAGATCCAGGTCTGGGTCAAGGGCAACTACGACAAGGCAATGAACTTTGTCGCGTACTCTGAGCTGGCGATTCTCGTCCGCGTCCTGATCGGCGCCATCACCTGGCAATCGTCGTTCATCGCGCCCATCTTCCTCGCCCACTTCATCCGCCTCCGCTACCACGCCTCCCCATTCACCCGCCACGCCGTCGACACCATCACCGCCAAGATCGACCAGTTTGCTTCTGGCCACCCTGGTGCGATCCAGAACGGCTGGGGCACTGCCAAGCGCCTCATCGCAACCTGGGGCGGTGGCCAGCTCGTGCCCATGCCCGGCGCCCGCCAAGCCCAGGGCCCTGGTGCTGGCGCACGCGCGGCCGGCGCAACCACCGGTGCCGGCACTGGTGCAGCCCCAGCGCCGCCCAACGCCGGTGCGGCCGCCGCCGCCGGCGCCAACCCCGCGGCAACTGACACTCGACGTCGCCAGGTGTAGATACAGACTTCCAGGTCGGCGTAACGAGCGCAGCCGGTGACCCTGTCAAGCTCAGCAGCTAATTATACACCCTACAGCTGAATAGCAGCCATACATATACCGTATGGTCTCGACGTGTGTGATGAGTTATGAATCTTCTGCGTCGAGCTGAACGGACTCGCATGTCGGGTAAGGTGGTTGGACGTGTGGCTGTTGTAATTGGCGGCGAACCTTTGCACACCCCGCAGGCTGTACTGATCACGTATGCTGCCCACACCATGCTATTAGTCTGGACCAGCCAGAGTGACATTTATTACTACCAACTGCCCGCAATACCTGCTATACTACGCGTGCCGTCCACGTCCAGACGCTCTTCATGCTCTGTACCGCGTTCCCGGGGATGTCTCCAATGCCAGCTCTCTTCACGGCTCAAGCCCTGCCGATCGCAGCTTGGCCTCGAGCTCCGCGATGCGCGAGTTAGCCGCATCCAGTTGTGTACGCAGCCCCTCGTTCCCCTCGTGTTCCTCGACGTCGACCCACGTCCCGTCCGCTTGCACGCCCCTCCAATCAACTTTGGCGAGGAAGCGCGAGACAGCATCGTCGTCGCCGCTGTCAGCTTCCGCCGTCTCGTCCACCCATTCCTCGTCGCCCCTCGCGCCTGCGGGAATCTCCCTTCGAGGTGTATCTTCTCCGTCGTCGGTATGCAGCTATGCATTAGCCATGGTACGTGAGATGTGCCGGGCTTCTACTGTCTCCCGGCATCCCGCAGCCTCCGACCCGTCCCGCTCGACGTCCTCGACGTCCTCGACGTCCTCGACTTCCTCGACCCTCTCGCCCGCGCACTCGTCACGCACACCTACTCCCCCGAGTCGCCCTCAGAGCGCTAACCCGCCCCGCCCACTCGAGCACTAGTACGGCTGGAACCGCGCCCCCGGTCCGCCCCCAGAATGGAAGTCGCTCCTCACCCTTCCGCCTGCGGGATCCTCGTCCGCATCGTCAAACGCGCCGTCCTCGGCATCCCACTCGTCTTCGTCGTCGTCCTCGAAGCCAAAGAAATTCGACGCCTCTCCCGAAGGGAGGAGGCTGGCGTGCAGCGCCGAGCAGGCCGACAAGGCGTCAAAGAGGGGTGTTACTGCCGTCAGCTCAGCGCACTCGGGGTTGCGTGGCCGCGGGCTTCGGCGATGCACTTACACTGCTCTGGGTCCACGAAGATGCGCATTTCGGAGAGGGCGGTGTATTCGTCCTCGTCGGCCGGCTCGCCCTCGTCGATCTGGCAGTAGATGTGCGCGGGGAGGAATCCCCCGGCCGGTGTGAGCGCGTGCAGAGTAAGTGCAGGGAAGGGCAGAGCGAAGCCCTGCTGCGACGTTGGGATGAATGCAACAGATCTTTGTGTCAGTGGGGCCATTGCTGCCTTCCTGGTCTCCGTAAATCTCCATCGTCTTCGACAATGCCGGACTCAGTAACCCCTGCACCGCGGTTGCCACCCTACCAAGCCGCTCGACTCACTGTTCCGTGACATAAAGCCGGCCGCGGACCTTGCCGTCGCTCTCCACACCGTCCGCATTCCCATTGACTGGCGCTCCCTCGGCTCCCTCGGCGCCCGACACCGCCGACGGCCACGACGTCCAGCTCGGCACGGCGAGGCTGACCTCGGCGTCGCCCTGCCATCTCAGGACCGGGGGGATATCATCGAAATTCGCTGGTGTGGACGACGTGAGCTGGTCGTGCTCTTCCTGCGAGATTGCGTGTGGCGGCTGCGCGATGGGTGTGAGTGCTGGCATGGTGGTGTGGAGTGGAAGGAGTGGGCAGTATCAAGTGGGGTACAATGTGTGACTTGAGTGAGCGCTTGCTTGACAGACAACGGGAAGGAGCCTGCAGACGGTGCGGATCAACAAAACGGAGAGCGGGGGATATCCGCTGTCAAAGCGTCACGTGAACATCAACATTCCCATACCGAAACAAGAAGTTGGCGATGCTGTTCGTAAGGTTGCTCTCTGCATGCTTTGCGTGATACTTCTCGTGGGTACGTGGTATAGGGGGTTTGACGACATGGGATGGTGCTCTCTAGAACCCTCTTGCACCGCCGACATGCTGTGAGTGACGCTTGGTCCAGCGAGGACTTATGCTCTAACTCGATTCCGAGTCACTCATGTATGTTTCCGTTGGGATCGCGCTGGCACCCTGAACATGCTGGACAAGCACTTAAGACCGCATTCACAGACACCTCTAAGTCCAAACCCGCCCAAAGACTGACAGACGCATGCTTTATAGATTAGCAAGACTGACCTGGAACAACTAGAGTTCCGAGGACATCGAGAAACCACTCAACATGACGAGGTCATCAAGCAGGAAAGACAGGCGGAATCACGGCCAACCAAAGTTCTACAACCGGCCTCCTCCAACTGCCGCCGACACGGCTCCGAAAGCCAACACCCAGAACTTGACCGCAGCGGAACGTGCAGCAGCAGACCGCGCAACCCTACGGAACACGGCAACCGGGCAGCGGCACGACGACGAAACAGCTGGCCTGGTCGGCCGCCCTGGCAGGCTGTACTCGTCGCAAAAGTGTTACATCTGCAAGCGGAGATATTGCCGAGTCGACGCGTTCTACCACCGCCTCTGTCCCCCGTGTGCGCGGGTCAACCACGCGAAACGCCGAGCAGGATGTGATCTAAGGGGAAGGGTTGCGCTGGTGACTGGCGGCCGCGCCAAGATTGGTTTGTTTGGAGGAAGGCATCAGCTGACGGCAGGCATGTATATCGCTCTGAGGCTGTTGAGGGCCGGCGCAGACGTGACGATCACGACGCGGTTCCCCCGCGATGCGGCGCGGCGGTTCCGAGCCCTTGCGCGTGCCGAGGCGGCTGGGGTCCAGGACGAGCGCGACACCACTGGGCGGCTTGGGAGCGATGAAGGCCCAGAGACGGCAGCGGGATGGCTATCACGCCTCACTATTGTAGGCATGGATCTGCGCGATGCGCGCCAAGTCCTGGCTCTTGCCGCGATGTTCCCCGTCGTCGATGTGCTGGTGAATAATGCGGCACAAACAGTCCGGCGCTCGGCGGAGGCATACGCGCCGCTCGTGCGGGGCGAGCATGAGCCCCTGGAGCCTGGCTCGCCGCAGATACACGTGTTGGGGGGATACGTGGCGCATCCGTTGCCTGCGTTCGAGAAGCTCGGGATTTCCCATACGGACGGAATAGAGGAAGCGGCCGAGGTCGAGGAAAAGAAACGGGCTGCGGGTGATTATGAGGTTGAGGTCGAGGGCGAGTGGGAAGTCGATGGGGACACCAGGGGTGATGTCGAGTCCATGGACGTCGCTATGGACGACGAGTCCTTGAGCGACGCAGGAGTCGAAGAGAACGACTTAGACCGCTCCAAGCCTACCTATTGCAACAATGAGGACGCATCTGCTGGTCCGGTGATCACGCGCTCCTCCCACTTCGACCCCCTCTCACTCCTTGCCGCCCAGCCAGGCCCACCGAGCCTCACTGCCCTCGACGCAGCGGGTATGCTCCCCGACCCAGTCACCCGGAATACGTGGTCAGACCCCATTGGCTCGGTGTCCCCCGCCGAGGTCCTCGAAGTCCAGCTCTGTAACGCCGTCGCGCCCTTCCTTCTCCTCAACGCCCTGCGGCCCGCCCTCATTCGTTCCGCGGCCAGCGTAGACTCCCGTCCCCTCTCATCACCAGGCCCCCAGCGGCGGCGCAGCTACGTCGTCAACGTCTCCGCGCACGAGGGACAATTCGCGCATTTCAAGAAAGCCGGCCACCCGCACACTAACATGGCCAAGGCGGGTCTCAACATGCTCACCCGGACTGTTGGGGACGAGCTGGCGGCGCATGGCGTGCTCGTCACCTCGGTGGACACGGGGTGGGTGACGGACGAGCGGCCCTGGCAGCATAAGATTGCCGCAGCGGAGCAGGGGTTCACCTGTCCCCTCGACCTCGAGGATGGGGCTGCGAGGGTTTACGACCCCATCGTGCGCGGAGAGGCTGGGGAAGACGTGTTTGGAGTGCTGCTCAAGGACTATGAGGTTGCTCTGTGGTAGACCTGGAGAAAACATGTAATTGTTAGAATCAATACTGTTGTAGATCCCCTCCGTCGTCCTCAGTGAAGAAGGACCTGTTTCAGTGACAACAAACGCCAAAAACAGCCGTTACTGTACCACCGTCGTGTGCAGTCGGACAGTTGCCCTGCAGCGACTCCCCGTGCCGCTGAATCGCTCCGTATCTGTTTACCTGATGTTGTGGCAATTATAACGCCTACACCCGATGTCAGCACCGCCAAACAGAGTCCGACGGAGGAGTCACGTCGCGACAGAGAGTGCACGGCGCTGCGCGTGCCGTGGCGCATCACGTCTGATCGTGCCGCCGGAAGCCGTGCAACAGGCAACGCCAAGAAATGACTGGGTTCAGCAAACCCATACCACATCGCGAGCGTGACGTGACAAGTGACGCGCGGGTACCCCGTGGCCGCCCACCCGCGCCCACCACCCTCCCGCGCAGTCCGACGGGATTGTGAGCCAAGTGAGCCAAGTGAGTCGAATGGGTGGCCAACAGGTCAAGCTGCCAAGGGGTCGAAACGCCGTGAGAGGACGATAAGACTGCTCTAGAATCGACCCGCGGACTGAAGATCCTGCAATGGCTGTCGCGTCCGCGTTCAGCGGGTCGCGGCGCGATCGAGTCCGTCACGCCGTCCGTGCTATGAAACGTGGCGGTACGGGGCCCGGCACAGCCGATATTGACGGGTCAGTTGCTGCACAGTCGGGTACCAGTCGCGGCCATCCGGAGGTTAAAACATGGCGAATGAGTATGCAGTCCGCAGGGCAGGCCCGCATTCCGCTCGCACATGTCCCGTATGTGCCCACGGTATGGGCCGCATTGGTTGTGAAGCTGCGCGACTGAAACAGTCGAAGCCGCGGTCGCGAGAGCCTGCCGACACCCCGCGCCACCGTATCCAGAGTAACCTGTCACGCATCAGCTGATAATGTCCAGGGATCTGGTAACCTCGTATTGTTAGCCAGACGAGGTGGGCAAGATTCCTCATTGCGGGTTCGGACGGCGTCAAGACCATTTAATTACGTCACAGTGGCATTCGTGAATGAAGGTGTTTAGCTCGTCAGAAGTGATTGTTGTGTTTAGTCGAGCGAAGCTGAGCAAGATTAAAATGGATGCAGAAGGGTGCTAGCACCCAGAAGGTACGGTAAAGGAGAGATGTTAGGTAGTGCGAGTCCGAAGACCCGCAGTGTCGTATTATTGAGCAGTCGATGGGTAGACATTACTCAGGTATAGGTCTGGAAGTGCCCGCGATTTCGGTAGCGGACTGTCGGTCATGGTCGTTAGGTCGTCAGGAATCATAAAGTCGTGCGCCGATGCATGTCGTGGCGGGTAGGGATTAATGCGAGGCGAGTGGAGGTCCAATAAGAAAGTAGGTGAGAAGGCGGTTGCGTGTGTTGCCCATGTATGCAAATCGAGTCGAGTGAACAAGGAAGGGACGGGTCCAATCACTGGCTCAGCTGGAGCATCTCGTCACCGGGCTGACGAGGTACATTGTGCGCATGGGGCACACCCTGCTGAACAGGCATGGAGCCATAGTACATGGGTGCGCCAGGCACACCATGGTGATGTTGCGGCGGCTGCGGCACAGTCGGGCTGAAGGTGCGCGGAGCGGCTTGTGTAGGCGTCTGCTGGAAAACGCCTGGCTGTACAGTGACAGGGCTCTGCAGCGCGGGCATTGGCGCGTTGGACGGAGGATGGAGTGGAGGGTGCGGAATGACCCCAGCCTTGACATCGGCAGGCATCTGGTGACCGGGCATGCCTTGAGGCTGAGGATATTGCTCGCCTCGCCACCCCATGTCGTACATGCGTGCCGTGGCTGTCGTCCACGTCTGATGAATGTCGTGAGGGGGGAAGACGGCCTGGCTACTGGAAGCCGGAGTCTGTAGGGTGGGATGTGCAGGAGATGTCGACGACGACCCGCTCCCACCACCCTGCCTCGACTGGGGGGTCTCAGGCTGACGGCCACCGGCTGCAACCCCCATAGCAGGATTTGACCCTGGGCGTTGGTGAATTGCAGGCATGCTGTGATGAGAGTTGTTGGACGATGCTGATGGCGATGCAGAAGTGTCCGGGCCAACGCGCGAAGAGGAGGGGGTCGCGAAGGGTCTAGGCGGCGATGACGGCGGTGGCGATATGTGGCTTGCACCCGAGTCAAGGCTCACTCTGCCCATGGTTTGCTCCAGACGCCAACGGTCGTACGCGACAGCCAGCTCTGGTCCCATGCTGTCTAAGTCGGCGCGCTCCAAACCAAGGCGGTTATGGATCTCGCCTGCCCATTGACTCTGGGACAGAGCCAAGACGACGGTTGAGGCAAAGTAGTTGCCATCGTTCGACGGGCGTGGGCGTCCTGGAGCGTGCATACCGCCGTTGCCCATTTGTGGTGGGGGCGTAGGGGATCGATGGGGTTCGCCGGTCAAGGCGGGGTCAATGGGGATGTTATCTGGAACAGACTCCGTCCGTCGAAGAGGGCGAGTGTGCCGCCATGCCCCACCATCACCAGCACCACCTTCGGCGCCGAAATTGACACCGAGCCCAACCTGGTGCTGGTCCGCGGTGTCCGACTTGCGCCGCTTCGAGGGCGACTGCACAGGAGGATATGCGTGAACGTCGGCACCCGAGTCCCTCCTCGAACCTGCAATACTGCTCAGAGCAGCACTCTGGGCGCGAGGTTTGGAAGCACGCACAGTCGCGTCGCCTCCGCCAGACAATGTCAAGGTGCTCAACATGGTGTTGTGTTCCCACGACGAGTCGTCTGACGCGAAACCCGCCATTGTCGGGGACAGATGGCCGGGAGACGACATGTCCGACATCGAGCCCGAGCCCGACATGCCAAACGAATGGGACGGTGACGAAATGGTGACGGACATTGGGGGAAGGTTGGAATAGGTAGTCGACACCGAGGAAGGCCCCTCGTACGACGAAACAGACGTAAACGAACTGCGATCACCAGCGGGTCGACCCAACAGTGTAGAAGTGGAAGATCCTGCAGCCTGCTGGCCCTCCATCGCCTACTGGTTAGTCGTGCGAACTGGGAATTTGGAGTCTGGCGCTTTGAGCAGAACACTTACCTCTCGCTTGGCCTTGTCCCGCATACGCTTGCGACGCTGACGCTCGCGCCCCATCTCGCGCTTGCGGGCTTTTCTTGCCTCTTCCTCCTCAGCCGTTTTACCCCGCAAGGAGCTCTTCGGTGGCAGAGGAGGCATTGGGGGAATACCAGGTGAGTATCGGGACGGCGACATCCGCCCGTCCATGCTGTAAGGGTGGACAGCGACCTCGAGCGATGCGCGGTCCCCCGGAGCGCGACGTGCACGCAAACGAGATTGTTGTGGTCCACCGAATTGAACATCGGGTTGGGGGTTGTTGGGGTCCATTGGCTCGTTCATGGGGTAGTAGCTTGGATACATGGGGGCGTGGGGCGGTGGTGGCGGCGCCTCGTATGTTGGAAATGGGGCGTACATCATTTGGTCTCCCTCGCCTGGCCTAGAGTAAGCCAGGCTGTGATCTGGGTACGGCTGGTTCATGGTTGCTAGCTGTGGGGACGATGATGTCCAACAAGGTGCACTCGCTGGGTTGTAAATGTCGTCGTTGGCGTTGTCGTTGTGGTCGTCGTGTATATGGGCGTTCGTGTATGAAAGTAAAATCGTGGGTTACGGGTATGTGTATGTGTATGTCCGTCTGATCGGGGCGAGAAGAACGTGATGAGGAGCGAGGAAAGAAGACATTGACATGACCGCCGCCGAAAGAGCGATGTGGAATGACGATGCGGGTTGGGACACCAGGGGTTGGGATGATGGGCAAAAATGACAAAGGCCGATGTGGTCCGAGAACGCACGAGAGACGGTAGAGAAGATGATCAGCGTGAGACAATGCGATGTAGTCAATGTCGTCGAGGGCGAGAGAAAAGCTGTCAGCGACTAAACCGAAAGAGGTGACTCTACGGCGGCAACAGCCTAAGGGCTCATCGCCGTCGTAGCAGGTCCGTCACTCACTGTTCCCTACTGGAAGTGGTGTGTTGAGCCCCAGATTGCTCACGGAGTCGATCCGAATGAAGGGTAGTCGCGACAAGTGGAATGATGATCTCGTGTCCCAGTATCGCGTCCTGTGTGTTGTTTACTACGGACGATGTCTCGATGAATGTGTAACGTTGCCGCGAGACGCAACCCGAGACGCGCGGACGGCCAAGAAGGGAGGCCCGAGGGTGAGAAGGCGACGTTGAGATCCAAGATGGAGGGGATGAGCTGAGTGAAGGAGGCCGGTCAGTCGGGGGCAAAACGATGTGCAAGGCAGGTGGGTGGCAACGAGGTGTCGGTGCGGCTGTCCTGCACGATCGGCTGGCCTGAGCTGGATGTGGCAGGATCGAATTGAGCGAATTGGGAGAGGTGGATTAAGGCAAAGGGGGAGAGCGTGTGTGCGTTTGCGTGCCCTGTCTTGTCACTCGAGGTCTAATGTGGCCAAGTGGCGTGTGCGAGCGGTGTGGCTGCAAAGAGGGTGACAAGGGAGTAGGGAGGAGGGCAAACGAGTGTGACGGGTGTGTCGTCCGTGTCTTGCAATAATAATGTATGAAGGGGCTGGGGGGGGTTTGTGGAGGGGGAGTGATGGAGAGGGCGGGGGATTTGGGCGTCTCGAGGGTCGTGCGTCTGGTCGTTAAAAGGGAATTGCGAGAAGAGATGGAAATCAACCAGTCCAATCCAGTCTAGGATAGGATGGAAGCGAGAGATGGGTATGGAGGGAGGGAGAAACGAGGTGGAGTGAGAAACCAAGAAAACGGACAACGACGAGCAGAGAGGAGTAAAGGATGAGGAGCAGGAGGGAATAGGTAATGGGGGGAGAGGGGGTGAGGGAGAGAGGGGATGAGCCGGGGGGGGGGGGAGGTTGGTGTGGATTGAGGACGGGAACGGAGGGGGAGGAGAGGAGAGGCAGAGACGCGCGCGCCGGGTGGGGATTGAGTAGTTGTCCGGCACTGCACTGCACTACTGTAGCAACACTATGCAGCAACAAGTGGTATTTTTTTGTCAGCGGCGCGGTGGGCAGTAGTGACTGGTGGGTGGGCTGTGGGCTGTGGGCTGTGGGCTGTGGGCTGTGGGCTGTGGGCTGTGGGCTGTGGGCTATGGGTTCTGCCGGGTGGCGTAGAGGCGTAGAGGCGTAGTAGCAAAGTAATGAGTAGGAGGAGGGCGAGCGAGACGAGGCAGGCCAGGCAGGTCAAAATGGTCCAACTCCATTCCCAGTTCGGCCAGTTCCCATTATCCTGTTTCCTGGCCTGTCCTGTCCTAGTTTCTGTTGCAATTGTGGCTCAGCTCAGCTCATTTGCCTCAGCTGCCTCCACCTGCCCCCGCGCGCCCGGCATGCGGGTTCCAACCTCTGTGGCTGTTCTGCTCTTGTGCGTCGAGGCATTGGAGTTGCAGAGTCGCGACATGAGCGAGAGAGGAGAGAGGAGAGAGGAGAGCTGAGAGCTGAGATCATTTTCTTGTTCCCTCTAATCTGATGAAATTGCGGGAGAGTCATCCAGGGGCTAGGCCTGGGGGGGTGAGCTTTGGGTGGTTTGGGTTGGGGGTTACGCACTCGAGGAGAGGAAGAAGGGAAGAAGAGAGCGCCCGAGGGGACCGAGGGGAGGCGTGGGGATTAAAGGGTCCATTTTAACGCCTAGACCCCTCTGATGGCCTCTTGAGACAGTCAGAACTCCGGAAGCAACCACTCTTTCTTACTCTTACTGCTTGGTGCCAGCTCCACAGCGACCTCTACATCCTCCTCTGACTCTCCATTACTCTAAGTGCTTGCTGCTTTGCTCCCTGCTCTCTCTGATCACTACTCCGACAGCAACAGCAACAGCACCAGGACATTGTCAAGCCTGGGCCATCGCAATAAGGAACAAGGGCAGACCCGTCCAGTATCTAGCACCCCTCATTATTGCCCTTTTCGTCTGCACCCATACCATATTGCATGTCTGGCCAGGCCCACCACCTCCGCTCCTCATCTCATCTCATTTACCACTCCACAGGACTTCTCACCACACTGCTACTTGTCTAATCACACCCAGGTCCCCGTCATCGGAGCTTGAACCGATTCACTGACTATCCCATGACACATCCATAATCCTTTGTGATTTCAAAACTCGCCCCAGCCTCCCATTCAATGCCTTCGGGCAGTCATTCCTGCACTCTGCTTCCTCCTACTTCGGCCTGCTCCATTCATTCCATCCACAGAGCTTTGGGCTCGATCTAAATGGAAATCGGTCTTTACGCGCCACGCGCCGCGGGGAACCTGAGTGGCGCACGGCGCGAAGGCACGCCGGCTGGCTTGCTTCTTTCCTCATATGTCTTTCTCTTCAGCAGTACAATCTACATTGAGCCTTCGGAGAACGACAAAAGCTTGTCCCTTCCCGTCCACACGAGTGAATGTCCAGACGCATGGCATGGATGCTTGCTGAAGGGACGGAGCTAGAGGAGCTGCGGAGACTGTCCGAGACACTTGCACAAGGTGCGGCGGCCCGTGCCCCTGAAACCAACTAACGTGAAACGTAAACTTCCACTCTTATTCCGCTTTGAGCTCCCCAGACATCCTGCGATTGCAGGAAATGCAATATCGAGAGCAAGACCCCAGCTCCCCAGAACCAGCCCAAGACATCACAGCCGGGAACGGACCACTCTACCGTTGTGCCTGCCCATCACATATCACAGCAACCAAGTGTTCCTTGACCAGCAACTACTTTAGGCATGAGGGAGAGTTTGGAGCACAGACTAGTCGGCCAATCCCGGATCCTTGACTGAACGATGCCTGCAGTCCAGTACCGACCGCGTCGCTCAGACCACCGGCCGCCGTTGCGCCTGGCATCGCGCTAGCTGACGTACAGCGTGACAATGATACGAGAGATCGCGAGAAGACCACAATTAGTCACCGAAAAAGGGACATGGGATAGGGTGGATGAAGGGAACAGCAGTTAGCCAGGTGGTGATAGACAACCATCCAATATGGGTCGAGGGGACCTTTGACGCGACAATGTGCTGGTCCAGGTGGCACGCATTCCCGCATTCCAACTGACGTGCAGAACAATTTTCACTAGTTGAGATATCGCACGGCCGAATGGCTCATTGCTCATCTCATCCAGCAGTTCGGGCACGTCACCAGGCCCCCAACCGACAAGCGATAGGGAAATTCCAGCAACGACGGGAGTGTTAGACAGGAACAGGGCCTTACGCGTCGCACTCCTACCACCTACAGTCTCGGCGGTCTCCACCAAAATCGAGTAGTCGCTTCACTCAGACACCGGCACTCAATGGTCCCCATCACCCGTGGTCCCCATCACCCGGAACAGCGCCCAGCCTTATAGTCTGTCGGCACTTGCGTTGGTACAACGTAAGCCAACGCGTTGGTACTGTAGACACTCGTAGCTCTCCTCCCTGCTCTCCTGCTCATCATACATCTCGGCAGCAGCGACTCCGTCGTACTCGTTCATTCTCATATGATCTATTGCGATGCATGACTTCGGTCCTTGGCTTCCGTAATCTCGATATGCCATTCACAGGAACGCATTCGGGGCCATTTCAGTGCCAGAAGGCCACATTACGAACGGGCAACAAAAGTCTCCGTGGCATCTCGTCCATGGCAGGTGACTTGGCTGCGTGCAATCTGGTAACGTTAGCTATGCTTCCATCGGCGCTGCTTCTATGAACGAGAGACAGAAGCAGCGGCAACGACAGAACTTGCCTGCCACCCGTTGCCCTGCGGGCGCCCTGATTGCATCCCGCCTCATCGCTGATTGAGTTTCTTTGAGCGCCACCATCGTCAGCAGTCCAGCGGTCTCCAAGGCATCGCCGTTATCGAACCACATGTCAAGATGCACGCGACCACACATTCAGCTGACTGTGCGACTGATCCAGCCAGACCCAAGACCCCGAACCCAGACCCAGAAACTAGATCTCCGCATTGCCTGACCTAGTCGACCCGCAGATACCGCAGCGGGAACCCTTCACGGGACGTTTTCCTTTGCTGCTCCATTCGTTCATCCGCACCAGCGCCACATCTTTTGGCCACCAACTTCTTCACTGCCTCAAACGACCACTTTCAGCTCGAAACGACGGGGCTTGACCAAACTTACAGGCCGCGTTTCTCAGTTCCACAAAACCTTACATGACATAACATGACTTTGACTTTAGGCCGGCACGCCGGGAAGCCTTTCCGCCCGTCCGCTCTCGTACAAACCGGCCCGACACCAGTTCCAGTTCCGGGAGACACGCAACGCGCCGATAACCGGTCTCCTCTGCCGAATCAAGCAAAGCGAGCATCGTTCCTGTGCCGGTCCGTCCGGTCCGCACTCACACAAAGAAACCACCCCTATCTAGTATCGTATCTATGCAACAAAAGATACGAGGCGGTGCGGTCTATGGTTGCGGAGTTCGTTTTCAGCAGTTGGGCGTTGTCCCAATGGCGCGGATGGTTGGGTGGCAGCGGAATATGGTACCTGGTAGTCACTAGGACCAGGAACACGCTCCCGAAGCAAGGCGCGTTGCTCGGCTGGCGCGAAAGTGGCAACATGCCATAACCCGACCTTCCAATCAAGGAAGACGGCGAGCACAGACGCTAGCGGGAGTGAGAAGGCGGTGCAGTCATGTACGGCAGGACACACTGCGCGTCGTGTCGAATAATGTCCATTTGTTGTCGTTGTTCAATGTCAATCGCCGTAGAGGTACACTTCGGTCGTTGTCGTTGCCCGACTGAGGCAGTGTCCCTGCGCGGCACGGAGCAATGTGCGGCCTCTGCCTTCGGGCGTTGTGAACCTAGGCTACCATGGTGAGGTGATACGGTACGACTGTGTGGCTTCCACGTACGACCGGAGTTCAGAAAACACAGTTATGTGCCATCGCATCGGATTGACCTACCTTCTTTCCGTACTCCCACAAAGTTCACCTAATCTTGGTTGATCGACTCTAACAGTCTACTGAGTCCCACTTACTCTCCCTCTCCGTCTTTGTACTGAACCAGAACCAGGTGTATGACGCCGACGTCGTAGGCCGATGACCGCTCGGTGATCACAGTGTGGTCCCAGTCAACTCTAACGCATCTAACTGATTCCCATTTATCTCCCTCTCCTACTCAACGCCGAACTAAAACCTTGTCGATGACGCCGACGTCGTAGCCCGGTGACCGCTCAGTGACCAGGACGTGATCCCAGCAAACTAACTTTGTCGGTGGACACGCACTCCGATTTTTGGAAGTGTGGAAGGTTAAATGCTTATCCACGGGTCGATGTTGCTATCCCACGTGTCGCGCCACGCCCTCTCCGAGCTCACGAACCACCGGAAATTTATTGGAGTTACATGACATGAGGCGAAATTGAGGCAAATGGGATCGGCCAGGCAGACGTGGATAAGGTTTTCACTGACCGGCTGCCATGTCACGCCGTCACTGTCACCCGCTCTGTAAATCCCATCGCATTCCCTGGGGCACCCGCAACTGAGGGTGTACATGCATTGAAACAGAGGATTGTCTTGGCTGTTGGAATCGAAATGGGGTCGTGATGGGTGGTCGCGCCTCGGTGGTGCTCGGTCATCGTCTGCAACTGGCTCGGCAGATGGGTGCGGTGGAGCCGCCGTGGGTGGGTGCGGTGGAAAAGCCGTGCTCACTCTCAAGACTCTGAGGCTCGGCCTGCTCCAGTGCGATCGGTCAATGCACGTGCACCTCGGCCTGAGCATGAGGTGTCTCCCATGAAATCTGCCCCATAGTCCGCTCGAGCTCGGTGTCATGTTCCGTGTTGACGGGAGACCGTTGGCTTCGATCACTCCTCCAGCTGGGTCCCTCCCAGTTCCGCCGAGATTTTCAGTCGAAGCTCGTCCCGAGAGCACACTCGTCATGCTGGGCTTATGCAGGGCAAATTGATAGTAGTCGTAAGTTTGTCTCTGCTTCAAACTGTGCGCACAAAACTGGGGCTTAGCGTTAACTTGAAGGTGCAAGAGTCTCGGAGAGAGGTGCGCAGCGGGAAGTGTGTGCGGAATAGCGTCCGAAATTGAGCTTACGTTTCGCCCCAGGTTTCGAGGGCAGAGCTGCTGTAAGAAAACGAGATGTTTTGCACTTCCATCACAGCCTGCATACTAGGCGCTGCGGATAAGCATTTGGCTGGAGACTGCCTAAACCTGTACTTTCTAAGGCCTTGGGCGTGTATTTGGGATCCGCGGTGATCCGCAACGCCATGGGAGCTGGCGGGTCACAGGCGCTGCCCGGAGTGGAACAGTCAAGGTCGAACAAAGGCTTTATGTGGAACGTGTTCACACGCGCTTTGAAAGGTGTCGGTCGCGTCGCGTCGCTACACACCGAGCAGCGGATGCGGGCAAGGAATAGAGTTTGAGGATGTGCGGAACAAAGTGGCGTTTAGGGGGCCGGAGTAGGCAGTGACACGGGACGGGGAGTGGTCCGTAGACAGTGCGAAATGATGAGTAGTGGCTGTGTATTGGCAAACTGCGTGTGAGCATGTTAGTTGAGATGGTCAGCAACTGCACAAAGGATGCATCACCAGTAGTATGTGACTGGATGACTGAGTGAAGTGAGGAGACGCAATGAAGGTGGTTAATGGTCAATCGATAAGCGAGGGAGTATTATTGGTGGGTCGAATAATGACGGGAGCAAAACGGACAACGGAAGTGAGACATGAGTGCCAGGGTGAGGGGGTGAGGTGAATTTGCTGGGAGCACTTTCAACCAGGGTTTTCGTACGGTGATGGTTGCGGTGGGTGTGGCAGTGGGCGGTGGGTCACCGGTGGAGGCGTGTACGGTGGAAGGCGACGTACAGTGGGAGGGGGGATGGTGAAAGTGGCCGCACGGTGCACTGTAGCCACCCACCGTAGTACGTAGCACCAACCACCATAACACCCACCACCGTAGGACTGACAGCATGCCATTCACCGTACTGGGCCTCTCCCAGGCATATACTGGACCTCCACCGTGTACTATCCTCCTCCACCCTCATCTCCTCATCCCCTCATCCCCTCATCCCCCTCATGCCCCCCCCAACCTCTCCCCTCAATCTCGATCTCGCCCCTACCCACCCCCTGCCAACCCTGCCAGGCCTGGCGGGCTCACTTCCCCCCTCCCTTCCCCCCTCTCTCCACCCACCCTCCACCCGTTCACCACCTCACCTCACCTCACCTCAGCCTCGTGCATCACAAGGTCCACCCCGCCCTCCCCTTGCATCGCTGCTGCATCACAGTTCCCCTCCTCAACCCACTCCCCCCCCCCCCCCACCCCTCTCACTCCCTCCTCATCGTCTCCCTCTGCCTCCTCTTCATCCAGCATCGCTTGACCGACGTCTTAATCGTCGAGCAGGCCATCCCCACTCTCACCTCCTTATTTGGCCTCCGCCCTTGGCATCCCCAGGATTGCCGCGAGTTTAGGCCGCCTCCATCAATCATCCCAACCCATCACCCATTCCCTCCCCTCAATCCCCTCCCTGTTTCTGGACACGACAACACGCGCCCTGCACGACATTTATCACGCCGCTGCACAATCCACGACATCCCAACACTTTCAACACTTGAACACCATCCATACCTATCACTTGCCTGTCTCCTTGAATATTTGCCTACATCGCACCCGCTTGCTACACGCACTCTGCACGACATCGAACCCCGCCCCCCTTCCACGCCGCCAGTCCGCCCCTTGACACTACTTTGCCTAACGCGCCTCCCCCAAACGCCCGCCCCATCGAGCCACTCACGGACCCTCTCCCCAACGCCATCTTGGTCTTTCGCATCGCGCTCTCTTATCCCCCGTTGTCCCGCGGTGGCCACAACACCACACATCCTAGTCCATTGCCACCATGGCCGCCCCACAGAGGAACATCAAATGTACGCGCCTCGCGAGGGCCAGAACGCCCTCCTCTCCGAGTCTTTGGCGTCCCCCCTCACACCGCTGCGCGTGCTGACAATTCTCAGGTGTTGTCGTAGGAGACGGTGCAGTTGGCAAGGTGGGTAGAGACCGACACGACTTGCAACGACGCACAGCTGACTCCAAGACCTGCCTGCTGATTAGTTACACGACCAACGCGTTTCCCGGCGAATATGTCCCAACTGTGTTTGACAACTACTCGTCGCAGGTTCAGGTCGAAGGCATGACCGTGCAGCTCGGCCTATGGGACACGGCCGGACAGGAAGACTACGAGTGAGCATCTCTTGTGGACTTGGGGTTTTTTGGCGCCGGGCGATCGCCTTCTCCTTCTTGGCCTTGACAACACGCCGAAATGGAGCAGAGGCAGGCTGGAGATACCGCCGGACAGGACGAGTGGTCCATGGCAGTCGCATTTGCAGGAAATCACTTGAGCCTCCCACTCGTTGTTCTGCTCCCAATATGCCCTTTGGCGTTCAACGAGAGCACAATCAATATCCCAGTTACAGGATTCCACGCTAACAATCAGCCGCCTGCGCCCACTCTCCTACCCTCAGACCGACGTCTTCCTGCTGTGCTTCTCGATCGTCTCTCCGGCTTCTTTCGAGAACATCCGCACCAAGTGGTACCCCGAGATTCAACATCACTGTAGGTAGCTCGCGACCTGCGCATCTGACACCAGCACCTGGAACTGCCATCATTCTTGTTGGCACCAAGCTCGACCTGAGAGACGATCCCGTTGCCCTCGACCGCCTGCGCGAGCGGCGGCAGCAACCCATCGGGTACTCGCAGGGCGTGCAGATGGCAAACAGCATTGGCGCAGCCAAGTACCTCGAATGCTCTGCGCTCACGCAGGTGGGACTCAAGGGTGTCTTCGACACGGCGATCCGGACGGTTCGTGAGTATCAAACGGGCGTTGTGTGCTAGAGAAGGCGCTGTGGCATGGGCTGTTGGCCGCTGCTAAGGCTCCCTTGGTGGTAATTTGAGGACCTGTGTACTTTGGAGGATGACGGTGTGCAGTCATTGCCTCGGTTGCACGTCCTCTACCAAGGCGAGCGTCCCCGCCGACCAATTGTCACAGCCACAAATGGCCGCGCCGGGGAGCATGGCGTTGAATACTATTCTTCCACTGGCGAACTGCAATTACAAGGCACTTTGCTAACGCCAGTCAATCCCAACCAGCGTGGAAAGAAGCCCAAGAAGGGCGGCGGCGCCTGCGTCCTCATGTAACGAACACTCGACTGTTCTGCATACATATCCGGCCATACCTCATCCATCGTAATAGTCCATACCTCTTCTCCTCATGCCGAGCGATGCTCGTCCCCTTGCGCTTACGCACAACCACCCCGCGCGCCCGCCGCGTCGAACTGTGGCTGCACACTTTGGGTCCACAGGATCTCATGTTTCCGTTTGTACCACCAGACGTCCTGCATCACCCGCCTTCGTGTTTATAGATTTGGTCTGAGCGCGATGAAGTCGTGCTCTAGCCGGGCAGTGAGACGTCTCGGTACGCTACTAATCAATCCCATGCATATGTCCGGGACGAGCCAAAGAGCCTACGCTTCTACGGAATGGATTCGATGCGATGTACGGTGAGTCAGTGTCGTGACTAGAGGATACACTTTATGTTGCGAACCTGCGACGAGTCAGCGGGGTGCGGTAAAAAACCCAAATACTCCGGGAGGGAACCGAGATACTCACACTCCCATCATCTTGAACGGCGGGAGCTTGGCTCCCTCCTTGCCGAGGAAGAGGCACTCAACATAGTGGTCTCCGGCGGAGACTCCGTCGTTGATGGTCGTGAGAGTGGCCGTGGCCGAGTGCACTTCCTTGTTGATACCGTTGAGCTCGGCGCGATTGGCAAAGTCGTCGTCCACCCAGCACGCCACACGTCCCGACGGCTCGCTGGGAGGATGTTGGAGGTAGTAGATTGCGACGTCTCCCGCGCCGACCTTGATTTGCACGCGCATGCGCGATCCGCCAATCTCGGACCACCAGTAACTCCTGGCCTCAGGTCCAGCCTTGACAGGTTTGTGGGCGTGCCATCCTTCGCCGAAGAAGTGCGACGGGGGGATTGGGTTGACGATCTCGTTCGCGATGACGCAGAACGGCTCGACTTCGCGGAATGTGAGGATGTTGGAGGGGCGGTCGTTGAGGCGTGCAGGAGGGACCTTCATGGCACGGAGTTTGGCAGGCACGCCACCGCCCTGCGCTTCGAGGTCGTCGGCGTCGACGTTGAGTAAAGGGTTGATGGCCGAGCTTTGTGACGCGCCCATGTACGGCACGTCGAAGGCGTGGCCCATCGTGGTGGCCCAGCCTGCGCAGATCTGTGACTGGAGGTACGAGGTGAGGAGGTCGGCGAGGAGCTGGTGGCCGTCAGGCGAAGCTAGCACCATGTCTGTGTAATACGCCTGGCGCGTGGCCTCTGGGTCGGCCATGTAATCGTTGTACAGGGCACCCTTCATCGAGATGTGGGGGACATCGTAGAACTGCGCTACAACATCGTGCAGCAACTCCGGGCCAGTGTAGCCATTCTGGACTAAAACTTGAGGCGCGAAGTGGCCAAGAAGGATCACGGCTGGCTGCTCGGGCCGGGTCAGGATTGAGCGGACGAGGAGCTCAAAGTGGTCGAGCCAACGAGGGTCGTTGGGATCGCTGGCGTCAAACTCGAGGATGACAAGGTCGGTCTTGTCGGGCAGGTGGTGCTTGGAGCAGTAGGCAAAGTAGGCCGAGTCGGTCAACCGCGCGGCACCGTTGTACAGCTGGTTCAGGGGATGGGGGAAGACGCTATTCCACCACTCGAAGAAGCGTGACGGCCAGCACTTGGGCGACACTGGGTCATCACCAGCGCCGTGGCACGCTGTGATGGAGCCGCCGAGAACGGAAATAACGATGGGTTGCCCGGTCATGGCCTTGTGGATGAGGCGCTGGACACGCGCTCCCGTTCCTGTATGCAGGCGGGACTTGAGGAGCGCGACCTGGCCCCGCTTGGTGGCGATCTCGTCCGTGGGCCCAAAGTCTGGGCAAAAGGGGAATGGTGCAGGTTCGCTCGCGGACGCATTCAGATAATCACCCGGGGTCAGAAGGCCCCGCGAGGTCGAGTAGTGTCGTGACAAGGATGAGGAAGAGGAAGCTGGTTGTCAGTGAGAGCAAAGGCTTTACGCTCACGGAAGATGATACGGGATAAGAGCATCAACCCCAAACATCCGCCGAGGAGGTACCACATACGCCTTGACAGGCCTGAACGTCAGTCGTGATCAGCAACCCGCGACGTACCAAAGATTGGGCGCTGGGCAGCACCAGGGTGAGACAGGCGGTGTACACCATCGCTCTTCTTATCACTGGGCGGGCTGGGTCGCCTCAGATCGTCGTTCTTCTTCTCCATCGCGCCGGTGTATCGAGTTGTCGCAACACGAAAGGCACTCGAAGGGGTGGAATTGGGGTCGCCCAGTGGCCGGGATAGATGTTAGCTCACGCTCCTGGGAGGTGGCGCGATTTGAAGTGACACAGAGTGTTTGCGTTGATTGCAATGTTAACGAGAGACTGGGAAGTGATACTCTTGAATGAATGAGAGTGTAGAGATGAGAAGTTGAAGAGTTGGCAAAGGTAGAATTACGACGCGGGAGGAGATGGTAGAGTAGTATGCAGTGATGTGCCAACTCCCAACTCGCAGGCCAACTGCCGCAATCAACCGCTCCAGCTGCTCCTCTCCCCCTTCGAAACCTCTTAATTCAACTCTAATACCCAAGCCCGCATTCTAGACCCTGAGCAATTACACCTGCCCCCTTTCCAAACCCCCTCACCGTACGCGGCCATACGCTGGCAACCGGAATCAATTATTGACATAAACACGTGGCAATGACCCTGAGATCACTGCCGCGACTTTTGGTGTGGAGTGGAGGCGCAGAGGCGTTTGAGGAGCATTAGGAGGGCTTCGAGGACGCGTTCCTTCCATGGACCTTGCAAATGTCCTGCCTGTCCTGCATCTCTTCCTTGCAGTAGCGAGGTCGTGCGCAAGTTTCTTGATCAGGACTTGTGCTCCTCGTTATCGTTATCTCTTAACAATCCTCATCACATCATCACATCCTCGCATCATCGCACCCTCGCCGTTTCGTCGCTTAGCCTTCCTCAACTGCTCGCCATGGCCCTCCCAAAACACCTACAGGCGGGCCTGACGCCCGACGAGCTGACATTCCTGGCCGAGGACGATGTGATCGACGTCGTCCCCCTCTTTTCCATGTCGCGCGTCCGGCTCCTCTCAGGCGTATACGGCCCATTCACGCCGCCCGCCCGAGCACGCGTACCCCTATGGCTAGCGCTCAGCCTCAAGCGGAAACGCAAGTGCCGGATCGTGCCGCCAGACTGGCTGCAGGTCGGTGAGTGGGGTCAACAGCGAACGAGGCATGGCAGGTGGTATCGGAGCTGGCCGCTGACGCGGCAGAGCCTCTCCAGGCTGTACTCAAGGATGAGCGCGAAAAGGCCGAGTCGTTCTGCGCCCTCCCGCGACGGTTTTTCGAGACGACCAAGGTTCTTCTTGACGTCGCGAGCGACGACCTTACCCAGCCCGGCGAGTTGCGGTCCCTCCTCAAGGACTTGAGGGAGATGCGGCAGGCCAAGATCCGTATCGGTCTGCAAAGCGAGGGCGTGATGCGAGGGTCGTATCTGCAAGTGAGTGGGCGGTAACGGAGGCCTGGCAGAGCACTGACGGCAGGTAACAAACCTCACACCATTGGAGATGTGCGAGCTCAAGCCTTTCCTTGTCAAGGCGATGGGCATGATGCAAGCCCTCGAGCCCGAGAGCGAACGACCTGAGTTAGATTGAGGGGATATACGAGCCTTGGGGCGATAATCTGTTGTACAATATTGCATATATGGGTTCGCTGTTATAACACATGTGGTGTTCGTCCGCTCAGGCGAACTTGTAAACGTCTACAGATATCCCGACTTCAGATATCCCGACTTCAGATATCCCGACCGGCCGGCACGCTCTCCATCTCCTTGTTGCCCTACATGATGAGACATCGCGGCTCGCCTGAATTGGCGCCCGTGTTAACGCTGGGGACAACGGCGTCTTCGAAGTTCTCTAGAGCAATCTCCGCCGTGTTCTCACGCTGCTTGGCTCTCACCTCGCGTGGGAACCAGTCTTTCATGAAGTTCATGAGCGTCACGTCGAGGCAGGCTGACGTGAGCAAATGATCAATGGTTTACGACCGAGATGTGCTCTCAACTCACTCTTATCAGCAAGAAGAACCGTCTTGGAGCGGCATAGAGGACAGTCGTCTTTGCCACGGCGCTGCATCTTGACGAGACAGCGGACGCAGAAAAGGTGGCTGCATGTCAGGCGGATGGGCTTGAACGCTATGGACATGCAAATGAGGCATGCATAGTCGTCGAGCGAAGGCAGGATTCTGAAGTCAGCGTGTGGTGAACTGCCGGACCCATCGACTCACGGTAGAAGCGTATCGGTCATGCTCGCCAACAACACGTGCGGCAAGCTGGTATTATAGAATGTCCACGTCGACACATTCCCGTTCATGTCGACATGCGTCGCGAGCGTGCTGCGCACAAAGGACGCCAACCCCGTACTCGCCGTGAGCGCCGTTCTCTTATCGTGCTTCTTGAGGATCTTCCGCGCAGCATCGATATTAGCCACCTGGAACCGCTTCAAATCTAGCAGGCGGACATTGAGGCGCAGGAACTCGTCCCACGCCTTGCGCGTCTTCCTGCCTTTGATGGTCCGACGATCCCCGAGGCCGCGGCGCACGACTTCGGCCGCGAACGCTTGGAGCCGCCGCTCGGCTTCCTGGACGCCTCGTTCGCCGCGGTCCCGTTCTGCGCTGCTCTCGAAGATCTCGCTCTCGATCCACAGAGCGAAAATCTCTCTCCAGGCGTACAGATCCTTCTGGCTCGGCGTGGAGTGACGGTACTGGGACCTTGTGACTGCTGTGGAGGTGACGTCGGAATTCAAAGGCGTCGGCAGAATGGTCACGCCCTCGCCGGGTGTGATGGTCTCGCTGATGGAACGACAGAGAGCTTCCACATCGGCCTGGAACTGCGCCTGCTGTTCCTTGTGGAACTCTGATAGCGATGTGAGTGCTGCTGTGAGGACGTTGAAGAAGGCGACGTCGGATTGGAGGGGAATGATGAACTCGCGTTGCTCCGGTGACCCGCTCACCATGCCCCCACCCCCTCTGGCCACAAGCGCTGCCTCCCCTATATTGGCGGCGGGGACCGACACTGACGGCGCGCCACTGAATGGCCTCATCGTCGGCGTCGCGTCCAGATCCAGCTCGACGTCGGCCCGCCGATGCGGATCGGCAGCTTCCGGTAACGACAAGTCCGCCATGCCGTGCGAATTGCCTTGGCTGGCAAGAGCCCAGATCGGAGACATGGCCGCGCGCACCTTTAGCAGTGCAGGGGACGGCGGTACCTCGGGCAGCTCGGGACCTCGTTCGAGCTCTATCACATCGTCATCTGCTTCCGTATCGGTCTGATCTGTTTCGATGCTCAAAAATCCGCCTCTGGTGCTCGTGCCGGTGCTGGGGCTCGACAGTGTAGTGGAGGATGACGATCTCCGTATTGCCTCGACACCTGATACCTGCAATCTTATCTGTGGCACGGGGTTCGACTCGTCCCCTGTGTGTAAGTTTAGAACACGGTCCACCGCTTGCCGCACTCACCGGTCAACACATATTCAGCTCTCACTCCAGTTGGGAGCGCCTTGACAAGCCTCCCAGAGGGGCTCGCCATACGGGACGGACCGGACGGGGTGTGTGCGACGGGGCTCGAAGCAAAAGCTCGGCCGCGTTCTGAATCCACACTCAATGTCCGCATCATCTCGGACACACTCAGTGGCACAGGTGATCCGGCGTGGGCCGGTGAGCTTTCCTGCGTGGCGTCCGGTTCGGACACCCTACGCCGCACACGGAACCGGTAAGGTTGGAGCGTCGTCCCCGGCTCGACCGCCTCTTCCACCTCGCCATCCGGCTCATCGTACACGGGATCGAGTTGCACCTCCTTAGGGCTCCCCTCCCCATCAACGTCGAACTCAAACTCGAACATATCTGGCTCCTCCGTGAGCTCGGACGGCTCACCGCCCGTACTTGTCCGTGATGGCCCCCCGCTATCTGTCTTGTCCGTGACAAGCAGCTGTCGCAGCACGGCGGGAGACAACCCCATGCTCTCCAGTTCGGCTTGGACATTCTTGATGAGCTTCTTGAGCTTTTGTCAGTGCTGTTATGTGCGATAGCGTACCTTGCCGTATTCGATCGCACTTGTCTTCCAGTCGTCCGGGAAGTCGGAAGCCTCAAGGATATGCTGGAACTCCTTGCCGTACTTCATCGTGGAAGTAGGCGCTCAGGTGGGAGGGATCGAGATGTCGTTGAATGAGGTTCAGATGACGGAAACAGATTAGGAATGTTGGGGCCGGCGCATTGTCCCTCGACGTCGGGATGTTGAGAGGCTGGCGACAAGTGTAAAGTAAGCGAACAGAGGAATGTGGCGAGGTCGAGGTTGGGATTGAGGCAAAAGCCAAGAGGTGGCGAACAAGGCAGTAGCTGTTACAGTATTGGTGATTGAAATCAAACGTGCAATGGGGCCGAGATTAGCCAAGATCAAAGAGTGTCTCGGGATTTCACAGGTTACACGGCCACACGGCACCAGGTCCCGGTTGAACCAACAACATCCACTAGGGAAAAGTGGAGGCGGGGCCCATTTTTCTCTGGCTATCTCGGTGGCGTCATACTTCTCTCTATCTCGGCGACTCTACATACTCCTCACACTACCTCATCATGGACGCCCAGCAACTACACGACCTTATCACCCTTGCATTCCAGAGTAGGTAGCCTTGATGTTGCATATTGACCCTCACCTCAGCCCGCGACAGGGCGTACGCACCATACTCCAAGTTCCGGTGGGCACCCAGCTCTCCACCACGTTTCGCCGACTGACATGCTGACGTGTAGCGTCGGGGCGGCTCTCTTGACTGACATCGGACCTGTAGGAGGCTGCAATGTTGAGAATGCGTCGTACGGTAAGTTCCAACTGGCGTCCTCGTGACTGAGCTGACTTCAGGTGCTGCCATCTGTGCGGAACGCACGGCAATCACCAAGGCCGTGGTGAGTAGTTCTCCGCTTTGTCAATATCTCTTTGCCTCAACCACAGAGGCACCAGCTGAACCCAGTCCGACGGTGCGAAACGTGTTCTCGCCGTAGTGGTCGTCTCGGATGTACCCGAGCCGACGACCTCGCCCTGCGGGATCTGCCGGCAGGTCCTGCGCGAGTTCACCACCCTCGATGTGCCAGTCTACATCGTCTCGGCAGCGTATACGTCCGCCGCGCCACCCGGACCTGCACCGGCGTGGATTAAGCCTGGGGGAGATGGGTGGCCCGTCATCGAAAACAAGGACTTGGCCGTGTGTATGACCATCGAAGAGCTGTTACCCATGAGTTTTGGGCCTGACAACCTACGCTGGAGCAGGTAGCCATGGGTAAAGGATAGTGGCATCCTGGACCGCAACGAACACTTTCCCCTTCCTGCCTACCAAACGCACCTGTGACTAGCCTATCCTCGTTATGTAACAGCTCAAGCTGCGTTGGCTGGGGCGCAATACCGGTTCTTTAGCCGGCAAGGTGAGCGTAGCATTGCTGTGACCCTGCAACGATGAGAAGCCACAGCCGAAGAAAGCGATGTGAACATGGTCTTGACAAAGTGTATGTTTGTGTGGGAATGACAGACACCATTCGAAACAGTGCGAATACGGTCTAGTATCATCGTGAGCATTATGGGCGGTCATCAAGCCGTAATATCACACCTGCCATCAACGCAATATGTCTCGTCGCAGTGATGGTAGTCTGTCTTCATACAGGGGATAACCAAATGTCTGGAGAAAGTGTTCCTGGCCCAGTGACGTTTGTTTCCGAAGCGTTGAGCAGCGTCCACGGAGAGCAGATGTTTCGATGAAACGATGATCCCATCGACCATAACGCTGTAAGTAGTTCCAGCTACTCAACGACGACGGCTGGTACCCACGGCATGATGTGCCTCACAACAGATTCACAACTCGTCGACATGGAAGAACGTGAACATGACCGCCTTACCTCATCAGTTCATGTAAATTAATCGACGTGGACTGACGTGCCGACAACAAGCGACGGGACTGCATTCATGCCGCCCCCACCCAACGCCAACTTCGACCCAAACCCGGAGGCCGAGTACGAATAAGCCTTTGTGCTCGTCTTTGGAGCGCACGCGACATCTGTGGGATAGAACGCGCGCGGTCTGCTGACATTGATTCGGGTCCATGGAACGAACCGACGCGTCTTGCGTGTACCGTAGGGCATCTGAGGGAAGAAAATCATGCACTTTCTGAAACAGTTCCGGTCCCGGGGCCTTTTGAGGGGTTGATTCCGGCGTTGGACCTTTCGCGCTTCTGCCAGGTCCGGCTTAGAATGCCGTCAGCGGCCCGAAGCAAATACCAACCCACAGTCCAAGTGTTCAACTCGTTGAGAGCCTCGACCGCGCTCCGCATCACCAGTCACCCTAATCTACATTGCCATGTCGGATGGGCTTGCGACTTCTCAATGGAGAAGCATGGTCGCCAGGACGCGAAGGGCTGGCTTGGCGCGCAGGGGTGGGTCGCGTCGTGAGGGACGGAGGCACGGGCCAAAGCGTTGCCTGCCGCGTACGCAGACAACCCAGGTGCGATCGTATTGACATTGGCATAGGATTAAGCTTGATGCGTCAGAACTGTGTAGGATGGGTAGATTGACTACTACTGGTTCGTAGAGCCCAGATACCTGGGTGGTAGAGCCTTGTCACTGTAGGTTCGGGTGAGGTGTGATGCCCAGAAGTCCAAGTCCTGGGCAGTCCCAGGTCATGGGTCAACAAACATCGGGTAGTCTTCAAACCTGATGGTATGGGGAGGATGGGATGCGTCTTGGAGAACAGGGAATGCATATAATGAAAGAGTCGAGGACGCCGCGCGCTACCTCTTCCTCATTGTCTGCCACCGGTCTCGTGCCCCCCACGCTCCTTTACTTGTCTGTCTTTACTCTTGTAGCTCGCCGCACAGGCTCTCGCCCTCGCCGTCGTTTTCGTATCTGCCCCTCCTATCGTTGCCTCTCCACTTGTTCCCGACATGCTCCCCTCTGCGATTCTCCTCTCTCTCGCGGTCTCGGCCACCGCGGCCTCCCACGGCCACCCCGGCCGCTCTCATGGCCCATCGCGCCTGACCGAGCGCGGTGCGAAGCAGCATGGATTCCGGATTAAGAACGAGGGCCGCTGTGTCGTGGGCGCCCATCGCTCGGCCGGCTCCGCAGTTATCGCCGAGAAGTGCAAGGGCAAGGGCAAGTCGTTCACCTGGAACCTTGTTGGTGGTGCCATCGACTCCACCCACCACATCCAGGTTGCCAACACCGATTTGTGCATTTCGGCTGGAACGAATGGTGAGTGGGCATGGAACGTCTCTACCCATTAGCACTCTCGAGCACCGCTGACATCAGCCAACCAGTGGGACTTTGGCACACCTCTCACACTCCAGAAGTGCAGCAAGCAGACCAACACTGAGACCTTCACAAACACCCAGCTGTGGAAGAAGGACGGTCCCACGGGCGAGGCCAAGTACCGCCTCATGAACCAGAAGACGGTCAGCCCGTTTGACTATTACGAGACTCCGTGGTGCATGGATGTCGGTGACGGCTGGAACCCGGAGAGCGACGGCGTCTGGGAGCTGCAGCTGTGGGAGTGGTGAGTCCGCGTGGTGCAGCAGCGTCGACGCGTGCTAACCCCCAGCGCCAACAACCACGCCAACCCCAACCAGAACTTCACGGATACCTGGAAGCCTTGAGCTTGTAAACGGGCCGAGCCGCATATCTTACCGAGTAGTATATTCTTTCAACCCTGCGATAGTTGCTTTACCGATACCGAAAGGGTGTGCTGGCGCACCCAGACCTTCGTTGTCGTTTATGGATATTGATCTGATGGAGGGGACGCAATGAGGAGTAGCCGAAAGGCTTGGAGGTTATCGTTGCCTAATTGCCTCGTTGGCAGTCCGAGAGTCCGAGTATCCACAACTTACCTTTAAGCCCTGGCTGAGTACGTGGACGTCAGTGTGAGAAAGTATGTCAATGATCCGCCTTCAGCAGTCTGCAATCTGGCATGGAACTCGTACACGCTTCCACTCCAGAAGCGGTACAGCCTTCGTGGCGTTATATCGATGCGCGGGAGTGTTCAAGCGTCGCGTCGTTCGGTGAACGTGGCGTGGCCTTCGCCAACGCTCCAGCACGACAGGGGTGACATTCTGAGCTGTCTTAAGACTCGGTCTTTTCGCCGTGAACGTAAATGTCTGACCAAGAAAGCCCCAACCTGCTCCCCAAGCTCTTCTCCCCCGCTCTACCCGCCATGCGTTGCTTTGATGTGGGTGGATTTGTTGTTGTTGTTCGAGCCCGATCTCCGGAGCCACCTAAGCTTTCACCGGAGACTGGCTGGGTCCTCGTGGGTGAATGGGGGGAGGAAATAGATTTCGTCAGTTCTGCCGAGGATGATTACCTGCATACGCGTGGCAGCTCATATCGGCCCGCCGGCATCAATCACCACAACCAGCTCGAACACGCGGAGCATCAATCTCCAACATCATCATCATCCTCATCACCATCGTCTCAAGACGTGCCGACAGTCACGCCTCGGCACCTCTCACCTCCCTCGCAGTCTCTGTTTGAAAAGGGGCTACGGCCCCGTGCCACTCCTTTGTTTCCGACTTCCACCTCCACACGCGTAGCCGTCATGAGCCATCTCGACCTCTCGCCCATCACGCTCCTGCTGCAGGAGGTGCAGACCGTGACTTCGGCCATGCGGCGTAACATGCGGTGGTCATCTTCGGTTCCGGCGTCGACATATGCGGCCTCTGGCCTTCCGTCCGAGCTCTCACGCAACAGAAGACCGGGTACACCCTTGCCGCGCAAGCGCGACGACGACGGCGACCTCATGGGCAACTTCATTACGCTCCGTCGCGCACTTACTGGCGTTTCTGGTGAGAATCACTTCTTGATGCCTTCCGATGTATTGGACACACTGACGACAGACGTGACGACCCTCGACCCCCTTGCTGTCGTTGGACCGTTCATCGCCGTCATCCGCTCGCCGCTCACTTCGGGGCCCATAACGTCGCTGGCCCTCGTCTCGCTGCACCACCTCGTTCTGCAGGTTCTGCCCTTGTACGTGCCTCCAGCCCCCCCACCGGCACTTGGCGACGCGTCGGCCCTTCAGCTTGCCCTCGTACACGTGACGCAGGCGCTCGCCCAGTGCCGCTTCCCCTCCTCGTCACCGCAACAGGACGAGCTCGTCCTCCTGCGTCTTCTCCGCGTTATTGAGAGCATGACCGCGCCGACGCTGCCAGACCTGTCAGAGCACTCGACACGTGTCCCACAGAGCCTCCTCGACCACATAGGCGACGAGGGCGTGTGCGAGCTTCTCGAAGTCGGGCTGGGCATGCTAGCGCGGGGGCGCCTGAGCGAGGGCCTCAGGAGTCAGGCGCAGCTCTCCGTGCAGGCAATCACGCGCTCCTGCTTCCTTCGTCTCAGGAGCCTCAGTGCTGAGGATGTTGAACGGGCTCTGAGCAGCCGCGTGAGTGCCACTGTCAAGGATATGGTCACTGTTCCCGACACAGCTATGCCTCGTCGGTCGGCGGAGCGGCGGAGTGCGGAACGCGAGGCCAAAGAGGAGCGCCGCAGTGCTGAGCGTCAAGCCAAGAGCGCGCATGAATCAGAAAAGGCCGAGCCGGCCAATGAGGCCAAGGTTGAGGGAAAGGTCGACGGGGGCAATAGCGATGACGGAAAGGACGAGGGATCAAGGACGCCAAGAACGTCCCAAGACGCAGTTGGCAGGCCGTCGAAGGAGAAGACGATGGATGATGGACCGCCGCAGTTTGCACCATACGGTTTGCCGACTATGCTGGAGCTCCTGCGCGTCCTCATCGCGTTACTCAACCCGAATGACAAGGCGCACACCGACACGATGCGCCTGTCCGCCTTGGCAGTGCTCAACGCGGCTCTCGAGGTTGGAGGTTCGGGCATTGGCAACTGGCCAGAACTGCGCGAGGGTGTACGCGATGAGGGGTGTCGATACCTCTTCCAGCTGACCCGCTCTGACCAGGCGGTCATCTTATCCTCGTCACTTCGCACGACGTCGACTCTGTTCTCGACGCTATTGCCGCATCTGAAGCTCCAACTCGAGCTCTTCCTCTCCTACCTTGTTGACCGCCTTACTCCTCCAACACCCTCCCCTCTCCCTCCTCACCTCCGCGACCTCTCGCGACCGGCGTCACCTAGCCCCTACGGAAGCGACAACGCTTCGGAGCACTCCGGCGCGGACACACCCCCGTCGTCAACTCCCAAGCCATACGCGCTTCTCCCACCCATGTCGTCCGAAAGCAAGGAGTTGTGGCTGGAGACGCTCACGCAGATCGCCACAAGGCCCAGCTTCATGGTTGACTGCTGGGTCAATTTTGACTGCTCAACCGACTCGGAGGACATTTTCGAGCGCTTGATGACTTTCCTCACCCGCGGAGTGTACCCTACGAGTGGTTCGGGCAGAGCCGATGGCTCCACGATGTTCGAAGGGCTTGACAGCTCCCAGCTTCTCTGCCTGGAAATTTTACTGTCGTACATTGACTCGATGGCGACCCGGCTGGAGGAAGGCGACGAGGAGTGGCCTGCCGATGCGCCGTCGGTCGACGAGCTGAAGACGAACAAGAGTCGCAAGTCTATTCTTATTGCGGGCACAACGCAGTTCAACATCAAGCCCAAGCTCGGTATCAAGCAACTACTAGACTCGGGCATTATCGTCCCAGACAACGGTCCCGGAACGGAGGAGGAGCGCAAGTTGCGTGCCATTGCGAGATTCCTGCGGAACACGTCTCGGTTGGACAAGAAGCTTGTTGGCGAGTACATCTCAGCCCCGGAGCGGCTCGACTTGCTCAAGGCGTTCATCGGGCTCTTCGACTTCACGGGCAAGTCCATCGCCGACGCACTGCGTGAGCTGCTTGAGACATTCCGTCTGCCAGGCGAGGCCGGGCCGATTGCGCGCATCACCGAAACGTTCTCTGAGATCTTTTTCTCGCACAACCCACCCGAGATCGCTACCCAGGATGCAGCCTACGTCCTGGCCTACTCCGTCATCATGCTTAACACCGACCAGCACAACCCTCAGAACCGCAAGCGGATGACGGTTGAGGACTACAGGCGTAACCTGCGTGGTGTGAACGATGGCAAGGACTTCGACCCCGAGTACCTCGCCGGCATCCACGAGTCGATTCGGAAACACGAAATCATCCTACCCGAGGAGCACGTCGGTCAGCCTGGCTTTGATTATGCCTGGAAGTCGCTCATGCAGCGAACGCGCTTGGCTGGTGCGACCATTTCGTGCAACACGGCCCAGTTTGACGAGGGCATGTTCCGCATGACGTGGCAGCCATTGATTGGGTCGATCGCGTATGCTTTCACAATGAACGCTGGCGACGAACATGTCATCCAGCACGCCATCACGGGGTTCAGGCAGTGCGCAACGCTGGCAGGACACTTCAGCATGCCTGAAGTGTTTGACCGCATCGTGCTGTCGCTGGCACCGGCAACCGGACTGCTGGACGAGACCGAGGAAGGCTACCAGATGGGCAACTACCCTACAGCGGAGCGCGACAACCTGTCCGTCACAGTGTCCCCGTTGGCTATTCGCTTTGGCCAGAGCTATCGCTCCCAGCTGGCTACGGTTGTGCTGTTTACCATTGCGAACGGCAACGGTAACGCTGTGCGCCAAGGATGGAGCCAAATCTTTGAGATGTTCCAGACCCTGTTCCTCCACTCCTTGCTACCGGCGCCCATGCTGCAGATGGAGGACTTTTTGGCGGGAACTACGACGATTCCGCTCAAGCTCACTACGCCCGCTGCGGTCCCTGAGCGCCGTCCAGAAGGGGGGGGCCTTCTGTCCACGCTCTCGTCGTACCTTCTCTCCCCGTACGGAGCTTCCACCGAGGCAATCCCTGTGGAAGTGTCCGACGAGGACATTGAGAATGCGCTTGTGGCGGTCGACTCACTCGCCTCCTGCAAGCTCGAAGAGCTGTATGCTGAGATTCTGGCTCTTGACGTCGACGCCCTCATCCCCGCCGTGCGAGCTATCCGGTCGCTAGCAGAGGCACGCACGACGCAGCGACTCGAGCCACGCGACAGCCCGGATGGGCCGCAGAGGTTTGAGGGACAGTTACCGTACGACCCGGCGTGCGTGTTCCTCCTCGAAATGATGGTATCTCTCGCGTCGCGGGGCAACGAGCATATCGCGGAGACGTGGCCGATCATATTTGAGTATATCTCGGCGCTGCTCAACAGCGCGCAGTCCTACTCTGTCCTGCTCATTGAGCGTGCCGTCGTTGGCCTCCTTCGCCTATGCCTCATTGTCTCTGAGCAGCCAGCCCTCCGCGACCAGCTATACCTCGCTCTCGACGTCCTGCGCTCTCTCCCGTCATCCGTTCTCAACGCCGTTAGCGAGCAGCTCATGGCTGGGGTCGCAAGGATCCTCGAGAAGGATGCGGGTGTCGTCAAATCGCAGACTGAGTGGGGTCTCATAATCGCTCTCTTCCGTGCGACGGTCGCCCATCCTGAGGCATCCAAGGTCACCTTGGCTATCGTGCAGAAGATGGCGACGGGCGGCGAGCCAGGGCTGTCAGTCGACAACTTTGCCGGGGTCGTCGCGCTGCTCGACGAGTTTGCTACAGCTGCTGGCGCGGCCGCCGCTGGCCGCCTACAACCCGGTCGACGAGGCACCAACACCGTAGCTGCTACGCTGGGACCGACTGTTGAGCGCGGCCTAACTGCTCTCGACAGTCTGTACGAGCTTCGCAATGTCATTCCGACGCTCATCGCCAAGAGTGGCAAGAAGCCTCACGAAGGTGCGTTGCTTTTGAACTTCAGCAACTGACACCAGCATTCACTGTGTTCTGGCTCCCCCCATTGCTCGTCATCTCGAAGCAGTGCGTGAACGGCTACCGGGAAATCAGGCAGCGCGCTATCTCGTACCTCCAGCGCCTGCTGTTATCGCCGCAGCTGATGAGTGCGGACGAGGGCACTCTTCCAGTCATCTTTGACCGTGTGCTATTCCCTGTGCTTGACGAACTGCTCAAGCCGGCAGTTTACGAGCGCGATCACTCTGGCGCGGTTGAGATGCGCCTTCGTGCCGCAACATTGCTGTGCAAGGTCTTCCTACAGTATGTGGTCGGGCTCACTGGTCCGTGCCATGTTGTTGGGGGACAATTCGTACGCGTTCTGGACAAACTCGAGCGTTTCATGCAGGGCGACCGGGATATGCTGGTGAGTAAGAGCTTGAACTGTTCGTGATCGGCGGAGTCGGTGGCTGTCGCCGTACGCCGGCAGCGGCGCTGTGCACAGGGACATCCACACATTCCCTGGCCAAAACACACTCCACCACGAGAGTCTACATCCTACTGAGTGGGCCCAGCAGATGGTATGGGCTGGATGTATTGTGATGGAGCAAACGGACACAGCGGCCCCCGCACTGAGCTCGGCTGACCGCATCAGAACGAAGTATCCGAATCGCTCAAGAACGTCGTTTTGGTCATGTACTCGTCGCAACTGCTCATTCCTCCGCCCCCTGTGGGCCAAGATGACACGCGCACCCGCGAGCAACGGGACCTGTGGGCTGCGAGCGCGCCACGCATCGAGCGGATGGTGCCCGGCTTCCTCGACGAGGCCCTCGCACCAGTCCCCGAAACTGAGCATAAACAACCCCGCGCTTCTTCGGAGCCTCCGCACGCAGGAGCCGGGGCCACGGCTAGACCGGCGGCAGTGGCAGCAGGAGAGTCGGTACCGTCGACGGCCCAGGCCGACGGGGAGGCACCGAGCCAGCAGTAGATAATGTAGGCATATGCATCTTGTCAACAAAGGCACTGATGTTACGGGAAACGTATTGAAATCTTTATGGTGAACCCACTCGGCGGCTGGCATCGTCCCACTTCAACTCGAGACGAACAGTGGGCCGACAGGATACCGACCGGTCCCACCAGACACGCCTTGTTGCCCCTGCCCAGAGGCGTTTAATGCTATTCCAGCTCGCAGCCTCGTTGGGTCTTGTCCATTTGTATAACCCCATCGCATTCGAGATCCACACGTGACGCGCTTCGCCCCACCCGCGTCACAGGAATCCGGGATCACCGGTGTCATCGGCCCCACGGCGGTGACGAACTCGATGGATGGTCATGACAGGGATAATGGCAAATTGCTGAGTGAAACATTCCATTCCGCAGCGAGAAATCGGCCCTCTTCCCAGGCACATGGCCAAAACGTTATGGCCAAAACGTCGAGCTGTGGCCAAAAAAGTGCTGTTGTGGCCAACATCGGCGCGGATCAAGCAGCTGCCACGTGGGCCTCGGTGGTTTGCCGACATTTACCGCCATCTACTTGGCTGATGAGGTGAGACGCGAAAACAATGACCACGATGCAGCTCTATGCATGAAACTGATGTAGATGTCCGAGATGAAAATGGATACGTTGTGCAGAGGACCAGGCAGTTGAGAACCTTCTACCGGACGACTGCACCTCGTTAGACAAGACACTCCGAAAGCGGAGGTGTTGTTTGACTCGATTCCAAGCCGAGTCGTGTATCGCGACACCTGTGTCCCCACATCTCCGAACCGCGCGCGAATACCAGGTCCGACGTGGGGCGATGGTGCGGAAAGGCTGTGGCGCCACGCTTCGCCTGGGTCCTCCAGCTATTCTGAAGATGAAGCATGTGAGTGCAAGCGACGCAGGTAAGCCGGACAGGTCGGCGTGCCATGCGCCTCAGGGGATTACATGAGATTATGGCCAAATGAGATTATGGCCAATCCGTATCCCAAGCCATCCAAAAGATTTGACGCGGTGGTGTCGGCAAGATCCGTCGCAGTTACGTCGCCCACCCTGCCCTTGGCCTCGAAGCGCGCCTCAACCGTGACGCTTCTTCGCTTGCATGTCACCAGACCACCAGGCCACCAAAGTCACAGTCGCAGTTCCAGTTCCAGCCCCAACATCTCTAGGTCACCGTTGCCACCATGCGTGTCGGGCTTGGGCGTGCATGCACTCTCGCCCATTCTGTATATAACTGGAGACCACGACATTTCCCAATGGCCCCCATAAGCCGAACGCGCTCCTCCCGGTCCCACCCAGTCCCATCCCCACCACCAGTGGCCTCGCGTACGATGACAACCACTACTACCACAGCTGCACCTGCACCAACAGCCAACGGCTCGGCCAAGACTGTGCCAGACATCACAGCTGCTGTGGGCGGACAACGGAATGCCGACCAGCTGCACAAGACCAGCCGCGACTTTAGGAGTGAGTGTCACCTGAGTTTGTGCAGCCTACGGCAAGTGTGATAAGATGCGCACCGGGAGACAAGTGAGGGAAGGTGGTTCTAGCTATTGCGCTGTATGATCACGCAGTACCGGGCGAGAGCCATACTGTGCTGCCGTATCTCAAGCAGTCGCAGACGACGGTGTTGATCGTTGTTTCTGCCACAACTTTGTCGGTATTGTTGGACTGGTACTGTGGGCGTTACACCGCAAACAATGCAGCCAGATTCCATTTGCGCGCTTAGTACATGGCATTCCACCAAGCGGTGCGGGCCACTTGTTCGCTCCCGCTCCTCTCCATTGTTGTTTCCTCTGTGCGGTGCTGCTTGCCATGCTCCCTCTGCTGCTCGTAGGGCTTGCTAGCGCCGGTTCTGATCCCCTCTCACCCACTATGAACCCATAACTGACCCCAGGCGACACATTCACAATGCCCACCGACGCACAGCTGATGGCTGCCCTGACAGCCTCGCGCGGCGACGATGTATACCACGAGGACAGCGACACGGCCGCCCTCGAGGCGCGCATCGCCCGCATGTGTGGCAAGGAGGCTTGCCTCTTCGGCGCCAGTGGCACGATGACCAACCAGCTCGCTATCCGGACACACATGAAGCAACCCCCTCACTCCATTATCACGGACCACCGCGCCCATGTGCACATGTTTGAAGCGGGTGGCATTGCCATGTTCTCGCAGGCAACAACACACGGCATTGTCCCCTCCAACGGTGTCCACCTCTCCGTTGACGACGTGCGTGATGCCTTGCAGCTCGGCACCAACATCCACATTGCGCCAACCAAGCTCGTGTGCCTTGAGAACACTCTCAGTGGCATTGTCTTCCCTCAGGACGAGGTCGAGCGTATCTCGGACCTCGCCCACTCGCACGACATTGCGATGCATCTCGATGGTGCGCGGCTGTGGAACGTCGCGGCCAAGGAAGTCGAGGCTCGCGGTCTTGACGCCTCGAACGAGGCTGATGTCACTACCGTCCTCACCGACCTTCTTGGGCCCTTTGACTCGGCCTCCCTTTGTCTCTCCAAGGGTGTTGGTGCGCCGATTGGCTCAGCAATCGTCGGATCGAAGGAGTTCATCGAGCGTGCCCGCTGGTTCCGCAAGGCCTTCGGCGGTGGTTGGCGCCAGAGCGGTCCCCTAGCTGCGATGGCGGACCACGCGTTGACACACCACTTCCCCCGTCTGGCCGCCACGCACGCCCTCGCGCGCCGCCTCGCTACTGGCCTCGAGGCCGCTGGCTACGAGATCGCTGCACCAGTTGACACCAACATGGTCTTTTTCGACGCGTCTCCTCTCGGCCTGACGACCAAGGATGTCATTGATGCCCTTGCCGCACACCCGGACCCCATCACGATCAACGCCAACCGCTGCGTCCTGCACCACCAGACCAGCACCCGCGCTGTTGACGACTTCATTGAGGTCATCACGAAACTCGCTGAGGGCGTGCCAATGGACAAGCGCTCTCCACGCGAAGCCGGTGCCGTCCGTAAGGGTGTCAAGGTGCTTACGCCCCCTTCGGACCCAGTCGAGCCTGTGCGCAAGCGTGTTAAGCTCGGTTACTAGGGTATGCTCGGAAGCGTGGGTTTAGTTAGAGTGTAGAAGGGTAGAGGGAACCTCGAGAGAGGACACTGCATTAATCTGTACAACATGTATTTATTACCGATGGCATTCATCTTTGCTGGACAAATGAAGGAGAGCGCCAGAGAATGGGGTTTGGAAGTTTGTGGGTTACATTGGAAGTTTCCGAACCACGAAGAACACACACGGATCGACAGGAACAGAATGTGTGGGCTACCACACCAGATAGCTTGGTATACCACCTCCTCCATCCGAACGTTGTGGTCTGGCCTGGGTTAATGCTCGCGAATGAGAGTATATTTCGTCTTTGCCGTCTTTACTTTACGCGGATGCCGTTTGGGGCAGCGCCCAGGTTCTGTTCCGTGTGTTGATTGCCCTCAGCCTAAGAACATAGAAAGACTCGGCGCCCCGTTTGGAAAGCTCAGACTCCCGCAAAGACAAGATGGTAATGCATACATTTCCCGATACAGTGCTTCGTGTTGTAATGTTGAGTTTCGTACTTGCTATTCTTGCTGAAGTAGTCAGATGATTGTGAAGTCCCTTCCTTTCTAATCTACGATGTCCCAACATCTCTCCTTCTACATCCAGCCCCACAGCGTGCGGAGATGGAACTGGCGCGAGGCGATCATACACAGAGTGCCTGCCAAGACAAGCGAGCCCGCGTAGTACGACACGGCGTGGAAATCGGTCTTCTCCAGGATCGCGCCTGACGCGGGCGCTGCGAGGAACGCGCCAAAACCCATAAGCGAATTAACCATGCCAAAGCGACGCCCTATGTCCTCGACGTTGCCAAGATGAGCACATGCTGGCGCCAGAAGGGCGACAAAGGAGCCTTGAAATATACCGTTAACGGCGGCAATGGAGGTTATTCCAGCCTTGTTGTGCACGAAAGGCCAGCCGAAGGTCGTCGCTACACTTCCGATCATGCCCGGGATCAGCAGGTTCATGCTTCCAACGTGGTCGGCGAAGTAGTTGGGAACGATACGGCCGATTGTCGAGAATGCGTTTGCAATGGCGATGAGGTAAGTCGCATACTGGCCCAAACCCATCTGCTTCCCCATGACGTCCATGAAGGACAGTGGAGTGTACAGACCGCCTTGGACAAAAAAGCAAGCCACTGTGAAGAACGAGTAAGCCGGGTTCTTGAAGGCGGCCAGGTTGAACATGCCGCCCGCGGCCTTCTTGGGCGGCAGACAATTCTTAAGAGTGAGTGAGGCGAAGATCGTGCAATACAAGCTGAGGAGGCCGCAAATGCGCATCGTCCACGCAAAACCTAGCTTCTGCAGGCAGTTCGTCGTGAGGATCGGGAAGATGGTGCCACCCAGAGATGAGGCGCACGCAACAATGCCCAATGCGAGAGCACGTTTGCGGTGAAACCATTGCGATGTGACTGCGATAGCTGGGCAGAACAGCAAGCCCGCAGTGATGCCAAAGAGCACGCCGTGACATAATGTCGCCTGCCAGTACTCTTTCACCTGGGTGTTAGAGGAGAGGCAGATCATCTGCAGCGATTTGTCACTCACTTCAGCTGTTAGAATGATAGACACTGGGTACAGGATTGCGGCGACCCAGAATGGCCCACGGAACAGCGCACGGTCAACCAACCGTCCCATTGGCAGAGCGGGAAAATAGATCAGCATGTACTGGAGCGAGCCGATCCATCCGCTGTTGCATTAGTGACTGTGGCTTTCACGAACTGATAATAGTGCCAGGCGACGGCCACTCACATGTCACTTGTTGTCCTCTCTGGAAACAAATGTTCTTTGTAGTAGTCCTGAAACACGCCCCATGCGTTCTGCCGTCAGCCACAATCCTCAAACCACCAGCCCATGGAGCAAGCACACAAGTGCGGTGGGGCGTTGCATTCAGGTGATGAACAAACGTGTGGTGGTCAGTGCGCTCCGCAAGGTGACTACCCCACCGGCTGATGAAGAGCGAACCAAGTTTGCCATCTCAACAGTCCACGACGCCACTCACAACAAAGCCGAACGTGGAAAATAGGATGTGGCATGCGCCAATGACGACCAACCATGCCCGCAGCCCGCCATCAGGTATGTGGACCAAATCCCCATCGATCTCCTTGACTTCGGTGCACCCGTCCGGTGCTACTGTGCTGGTTGCGCTCGGCAGTCCACTATCTGGGTCTTCTGCGTATTCCAGCTCTTGAGCTTCGCCTCGTGGTTTGCTTCCTGTGCGTTGGAGCTCGAGTTCGTGGAGCTGTGATGGTGACAAGTGGCGGTGAATATCCAGTGGTGGATTTGAGACCATTCGGGCAAGGGCATGGGTTGCGGAGCGAGCCGTTGATGATGTCGTGCTGTTCGCCATATGTGCGCTGGCAGCTGAGGCAGCCGGGGATAATGCTGTGTCCGTCATGGCGCTCGCATCTGGTGGTAATGGTGATATGAAGGAGCCAAAAGGTGGCGATGGAGACGTTTGCTAGACCGGAAGCATGATGGCTGTTGGCGCCGAGTCAAGTTCAGGCTCAAGGTGACCGATGATCAACATTTCGGTTTCGGATTCTCCACAAGCAGCTGTGATGGGAGATTCTCGTTGTGACCTGACTAATCTCTTGACCCCCTGGCGGGCACTGGCCGCTCGGCGCACTCGGCAAGCCCGGCAGAACCAAGCGGAGTCCCTGATACCTCGACGCCTGGGCGGGCAACTGTCGGAGTTGGCCGTTAGGAGAGGTTGAGAGAGTGAAGCAGCCGAACAGTTGCCCGCTCAGCGCAATGGGGTGCAAACCTGGAGAGTGTTCGGGAAGCTGTGCGCGGGCAGAAATGCAGACCAGGGCTGTCCATCCCTACGTGATTTTGCAAGATGCCGCACTCCCCGCCGCAAGTCCGCGGCCGCCATGACCGTGCCAGGAGGCAAATCACCCTGAGCAAAAGAGAAGCTTACGCTTTGCTCGCACGCTGAGTCGAACAGCGGTTATGTCGGATGAGGGAAAGAACCACAACGACATGTGATAACCACCTACACTATACGAGCTTTTCAAAGTGCTTGTCGGTCAGTTCGGCAACTTCATACTCATAAGTGTAATCACAACATGACTCATTGAAAATGGCTTTCGTATGTCTTCCTGGTGCTGGTGCGGCTGCCTGAAGACCGTTAACAGTGGGGGCAGTTGCTGCAGGACCCCCAGGGATGGCGAAAATTTCATTTTCGAGGCAGCTTGGTGTTGGGATCCCTGCCCAAAGTTGCCGACGTATTGCCAAGTCATGTACAACCGTTGATGAAAGCTGAGGCCTCCTGAGCGCCATGCGTCTCCCCATCCTTCTGCTGCTACCAGTGCTCCTTAACTGATATCTGAGTCTCAACATGTAGATACGGAAAGCAGGCGATGTACCAACGTGAGGGTAAAGCCCCCGTTTTCAGAAACGCCTTGTTAGCCGATTTGGATCGGATATGCTGGTCACTACGTTAATTGCCTATTCCTCCTCTCTTTGTCGTTCGACAACGAGCCACTGAAATCATAATTATGATAACATAGAATATAAGGGAGGTGGAGAAAGCTGACCCCGTATACCGGTGTGCATGCCTGGTCTTTCTTCTTCAGCAGATACGTGCAGTGCGCAAGGCACTGGCCACAGATCATTTATCGGGCATATCACGGTTGTATCACGGTTGTTCGGAAAATGGCCGAAGACGCCGATTGGGACTGCCCACACCTCCGTCCACCAACAAGCGGTAAGTCCAGGATCGTTAATCGTGCGATATTCGACGGGAATGCTTACAGAAATCATTGGAATCACTCGCGACAGGAAGTTTGAAATCTCATTTTTCAGTCCGGGACGCTGCGAATGCACAACAGACATGCTTCGGGTGGCAGTGGCCCGGACATGGATGAGCTGGGCCCTGGTCGGCGACTCGGGCCCCTCGGCCCGCTCCTCTAACAACCGCTTCGGATGTCTCTAACCCGCGTCACATCCGCCCACTCTTAATATCAGACATCATCTCCTGTCGACAACTTTCCACTTCGCCCCCCATCCTAACACTGGTCAACCCTCCTGCTCTTAGCACCAAAGCTCAACATGGCAACTGCAGACGCGCGTAAGGAATCCGAGAGTGCCCTCGGCAAGGCTTTCATTGGTACGGGCCAGCTCAAGATCTCGAACCTGTTCAACATCGAGGGTTGGGTCTGTGTCGGTGAGTGCAGCACCACTGATCTGGCGCTATCGACTCCTGCCACAACGGAGGGGTCTGGTGCGACTCGCTTAGTGTTCTGTACAGTCCGGGCATTGACGTCAGTTACTGGCGGAGGTACTGGTCTAGGGCTGGTCACCGCAGCAGCGCTGGCCGAGAACGGCGCTAAGGTGTACATTACGGGGCGCCGCATGGATACACTCGAGGCGGCTGTGAAGACGGCTGCGCCGAAGAGTGGGCCAGGCAAGATTATCCCCGTCCAGGCGGATGCGGCTACAAAGGACGGTGTTCAGAGTGAGTTGGCGTCAACTTACGCCCACCTCTGGAGTACGTTGACGTGAAGAGATGCGCGACACGGTGTCCAAGGAAGAGAAGTGGATCAACCTTCTTGTGAACAGTGAGTCCATCATCTCCATGCTCTGCACAGACGCGAAACCTCCTCGCCCCTGTGCACGTCAACATATTAGGGTTCGTTTGCCGCTGCTTGGACAGCGCCTCACCGTGTCGCCTCCGGGTGGTGCACGGTCGCGATAGCAGGTCGTCGTCTGACGCCTTCGTCGGAGAGCGAGCAGTCGTTCTGTCCTGCGCTCGATCCACACGGGCGTCAGGACATCTAACAAGAGGGCAACCCTTCAGAACATGCCCTGCGGAGCATCCATTTCCGTTCCTCGCTGAGTGAGCCCCACTGACGACAGACCATGGGGTCTCGTTACCCCGCCCAAACCCTAACGGCACCGACAACTCACCGGAGGCACTGAGCAAGGAGATGTTCGAGAACGAGTCATTCGAAAACTGGCTGGACGCCTACCGCATCAATACGGCCAGCTACTACTTTACGACTTGGGCGTTCCTTCCTCTGCTGTGTGCAGCGAAGTCGGCCGGCGGAGCGAGGGAGGTCGGCAATGTTCTGAACGTTAGCAGTATCTCTGGTATCACTGTTACCAGTCAGAAGGGGCAGATGTCGTATAACGCCAGCAAGTGAGTACGAGCGACTGCGGCGTGTCGCCCGTAGGTGCCATCTGGTCTGCGCCATGGGGCAGTCCAGCCTCTTTGATGGCCATGGTGACAACGAATGCCTGAGCGCATTTCGCATTCCGCACTTTCTCAGCGCATCCGACATATCAGCATTGCGGAGTTGAATGCAAGTGGAATCAGCTGACAAAACAGGGCGGCTACGATTTCCCTCACGGACCAGCTTGCGTGTGAGCTTGCGCGCCGCGGCCTGGGCGTACGCGTGAACACGATCTGCCCCGGATACTTTCCCTCCGTGAGTTTTCCGCCGAACAATTCATGCGCACCCCATCTAACTGCAGGGCATGTCCGTCTTCCCAAGCGACTCGCTTGAGAATCCCGAGGCGCACGCCGAGGCGTGGCGGAAACAGTGGGGAGTGCCGTTCGGCCGCGCCGGTAACGCACGTGATTACGCTCAGTGCGTGTTTGGGGTCGTTACAAACGCATACCAGACCGCATCGCATGTCGTTATTGATGGAGGTTGGCTGCTGGAACAGGGTGAGTACCTCAGTCAAAAGCACTGTTGTGTCCTGCTTCAAGAGCTCCTTGGAAGCCAGTAAGAGGCAGAGGGCGGATGCCGCTGTCCGCGTGGTCGGTGCCCTTGACCAATAGCCTACACTGACGGGTATGGCACGGAGCTCGTTTGCTGCCCACCACCGAAAGGGCACTGAGTAGCGGCAACCTCTTGTAGCGGCGCGGCGTCCGAGGAGAAGCAGGAGAGGAAAGCCCCGCACCGCGACTTCAGACGAACACCTCTTCCGAAGAGGCGGGTGCACAGCAAGGGAGACCATGGCAGATTCTCAGAGCGACGGAAAAGTGACAAACAAACTGCGCTAACACATAGCCTTCTAACGCCTCATCGAATGAACAGCGTCGTGGTCGTTCGTTGGGGTTCCGCTGCGCCAATAAGGTGTGATCCATCTTCTTCGGCACTCAGACGCGCTTTAGGCGGATGTGACCCAGCCAGTGGAGGTGTAGATAGGGTCGATAAGTGAAACAACCTTCGCAAGAGTGATGTGGTAGATTCGATGGTGACGTACATGCTACCCTAGATATGATATACAGTCACGGGAACCGCTGCTCCACCTTACTCCCTCGACGTTCTTTAGCGAATGGGCCTGTCCAGTGGAACATGCCCGCCGTGCCGTGGTGTCGGCCGAAGCCGCGGCAGAAGCATGCTGAGCTTCGTTGGGGTCATCGCGACGCGCCGCGACACCAGAGGACTTCCTAGTGTGGCAACACTGCCACAAGTGCCCCATAATCAGTGTTTGCTCGCCAGGTGCGGCGGGGTGCGGGCAAGGTATAACTACCACACCAACGTCCTGTGCCGCCACATTCTCAACACTAGTTGCTACTCTGTTCCCATCACCGGCCACTATTCTTATCCCATTCGATTGCTTTGATTAACTCCTCGCGCACCAGCTCACCAAGAGGATGGCGTTCCGGCTCCTAGGCTAATATCACCTGGTCCATACTCCACACAAAGTCAGAGCTCACCCCGCATGAGACATATGGGCCCCATTCGGGGATCACCGCCAGGCCATTCGGCAGCTCGATTAACACGAGTGGGCTCGGCCACCTCCCAGATGAGGAGGTCTCGCCTGACGAAGGAAGGCTCGCTTTGCAAACGACAATCGTGATATTCGCGCGTTCCGTGCATCTCCATGCAGCACCAAGGGCTGTTCCTAGTTCGTTAACACGTTGCTGTGCTGCAGACTCGTGTTCCTCGAACTGGGAAGACTTCCCCGTGTGCGGACAAGACGAGCCAACTATGGCTATGGGCCAGCAACCATCTCGATCTTGTATCTCACGGCTCGGCTCCACGGTATGAACACATGCAGGTCCCGCTTGCAGCATGATTGCATGCCAGACCTGGTGGCCTGGTGGGATCGCCGGACCGCCGGAGCCTCGGGGACTGGTGCTACACAGGCGCGCAACTAGGCAGGCGCTTTGGCGCCGCGAACCTTGCACCATCCTTGTGAGCCTGGTATTTGCACAATTGCGGAGCGCGGAGGCTTGCGTGGAGCGTGGTGTTCCCAGTATTGTGCGCGATGCGCGAAACATGCGAAAGAGCGAAGCAACTAGGCAGCTAAGCCGCCCCCAGCCTAACCCGGTTAGCCCTGCCTGTGCGTGCCAGCTGCTGATCTGCTGACACGGGGCAGCGCGGGCAGCGCCTACGTCGCTCTCTCCCGCATGCCTTGCGATTGCGCACCTTCCGGCATAATTGTTGAAGGCAAACCTTGCAACCTTGGACCTTTTACAGGCTTTACCACAGCGCCACAGCTGCACCGCATGTGCCTAAATGCTCATCGTTGCGAGAGGCTGGCAATAGGTAGGCGTCGGGGAACGCGGTAAGCCTAAGGTCAGTTACGCGTGAGGGAACGAGGGTACGCGAGGGTACGAGGGAAGGTCAATGGGATGGTGTGTCAACCGTGGGAAGGTACAGTTCAAGTCCTGCAGGGAGGTAACAGAGGGAAGGAGAACGGAGGGAAGGAAGAACACCCAGGTCAGAAGGAAGGAAGGAAGGAAGTCCAAGTGGAGGTAAAGAGGGATTTCAAGACGGGATCAAAGTCATCTCAGGGTCTGGAAACTGGGGGGGCCGGGTAATATTTGATTCCGCAACTGCGCGGGGTGACCAGCCCGTCAACTCTGCGCAGTGCCCCGAAAATGCCCCCGCTTCTCACCTCCACACGGTCCTCTGCGTCCCCCAGCTCCTCCCCCCAGCTCCTCCCCCCAGCTCCTCCCCCCAGCTCCTCCCCCCAGCTCCTCCCCCCAGCTCCTCCCCCCAGCTCCT